>JAJMLP010000042.1:6079-86884 GCA_030569815.1 Diutina ranongensis (nom. inval.)
TAAACAACCCGAAGATGATCATCCGGAAGGTAAACAACCCGAAGATGATCATCCGGAAGGTAAACAACCCGAAGATGATCATCCGGAAGGTAAACAACCCGAAGATGATCATCCGGAAGGTAAACAACCCGAAGATGATCATCCGGAAGGTAAACAACCCGAAGATGATCATCCGGAAGGTAAACAACCAGAAGATGATCATCCGGAAGGTAAACAACCAAAAAAATTTCTGATGGCTTGGTTTGAGAAGAAATACGAGGAGTATTTTGTATGTTTGTTTTGGATTATTTTGGCTATTGCTATTGCTATTGCTATTGCTTTTCCTATTGCTTTATATTCCTTCTATCATTCTGATAGGTACCAAAAGTTAAACAACTGGTTTGGGATGGATACCTTTTCTTTGATGATAATCACGCCATTTGTTTTAGTTTTTGCTTTAGTTTTTGCTTGTGCTTTGATTAAACTCCTTGATGTTGTGATACAAATGGTAATCAACTGTTCTGGGCCGTGGATGCTGTCTATGTTGATGATCGTGGCATTTATTTCCTGTCTTGCTATAATTAGACTCCT
Organism: Diutina ranongensis (nom. inval.); assembly: GCA_030569815.1. Lineage (NCBI taxonomy): Eukaryota > Fungi > Ascomycota > Pichiomycetes > Serinales > Debaryomycetaceae > Diutina > Diutina ranongensis (nom. inval.). The sequence continues at coordinate 6,650 of JAJMLP010000042.1, forward strand.
TGATTCTATTCTACCACGAATGGAATTCAAAGTTTTTTTGATGTGGGTGATAACCATTGCATTTCTCATAGTATTAAGTCTACTGATTCAATACAATGTTACCGATGCATTCAATGGGGTAATTTCCAATTTTATGGATAAATTAAAGGAAATTTGTCAGTTGTTATTGGCTTCTGGAAAGGTGAATGTTGACATTAAAGTTGGTGTCAACTAGAGATATATTTTGGGGGACTGGTTATGCCTTGTGGTATTTAGATATTGCTAGTTGAGTATTGCAATAAATAAAATTTAAATTTGTAATTGTAAATGTATCTTTTCCAGTTCATTTACATTGTCTTTTGCCTTCTCATTCCGTTGTTCGATATCTACCATAGTGACGTCATTTATAGCCGTGGTTGGTTTTGACATTGAATCCACTATTAGTACCACCAAAAACTCCATTCCCGCCATTTTCTCCCGCCGCGATCGTCGTTGGTAGCGCCGACGTGATTAAAGTACTTCGCGTTAGTCACCCCCTCACTATCAGTGCTAGCCATCATACCTACTTCCTCCCCCCATGGACTCGTGGAGTGAGATTGCCCGGATCCCGTCGAGGGCAGCCACCACCGATGGTTCCGCCATATCCCTGATTGCATTTGATTCCACCACCAATCTATTATGGTGTGGTGATACCGCCGGCTACACCGCTCTGTTCACACCATTTGCTGGACCCCATTTTCAAATGTTCCCCTATACTAAATTCAAATCAACCCGGGTAGGTGAGGTCATAGATCACCTCTCTCATAAAGATGGTATTCTCCTGCTTGGTACCTCCTCAGTCAATTTTAATAATCGCCGAGGGGTTTGTCGAGTAGCAGTACTGGGGGATCTGTTACTGAATAAGGAGCTGGCAGATTTGTTTAAGAAACTTAAAACATTCACCTTTAATTGTTCGGCGACGAATGACGTTGTTGTTGGTGGGGTTCTTGGCATGGCCAAGTTTGATCTTCATAAACCTCATCAATTAGTGGAGTTTAGTCATAAAGGAGATATCACCAAACTTCATCATACGGCAAAATATCTTGCTATCGGTGGAAGTGATGGCAGTATTGAATTGTTTGATCCATTGACTGATGCCACCGTCAAGAAGTTCCTGGGTCATAATGGTGGTCCCATCACTGATATCGATATCCAAGGTTCTTATATCGCCACTTGTGGTGAAAGTTATCGTCCCGGTCTGCTGAGAAAAGCCGCTGAATACGTTACTGATCCGTTGGTGAATATTTATGACGTGAGAATGATGAAACCATTGGCGCCATTATCATTCCCAGCGGGGGCTCTGTTTGTTCGCTTCCATCCTAAACTCCCGAATATCATTATCGTTGCTCTGAAATACGGTCAACTCCAATTTGTGGATATCTATGACCAGAGTAATGTTTTTGTTTATCAAGTTGACCCTCAACTGGCCCCTCCAACTAAAGGATCCCCGACAACGTTTGGAAACCTTCAGATATCGGATAATGGTGATTTCATCGCCTTTTCCGATGGGATAAATGCTAATAACCTTCAACTATGGAGTTTCTCCGATTTGAACAAAGATTTTTGTAACTTCCCCACCCTGATTGACCAACCCGACTATTTGGTGGCACCAAACCCTCCTCCCTTTGGAGTTGATGATCCAGTACCTTTATCATCGGTTGGTTTACCTTATTATAAGGACCTCCTCCTTTCCAACTATGCAAACGATTTAATTTTCACCAAGGAATTGGCCAAAGTACCGGTGCCACTTACTAATGACATCCCTGGTTGGAGACCTTATGACAAACAAAAGTATGGCCCGGCAAATTTGGTGCAACGTTACCAATCATTGACGGTATCAAAAGGAAATCCAAAGTTCTTAAGTGAACAAGACCTGACGCCAAACCCCAAGAACCCTGACGCCGATCATGTGTTTGACTATCAGGTTAGCCAAAATGGAACCCCGCCTCCATGTTATAATAAACTCGAAATCAAATACCTGAAATTTGGTGTCCGCGACTTTGATTTTCGGTTCTTTAATCATTCGTCGGGAAATTTTGCTGGGTTGGAACTGCAAACAACCAACAGTTATATTAACCTGATATTACAACTTTATGCCGCCAGTCTGGTGATTCACAATCGAGTTATCGGGGGGTTAGCCCAGGAGAATCTTCCTAATGATGCCGACACCATTTTGAATGAAAATAATCCCGAAGGAAGTTCAGTGAAGAATGAAACGGGATATCTTTTTGATATGATGCACAAGGCGCTGGGATCTAACGTTGTCATTGGCAATCTTAGTCAAGTGATTAGCCATTGCCCGCAAGCGATTCATGAACACTTGATCATCGATGATAGAGACTTGGCCCAATTAAGTTGTAATGAATTGACGAAGTTGGTGATCAAGTTCAACCATTTCTTCCTTGATCAATTACATTTGGATGATTTGATGCTGATCCCTTATCAGATCTTATATCATGGTCAATGTGGGGAGCAACTTTGTCAACAAGGACGTCAATATTCCCTTGAAGTGGTTGCGCCGCCATTACCGGCTCCGATCAATCGCTACCGTCGTAACCAATCATTGACGATTGCCAATTATATCGAATATTCCCTTTCAAGGACCGATGAGATTGCCTGTAGTCTTGAACATAAGAATCATACTGAAGGTAATACTCCCGTGCATAGAATGGAGGTGCTGATGGCGGTTACTCAACTTCCTCCGGTACTTTCAGTATCGATGTGTTTGACCTCGGATGAATTCATCCAATTAAACACACATAAGAAGTGGCTCTCGCCAGAGATTTGGGTGGGGAGATATCCTAATACTGGTAAACTCCAAGTGAAGCTGGGTAATATTGATGGAGGTGACCATTATCAATTACTTGGGTATGTGGCCCAGATTTGTCCGGGACGACCCGATGGCCAAGGACAGAATAATTTGGTGACGTTTGTTAAACGTGATGATCAATGGTGGTTATTTAATGACTTTTTGGTGATGCCAATCCCTCAAGAAGAGGTATTCAATATGCAATACCCTTGGAAACGTCCAGTGATGGCGGTTTACTGTCAAAGTTCGTTGACTGATATTGGGTTTGATTACTTGGAAGTGGCTACTTTTGCAAACCATGGCATTGATGATTCAATCTTATACAGAGATCATTTTGCTCGGGGGATTCGTGAAGATAGTCAACGAACATATACTCTTTTAACCAGATCAGAGGCTCCTAAACCGGGGACATTGGTTGCTATCGATGCCGAGTTTGTCACCATGAAACCCGATGTGGTGGAAGTGTTTGCTGATGGAGTAAGACGAATCTTACGTCCGAGAATCCAATCACTCGCCCGAGTTTCCGTTTTACGTGGAGAAGGAGATAACCTTGGTGAAGCATTTATTGATGATTATATCGTTCATACCCTGACCATCCATGATTATCTAACCAATTACCTGGGGATTGAACCGGGGGATTTGGATTTAACCATTGGTGAAAAGGGATTGGTGACGTTACAAACCGCTTACCGCAAGTTATGGCTATTACTTAACATGGGATGTATCTTTGTTGGCCATGGGTTGTATAATGATTTCCGGTGTATTAACTTACACGTGCCCCAGTCACAAATTTGTGACACCATTGATTTGTATTATAAACATGACTTTAAACGACAATTGAGTTTAAAGTTCTTGGCGTACATCTTATTGGAAACCGATGTTCAAACGGGGAACCATGACCTGATTGAAGATGCTCATACCGCCCTCATGTTGTTTAATAAGTATCGAGAATTACAACGGGAAGGTGTGTTTGAACAAGCGCTTAATCGCATCTACGCTGAAGGTCAACAATTACGGTTTAAGGTGCCCGAACCGGCTCTAGAAATTGACTAATGACATTAGAAACGTTTGTAATGGTTCCGGAACTATTACGTTATAGAATAGACACATGATTACTAACCCCAGTAGGTGATGTTCGCTTTATTGATGGTATCTGGTTAGGTCCCCTGATCCCGCCCCATCTCGCGACGAAAGCCGCACCCGTCACTTTTGATCTCCATGGATCACAGTAATGACAACCCTCCACCATATAAGGATGGGGGTAACCCAAAGAGAAATCAACCGTATGTACCTTCTAAGGCCCTCCAATCCCATATAGATCAAGTGGGTTTAGAAGTACTGAAGATTGAGGCCACTTCCAGTCATGCTGCCACCGAATACTATGACATCTTACCCCTGTTCCAAATGTACCAAGCGATTCTTAAACGGGATGATTCCCAGTTTAATGAAAATCTAGTGGAAAAACCCCCGCAATATGAAACTTCAAAACTGGTGTCGTCATCATCATCATCACCACCTTTAGAGGAATCACCGATATCCCTGGCAACTACCGAGGAATCAAGCAATCACCACCCTAATCAACAACCTATTAATCCCCTTGGTACCTCAGTTATTGATCATATCGATCTATTACCAAAAGTGGGCGGGTCGCCATTTGATATCGAAATCTATGTCACCAAAGAAGTACCTCAACCATATGTGGAAAAGGAATTGGAAACAAGACTAAAGCATTATACCCTGGGACAACTCGTCCATGGCTTTGTTATCATCACCAATAATTCCTCCCAACCCCAATCATTTGGATTATTTATGGTCCTGCTCGAAGGGACGATGAAATTCGCTGAACGCCCGGGTTCATCGAAGATATTGATGAAGAAATTCCTAAGAATGTATGATTTACATGCTAGTTATGGGTATACCATGGTTCCTAACTCTGCTGGCATTGAATATCAACCTCATACTCTTGATGCTCATGATGGTACCATCATCGCTTTACCTGAACATCGAGTACTTCAACCTCATACCAGGTATAAGAAGTTCTTTACCTTCCGATTACCAACAAGATTACTTGATACCGCTTGTGGTGATCAAATTGAAACCCATATCATGCCTCCTCCTCTGTTTGGTCTTGATCGGTCAAGTTTCAGTAATAAAGGAGAACTGGTGGAAGTGAATAAGGTATTGGGGTATGGCTATTTGGATGTTAGAGGTACCCCATTACTCACGAAAGATTATTGTTGGGATGATGTCTCCATCTCATATACCATCGAAGCCAAATTCATCGATAGAAAGCAGAATGCATCGTCGGCGGTTAATGAATTTGAAATCGATGACCCAGAGAAATATATCATCTCCAAGCTTTCTCAATATTATATTCGATTTGTCCCCGATTTGAAAAGTGATATCATCACCCTCGCCACTTGGGAACAAATAGAAGCCATCTATGATCAATTAGACCATGAAATTGACAGCCAATTGTTACAAATGAGTCAAGAGATCAAGCAGAAACATGTCTACAATATCCAGCATCATCAACCGATCCTTTTGAAGGAAAAAGTAAAGATGGTGGCCACCAATTCCATCAATGTGGTGGAAAAACAAAAGAAAGGTCTTTTCCAATCATCCAATGTGGTTATTGGATTGGCCACAGCATTAATCACCCCTCCTCAAGAGGAGTTCACCTATCATGGGCCAAAATTATTGATGAAATATAATGGTATCCATGCTACCAATCAACACCTCGATATTGCTATCGATTTCATCGGGAAATCGCCTCCCCAACTTGAATCCATCGATACCTCGTTGGTATTATGGACTTATCGACTGGAATACCCGGTGCCATTTGAATTCAATGGTGATTTCTTCGAAGGAGATAATTTCGAAGCAACTTTGAATCAATTAAAATCCCGAGCCGGCTATTATCTTAATTTCCTTGGACAAAACCCCACCATTAAGGTCTCGCGGGCGAGCCTTGGCTTATTAAAAGCGGTGAAGTCATTAGCATTTAAAAAGGATATCGTCGATGGTTATTTCCAATCATTGATTAATAAAGACGCCATCATCTGGAACAAAGATGAAAAGGGTTGGAATCTCAAGGTTACCCTACCATTGGTATCACAAAACAAGTTCAATTTAAACATGATTCCCTCGTTCCAATCGTGTCTTGTTGGTAGATTCTACATGTTAAGGGTTAGCGTCAAGTTAAAAGGAGATAATGATGCCATGGTAGCCGAAGTACCCATCAAATTGACCATTTAATATACAAGTATCAAAAATTCAATGTTCATTCAATATATAATAAAAACTCATTTTAATTCAACCCCGACAACACTTTTTGTCTATCTTGTTCAGGTAACTTTTCCAACAATTCTCTAATCAAGTCGACGGCATGGTTATCTTCAGAGAGGATCTTAGCCACTTGCTTGCGGTGGGATTCATGCTTCAATTCACCAATCCGTTTTTGCAACTTGGCATGGTTTTGTTCGATCCAAGTACAAACTTCTTCATCATTTTCATAATCAACCAGAGGCATCCATGACTTGAGGTAAGCCACCTTTTCCAACTTGGAGGCATCAGCAACGGTATCCCCAATCATCTTAAGAACGTATTCTTCATTCAATCTCCGACGTAATCTCCAGAAGAAGAATCTTCTGGCGTCTCTCCAAACCAATTCCTTTCTAATCACTCCCTTGGCCAACATCCGACCGGAACGATCATGAAGATCAGCAAATTGAACCGAAATTTGGGCATAAATGGGCAACAATGCCTTTTCTCTAGCAGCCAACTTAGCAGCAACCACCGCTTGGTCTTCAGCCAGACCTTGAGTCAATTGTTCCTTAAGAGCAATATAAGTGGGGTCCAATCTAGCCATGGTGGCAATCAACTTATCCCGTCTATACTTGATACCAACCATCCCTTCAGGTTCAAGAACACCAGCCCGAGATTCAACATCAGCATACATTTCCATGAAATCAGAATTGATGGTAGGATCAACCACAACCCAAGAACCCCCCCGTAATTCCCCAGTAGGAGGAATATAGGTGAAAATCGGTTGCTTAAAGTCAACAAGAGCATCAACAATGTAGGAACCATACTTAAGCACTTCATTGTACATGTCTCTTTGACCACCAGAGAACCCTCTCCAGTTAGCCATAATCATCAATGGCAAGTGTTCACCATTGTTGAAATCTTGGATGGCTTGAGCAGTCTTGAAAGCAGAGTTAGGGTACCAAACTTGACCAGCTTCTTGGATCATCATTTCAGTCAGCGAAGGGTTAGCAGGATCGGCAGGGATGAGGTTTTCCACCATTCTGTTTTCAACAGCAATAACCCCCATAGGAATACCACCCAACCGGGCCCGACCAACAACAACCCCCTTAGCCCAACCAGAAAGGGTTTCTTGGAAGGAATCCTTGTCAAATAACCCAGATTCAAACACATCACCATCTTGCTTACCTTCAATCATCCACCGGACATCATATGGTTCACCCTTAGGGGGGTTATATTCAATATCCCGGTCCCAAGAGTCTTGCAGTTCCAAAATAGGAACGGGCATCCCCCGAGCAGCAGGAACATAAGACAACCATTCCATAATCTTTTCAATCCCAGCCAAGTCATCAGGAGCAGTCAAATGAGACACCCCATTGTTGTACATGATTTGAGTACCCCCTAATTGCAAGTTAGAAGAGTAAACTTCCCGACCAAGCAACTTATTAATAGCAGGAGCCCCAGTCAAGATGATGGGTTGACCTTCAATTTGGATAGTCCGTTGACCCAATCTAACCAAGTAAGCACCAATACCAACAGACCGACAAGTGACCAAAGTGATGGTAAAGATATCCTTATAGGCTCTAGAAGTGGCCCCAGCAATCAACCCAGACCCCTTCAAACATTCAACCCCCAAACCATCGTCAGCACCAATAATGGCAGTGATAACAAATCTTTCTTCACCATCTTCAACCACCCGTTCAGTAACAACGGCATGAGACTTACCATCCTTTTCAAGTTGAGCCAAATCATCACCAGACAAGTACAAGTACCGGAACCCTTTATCAGGTTGACCAGGTTCATTCCAAGCAACCTTATACATGGGCAAGATTTCTTCAGCAACCCCAATCCGAGCCCCCGAGTTGGCAGACAAGTAGATTCTGGGAATCCCCAATTGTCTAGCCAATTCAGTACACTTGTTAAAGTACTTGTCTTCTTCAGGACCAAAGGAACCAATCTTATGAGTAATATCATTAGCAACAACAATGAGGTTACGGCCTCTAGGATATTCAGGAGTCTTAGCAGTAATCTTAAACCCAACCATACCAATCTTATTGGAACCAGCTTCCCGTTCAATGGCAGTCAATTCTTCATTTTCATCATAAATCAATTCCAACAGGGTAAACACATCCTTAGGAGGTTTAGCCCCAACCTTCTTCCATTGTAAAAGCACCAGTTGACGGAATAATTCGGGGAAATCATAAACATAGGTGGTACCCATGTTATGGGCTCTATACCGCTTGGGTTGCAACAGTTCCTTAGCAGCATAAGGAGTGGAAATAGGACGCAAGTGCATCGACCCCGGTTGACCAATCAGCTTAAATACCCATTCACCCTTAGGGTTCTTCACTTCCATATACAAGTCGGACTTGACGACATAACCAGAGACATTGTTAATGATGGCCCGAAGAGGGAACGAAGTACCAGAAGCATCCTTACAAACAATCCGAATTTCGGCGCCAGTAACTCTCAACCGCCACAACCGTCGACCAAAAGTTTCCAAAAACAGAGCAAACGCCGCTTCAACATCTTGAGGTTCAACATTAAAAGAATTGGAAAAGTTAATGTAAATATGGTTCAAATCGGAGTTGGAAGTATCGATCAATTCAAGGGCATCCAAAATATCCAGCATCAATCTATTCAGTTCGGAAATAAGGTATTGAGCAATATCAACTTCATCCAGAATGATCCCAGTCCGAACAATACCTCTAGTGAAGTACCGCTTGTCCAGGGACAGAGTCTTACCAACAGCTTCATACACATGGATGTTCCGGTTATCAGTGAACAATGGCTTGATGTTAAAGTTATCCAATCTTCCCAATTCCAATTGGAAAGCCAAGGCGGGTTCAATGTGACGAATAACCTTGTTTTCAATGTAATCCGGAGCAGTAAAAGTGTAATAAGTGGGGTAAGCACCAACTTGATTAGCAACAACAAAAGTAATTCTTCTCACCAGAGCCAGGTGCAATTCTTCCTTAAATTCAGTCAAGAATTCCGACAACTTGGCCAACACTTCAGCTTCCAGGGAATAACCATCAATCAGTTCAACGACAATGTTGACGACATTGAAGAAAGCCTTTTGGCCAGTAACACCACCAACTTCAAGACCATCATCAAAAGCAGCAGGGAGCTTATCAATAGCCAATTGCAACACATCATCAATGTCATCGACATGTTTGGCGGGGACCATAACCCCCACTCGTTGCTTTTGAGCTTGACGAGAATCAACAACATACAGCAAGTCCAGCACCGAATCGGTTCTGTTCATGGTTTCAGGACCCTTAGCCACAGTAGTGTACTTGGAATCGGGCAATTGGAACTTCCATTCAATGACAGGCAACTTGTCATGGAAATGGTAGTTGATATTACCCAATTGGTAGGCCCGGTAAGCCCGACGAACATAGACTTCAGCGGCAGCCATGGCAACCCATTCATCAGAAGAAATCAAGAATTGAGGCAATACATCAAACACCGTATGCTTCAGGTCGACAACTTCTTGAATAACATCCAAGTTAGGTTGACGGTGCTTAGCATACACTTCACCGTACAGGGTTTGCAACACCGACGACCGCAAAATGTGTTCCAATTGGTCGGACCGTTCCTTAATCGAGGGCAACGACGATTGAATCAAGATTTCCCGAGCCTTAAGGGTGACCTTAGCACAAGCTCTAGTGTCCAATTCAACAATTTGCTTAAGCGCTTGCTTAATGGGCAACCCAACCGTCAGCAGCAGTTGCAACAAAGGTTGATAAACATCCAAAAGGGCAACAATCAAGTTATTCTTAGCCAGGACCCGAGAGTGAGATAAACACAATCTAGTAACTTGAGACAAGTCATTCTTGTTTTCATCTCTCAACTTGAGAACAACAGCATCATCCTTAGTTTGATCACCAGTGAACAACGATTCAACGGCATAGTATTGGTTCAACAACTTGGCAATGACATTGAATTCATGTTCTTGCAACCCACCAGCATACCGTTCAGCAATTTCAACCAAAGGAGCGACGACACCAATAAAAGCAGTCTTATCTTCTTCCTCTTCTTGTTGCTTGGAAATCAACTTCAAGATTTGTCTCAGGGGGAATTCACCGTTGCGAGTACGGGTACGATCAACGAGAGCAACCAATTGTTCATCGAGTTTGGCGGGCAAACGAGAGTGAAGAGCCAGAGCTTGTTGGTTCCATTCCGAGTAAGGCAATTCCGGCAGTCTCAACAATTCAACGACATTCTTAACCGTCAGACCCATGATCATTTGGTTATCGTAACCATCCAAAATGTTGGTAAGAACCCTAATAGCTTCCGAGAAAAGGTAGGTAGGCTTAGTACCAATGATGATAGGATCACCCATGGCAGGTAAAGTACCTTCATAAGGCTTAGCATGCTTAACCTTCAGAGGATCATCCAAAGCCAAAATGGCCAAAATATCACCGGCATTGACTGTCAGACCAGGTTGCTTCAATAATTGGACCACCCCATCTTCTTGAGCAATCAAAGGCATACACATCTTCATCACTTCAACTTCAGCATAAGCTTGACCGGCAGAAACATGGTCACCCAGTTCAACCAAAAACTTCATCAACTTACCAGGAGAAGGAGTTCTCAATTGGGTAGGATCATTTTCAGCTTCCAACAATGCCGTCTTACCATCAAGAGAGATTCTGGTAGCGGCAGCCTCTTCCTTCCAATAAACGGCATGAGACTTACCATCAACAGCAACCAATAACCCCCCATCAGACAAGGGACGAACATCGACAGATGCCTTCAGCCCATTCAAGAACAAGTTGTAAGACGACAGCAGCGACTTGGAACAAGTAAACTTGTACCGTTCGCCTTCATAAATAAATTCAACGGGATAAATGGTATTGAGCAACGACTTGTTGGGCACTTGACCCTTTTCAAGGTTAGCAATATATTCCGACTTGTCAGCTTCCAGTTGGATATGAGCCTTAGTCACCGCCCCACAAATGACAGCGATGGTTTGATCGGGACGTTCAGCGGTGAGCTTCTTGGAAATAAGTTCATCCAACCACCCAGTGGTAATGGTATTGTCTTCAAAGTCGGGAGTTTCCAACAACTTAATCAAGTATTCCACCGTGGTTCTGAAATCCCCTCTAATCGACAATTCCTTCAAAGCAACCACCATATGCTTTCTCGAAGCTTGACGATTTTCACCGAAGGCAAAGATATGACCAAATTGAGAATCCAGGAATGAATGAATCCCCCCCTTATTGGCGACGGAGAAATAACCCCAAACGTTCAGCGACGACCGGAAGTTCAATTCATGCAAATCCCCCCCAGAAGGCTTAAACCCTTCACCAGGATCTTCCGAAGTAATCCGACAAGCAGTACAGTGACCCTTGGGTTGAGGACGACGTTGAGTAGTCATCAGCGATTCATCCTTAAATTCAAAATCAATGGGGGTCGACAGGTGAGGGTCGGCACCATACAACATCCGAATATCTCTAATCCGATGCAAGGGGATCCCCATGGCTACTTGTAATTGAGCAGCGGGCAAGTTAACCCCAGAAACCATTTCGGTGGTGGGATGTTCCACTTGCAACCGAGGGTTCAATTCCAAAAAGTAAAACTTATCATCAGAATGAGAATACAAGTATTCAACGGTACCAGCAGACACGTACCCCACAAGTTTACCCAATCTCACGGCGGCCTTTTCCATTTCGGTAAAAGTCGCTTTATTGGCGACGGTAACGGGAGCTTCTTCTATAATCTTTTGATGACGTCTTTGTACGGAACAATCCCGACCAAACAACGAGATATTGGTACCATATTGATCGGCCAACAATTGAACTTCCAAATGACGGGCTTGACCGGCCAATTTCATGACAAAAATGGGAGACCCGGGGATTTCAGCGGCGGCTTGATGGTATAACGCATGGAAGTCTTCTTCACGGTCGACTTTTCTAATCCCTTTACCCCCACCCCCTTCCGAGGCTTTAATCATCACCGGGAACCCGATTTTCTTTGCCTTTACCAACCCATCATCGGCATCGGTACAACAACCTTTAGCATAAGTTTCATCGGACACCGACACCAAATTAGTTTCGGAATCAACTTCGACATCATCGACCCCAGTCCCAGACCAGGGAATACAAGGAACTTTAGCATGTTGAGCGACAATCGTCGACGAGATTTTATCCCCCAATGATCTCATCGCCAGGGCGGGAGGACCAATAAAGATAATCTTGTGTTTAGCCAAAGAATCGGGTAATAATGGGTTTTCTGAAGCATGACCCCACCCTGCCCAAACGGCATGAGCCCCAACTCGTTCAGCGATATCAACAATGAGTTCGACATTAGCATAATTATTGTTATTGGTACCCCCGGGGACTTCGACGTATTGATCAGCCATTCTAATATATTCAGAATTGGCAGCTAAATCATCAGGAGTGGCCATGGCCACCAATTCAATCTCTCTATCATTACCAAACATTGCATACAGCCACCGACGAATCGATCGGATACATTTGATGGCGCCGATACCATTGGACAGAATCAACACCTTTTTAACATAAGAATGACCACCATGGTCGCGAATCCAATTGGCAAGTTTATCATCGGGAGCTTGGTCAATGGCAATCCCCCCCTTAAAGTGCAGGGGGAGTTTAGCGTGTAACTCGGTAGTGGACATGGCACGAGTGGACACTAATGGAATAAAACGGAATAAATATGGACGTGGACGAGCCCAAAGAGTGGAAACCTTTGGTGCACGATAAATGGGGGAATAGACGTACTGGCGTATTATATTTAAGTAGGCTGCTAAGTTTTGGGTCCCAACGAATTGTGTTGGGCAGCGCCTCCTGCATATACCCATATGACCTAATCAAACTTACAGGTTAAATCAAATGTGAATTAATTGGTGGTGATTATAAAGGTTAAGGTTGATTCGTTATGAGCGAGTGGCCACCCCCACTATCTCCAACCATAAATCACTCCTATTGGTGCCGAGTCGTCATCATTGGTTATTAAAGTATTGGTGGAATTTGTGGTGCGACATCCCCACGGCATCGCACCCCAATAGGCCAATTACGATGGCCACCCCCCCATTATCGTGAAAAATTAACTTTTATTAAACTTTGGCCACGGTGATGGTTCCATTATTTCCTCGTCAAAAATAGGTGGGGTTATTTTCGGGTAACAATGGAGTTGATGTTGAGAGAATTGGTGCAGATGGATTTGATGCAGGTTATTTATGTCATGATGATGATCTATACTCGTAGTCGTTGAAATCACCATAGATACATCAGGGGGGGGGATTATCCCAGGTAATTGAGTTGCCTCGGGGGGGCTGTATTCTTTAGGATACCCGAGGATATCTCGAATAACCTACCTCATCATCACCACCCATTGACTGGATCCTTGCCCCGGGTTATGGTCCCCTGCGGGTGCCTTGCTTCACATCATTATCGCTAGTAACCGCGTGAGGAAGAGAGTATCTCGGAGTTCTCGGTGCCGATCGAGAAATTTTTGAGTCACGTGAGCTAACCTATAATAATGGTTGGAACAGGTCGATTGGGGGTCGTATTGGTGGGAGTAAATATCTCGGCAGAGACTCTCGAGGTTCTCCAGTCACCGTCAGCGTCAATTCATATATAGGAATCGGTTTCCCACTCATCGTCACCACCTCAATCTCAATCACTTCTTGTCGTAGGAATACCCTCTCCAAATCACCATCACTTTGGAGGTGTTGTAATGTCCTTGGATCTCGTAATCCCAACATCGATGTATTGGCCAAATGAAATGCTTGTCGAGCATTTTCCACGAGTTCACTATATCGAGGTGGAGCACTATTTTGGATTGGGTATGAGAATTCCAATACTTTATCCAAGAACTTTAATAATACCTTTTTCCGATGTTTTGATGATGGATGTGAAGGTTGTGGAGGTGCTGGAGGTGCTGCTGATGCTGCTGGTGCTGTTGGAGGTGCTGGAGGCGGTGGGGATGGCGTTGATATTGTTGGTGGCATTGCAAGTACTCTTGTCAGAGCTTCTGCCAATGATGTGAGATTTGAATGATTAATTGGAGGTAATATGGTAGGAGGAGGATTAACTCTTGTATGTTCTGGAGGTGGTGGTGGTGGAGGTAATGGGATTGGTGCAGGTATTGTCACCTTGGGTAATGGTTTAATCGGTTCATCTTCTTCTGGGGATAACTCACAATCACTATCATCACTACCATGAATAGGGGTATCATTATTAGTCCCTCGACCTTCAAAATAATCAAAATTGCCAGCAAACTTGGTGAAAAATGGATAATCTCTCACGATACAAAAGAAGAACATCTTGGATAATGGCATCATCGTCAGAGTAAAGCCAAAATCCTTAACACAACCTCCTAATAATGTATATAACGATACCACCGCCACTTCATCACTTACTTTAGGAGTATTAGCATCCAATTGACGAAAGAAATCAGCTAAATGTCGAGGGTTCTCCAACTTGCCTCGTAAATAGGCAATCAGATTGGGATTAACTTCTTCAAACAGTTTCTCAAACACATAAGCAATACACAGTGTCACCACCAGTTGACCTAATAATTGTAAATTCTCCAGTTTCTTCGTCACCAGTTCCGCACACAGTTTCAGTCGTTCAATTTGATTGATTAAAATTGAACGACACTTATCGATGCCCTTTGTAAAATCGGGGATGGTATCTTTAATTTCCAAATGATTAATCGAAGGTAATTTCGGTTGAGATAACATCTTATCGATGGTATCACTGGCCTTATCTGTCAGGGAATGGGATTTATTGGTAGAATACAGGAGATCAATGACATCACCATTAGGGCTGTCTCGTAACCTAGCAATTTCCAGGATAAATTTTTCATTTGATTCCGAAGTGGCGAAATTGGAGCTACCATATTTATACCGTTTTGGATTATCACTCTTCTTCAGTTTCAGCAGTCGTTTACGGTTTCTTCGAACCAGTTGAATCGCCGCTCGAACCAAGCGATCAAAATCAAGGGCATTTTCTACCGGGTATTCAAATTCTTGTCGTAACAGTTCGGCGACTTTTTTAATTTCCACTTCTTGTTCCAGGGCTTTCTTCAGTGATAAGTCGAGGGTATCAATGAGTTCCAATCTCCGAGCCAGAAATCGTTTCCATAGTCGATCATCGGCAAAGGCTCCATGGGATAATCTTAGCCGGATTTGATGGGTGATTCCCTGCCGTTTATCCATGATTGATGATGCCAGGGATAATCCCTTTCTCGATAGGATCAAGGTCGTTAATTAGCGGCTGGCGCGCAAGTAATCTAACTAGAGAAATCCGGGGTTAGTTGGGGGGGGGAGGAAGAGAGAGAGAAGGAGGGGGAGTACCAGGCTAAGGAAGGAATATAGAAGAGTATAACCAATAGGGTAAATATAACAGGTATCATTTATTCATTAGTAATAGGCCAAACCATCTCGATGATTGGGGGAATTAACTTCGGGATAAGTTCCTGTGTATAAGCCGCCACAAGGAGATGGCTATCTCGGAGTGCTGCTTATACTTCGTGTTGGTAGTGATGATGACTCGAATATGGGGATGACTCAACAAAGAGGGGTAAGGCTAATATGCCTTAAAAACAATGATAACAATATCATTATCAATGGTTAAGGGATTAGGTAGTGATAGTATTGATGGCATCGATGGAGATGACACCGGGGGTAAGGGCATTAACCTCCGATGAAATGCATGTAATAAGCCATTGACACCAGGTAGAGGTTTGTCCCTTAATGTTGAAGGAGTTGGATGGAAATTTCACTTTTTAGTGGGGGTGGACCCTGACTCGATAATTAACACGCTGACTCAATAATTAACACGGGACCCTGACTCGATAATTAACACGATAACCATATAAACATAACCACTATGATTATGCCTATTTCCATTCATACCATACCTTTATCAATTATCTCAATTATCATTTTAATCATTCAATCTCCATTATCATCAGCCGTTTCGTCTCTCCCCCTTTGTAGCCCTGGCCATGGTAATCGCCCCACAATTCACCTATATCAGCCCCCCCTCCTCCTCCCATTTCATTCTATTAAAATTAAAGATGAAACAAGTCCTTGGAGCTTTACAAATTGGTTCGTGTGATAATACCCATGATACCTTAGCCAAGATCCTCTCCTATGAAGAAGAATTGGCCTATGCTGATTTAGTGGTCCTCCCAGAAGCAGTGATTGGAGGTTACCCTAAAGGTCAACAATTCGCCACCTATGTTGGCTATAGATTACCTGAAGGAAGAAAACAATTTGCTGAATACTTTAATCAAGCGATTACTGTGCCTGGTCCCGAGATTACTCGATTAGAACAAATGGCCAAACGGATTAATACTTCACTTGTGGTTGGGGTGATTGAAAAAGGAGGATCAACGTTATATTGTACTTCGGTTTATATCGATGGTAAACGAGGTTTGGTTGGTAAACATCGTAAGGTGATGCCTACGGCTCTGGAACGATTGATTTGGGGTCAAGGCGATGGACTGACATTATTCACTTATAATCATGATGTCCTTGGTACCGTTGGCGGCGCCATTTGTTGGGAAAATTATATGCCATTACTTCGGAGTTATATGTATTCTCAAGGAGTACAAGTCTATTGTGCCCCAACCGTTGATGATCGAGATACCTGGAGTAGTCTAATTCAAACCATTGGTAGTGAAGGGAGATTATTTGTCGTGCTGGCATGTCAATGGATGCCTTCTCCTCAAGAATTAGAGGTTGAATTACCTGGTTGGGATCAAGAAACTCCTACTTTCAGAGGAGGATCGATTATCTGTGGTCCTTATGGTCAAATATTGGCAGGACCATTAAGAGGTCAAGAAGGATTCATTTCTGCTGAGATTGAAACCGATGATATCATCGAACTGAGATATGATTTGGATCCAGCTGGACACTATGCAGCACCATCGATCTTTAAACTCGTAGTAGATGAAACGCCAAAGAATGGCATTGAATATTTATAAATGTTTATTTTTCTTTTTATGATACATGCATTAATGATGGGCGTCGTGGTTATCATTCTTGTTCAACACCAACTTTTCATAGCCACAGTAAAGGGTGAAGGCGACCACGGCGATACCAAACCCGGGGAAGGCATTTTTAAATCTGTTGATACGGGTGAATTGCCCTTCATAACGCCAGGCGTCTCTAAAGGTTAGTACTGGTTGACGAATGAAATCGATGGTGTCATATTGGGTTACCATTGGGGTCACAGTGGGGGCCAACGGTGGGGGGGCAACGGGGGAGCCAACGGTGGGGGCCAAACACAACATATACCATCAGTGGGGGGTAAATCAAATACTTACCTCTTGGCCCAAGGATTAGAAGACGACATGATGGGGACCTATAGCTTATGGTGGAAGGAATATGGACGCTTTCATTGGCGCGCACTACTGTACAGGAACATCAGTGCATCGACTACCAAACCCATTACCACGATATCATTAATTACCTGTTAATATTCATTTAAACTAATATCATTAATATACCTAGATATATATATATATATACCATCTCCTAATCTTCTTTTCTTCCAACAGCTTTTAATGTTCTCCAATCTCCTTGTCGAGATTGTGCTAATGGCTTCACTCCCAATGCTGCTAATAAATCAATGATTACCAGGCCAATAAAGATAAATGCTAAACATCCCCAGCCTATACGTCCTCCTATACCTCCAGCATTGACAAATAATCGACTAAACCATACCCCGAGTGCCAGTTTGATAATGGTGGCACCAACCCTTGCGGTATACTTCATGCGGCTGTGCGTGAAAATAGGGTCAAGACTATCTAGAGGTTATACCTGCTACTAGGGTAAGTTGTGTGTGTGTGGGTGATATCCCAAATAGGTAATCCATCATATCCAAGGATAACTGAATAATGTCTATACGTCACCTCATCTACTTCCGACGTCAACCTCCGACATCAACCTCCGACATCAACCCCCGACGTCAGCCTCCGACGTCAACCCGTCAACCTCATTCATCTAGCCGATGTCATTAACATGATGAGAGGGTTATGCGTAAAATAGGGGGTTACCATTTACCTAGATCTGCGTCTCATCTCATGCACTACCCGATGAATTAATCAATGAGGGTATGATTAACTCAACCAATAATATTACTCAATTTACAATAGGTTATCTATTATCTTTTTTATCTATCCGTTTGTTAACACGATATTTCATTCATTCAGGGTCCTCCTTTACTAATAGTGGGTGTTAGGGTTAGAGCCCTAATCACGTGCACCACTAAAATCGACGCCTAAGCATTAAATCCGGTTATTCCCCCACCAGAAACGCCACCAAATCGCCACAAATACCATCCACAGTGTTCTACCTCCATCTAACTACCATTTTTCACCCCTTTTACCCCCATTATCCTCATATTTCTCTCGTTTTTCATCTAAAGTCATCGCCCCCTCGTGCAGGTATGGGCGCTCTCGCCCGCCGCATCGCTCTCCTCTTTACCAGGAAAAATTTTCTTTGCAATCTTCCTTTAACCACTCTATTCATCATGGCTGACGGTGTTTTCCAAGGTGCTATCGGTATCGATTTGGGTACCACTTACTCGTGTGTTGCCACCTACGACTCCAATGTCGAAATCATTGCCAACGAACAAGGTAACAGAGTTACCCCTTCTTTCGTTGCCTTCACTGCTGAAGAAAGATTGATCGGGGATGCTGCCAAGAACCAAGCTGCTTTGAACCCTAAGAACACTGTTTTCGATGCTAAGCGGTTGATTGGTAGAGCCTTTGACGATGAATCGGTTCAAAAGGACATCAAGTCTTGGCCTTTCAAGGTTGTCAACGACAACGGTAACCCCAAGATTGAAGTTGAATACTTGGAAGAAACCAAGCAATTCTCCCCTCAAGAAATCTCCTCCATGGTTTTGACCAAGATGAAGGAAATTGCTGAAGCTAAGATTGGTAAGAAGGTTGAAAAGGCCGTCGTTACCGTCCCCGCTTACTTCAATGACGCTCAAAGACAAGCTACCAAGGATGCTGGTGCCATTGCTGGGTTGAACGTTTTGAGAATCATTAACGAACCTACCGCTGCCGCCATTGCTTACGGTTTGGGTGCTGGTAAGTCCGAAAAGGAAAGACACGTGTTGATCTTTGACTTGGGTGGTGGTACTTTCGATGTTTCTTTGTTGAACATTACTGGTGGTGTTTTCACCGTCAAGGCTACCGCTGGGGACACTCACTTGGGTGGTCAAGATTTCGACACCAACTTGTTGGAACACTTCAAGAAGGAATTCCAAAAGAAGACTGGTAAGGACATTTCCGAAGATGCCAGAGCTTTGAGAAGATTGAGAACTGCTTGTGAAAGAGCTAAGAGATCTCTTTCTTCTGGTACTCAAACCACCGTTGAAATCGACTCGTTGTTCGATGGTGAAGACTTCTCCGCTAACATCACCAGAGCTAGATTTGAAGACATCAACTCTGCTTTGTTCAAGTCCACTTTGGAACCCGTTGAACAAGTGTTGAAGGATGCTAAGATCTCCAAGTCTCAAGTTGACGAAGTTGTCTTGGTTGGTGGTTCCACCAGAATCCCTAAGGTTCAAAAGTTGTTGTCTGACTTCTTTGACGGTAAGGCCCTCGAAAAGTCCATCAACCCTGATGAAGCCGTTGCTTACGGTGCCGCCGTCCAAGGGGCCATCTTGACCGGTCAATCTACTAACGAAGACACCAAGGACTTGTTGTTGTTGGATGTCATCCCCTTGTCTTTGGGGGTTGCCATGCAAGGTAACGTGTTCGCTCCCGTTGTTCCTAGAAACACCACCGTTCCTACCATCAAGAGAAGAACTTTCACCACCGTTGCCGACATGCAAACCTCGGTTAAGTTCCCCGTTTACCAAGGGGAACGGGTTAACTGTTCGGAAAACACTCAATTGGGTGAATTCGACTTGAACGGGATCCCCCCCATGCCTGCTGGTCAACCCGTTTTGGAAGCCATTTTCGAAATTGACGCTAACGGGATCTTGAAGGTTACCGCCGTTGAAAAGGAAACCGGTAGATCCGCTAACATCACCATCTCCAACTCTATCGGTAGATTGTCTTCTGAAGAAATTGAAAAGATGATCTCTGACGCTGAAAAGTTCAAGTCTTCTGATGATGCCTTTGCCAAGAGACACGAACAAAAGCAAAAGTTGGAAGCTTACATTGCCTCTGTTGAATCTACTGTCACCGACCCCGTGTTGTCTGCTAAGATCAAGAAGTCTGCTAAGGACAGAATTGAAGCCGCCATGTCTGATGCTTTGCAAACCTTGGAAATTGAAGAATCTTCCGCCGATGACTACAGAAAGGCTGAATTGGCTTTGAAGAGAGCCGTCACCAAGGGTATGTCCACCCGTTAAGCCGTTTAGGTCTTGTACAAATAGGTAAATTAATATTACGTGGGAAATAATCAGTGTAGCACCTTAGGCTTGTGTCATAGGTAATATGATAAGGTTTGCAGCGTGGGTGTTTTTGTAGGTCTTATTCACACGTGCTTCAGATGTCCCACACATCCTTGTGGCTTAACATATATAATTGATCACCGAGCTTCCCCACCACACCCAACAATTTCTAATGGAGTGAGGGACGGTATATGGACATGGGATTAGGCGTTGAGTATAGTTCATTGGTGACTCAATCACGTGGTTATTACCATCATCGATATTTACTTCGATTGACATCGTGTGCTTGTATATAGTGTCATTTTCGTAATTGGATAATAATGAACTATTGTAAGAGCTGCGGGGGGGGCATGTCGTTTTCATTTATGGGTCAAGCTCATAACCAATGGAATGTTTTAGTATAATCGGAATCCTTTTGTCCATTTAAAAGGGTTTTATCATATGGGATTTATTGATTTGGTGAAACGGGAGAAGAGGTCTAAACGTGATCAAATTCCCTCTCCTAATCGATCAAGAGTAATGGGGGGGGATACTCTTCTCATGGTGATGATCCCTTATCTTGATTCTTCAACACTTATTGATATTACTCAGTTATTATTGGCCAACCCTTTATATACTAAGCCATTAGTAGCAATCGCTGGTATCACTAATCGATTAGTGATTTATTCAAAATCCATCATTATCCCAAGGTTTCATCGCAGGTATTGGTCACATGCCACTATCGATACTACCAAGTTGATTATCATTCATTTAAATGATTTATTAGTGGTTAATGGAATTACCAATATTGAATTAAGAGCTAGTGGTCGTAATCATGTGATTGACTTTCGACGATTATCTCCCGATATCACTAATCTCTATTTGGAGGGGTTCCTATTGATATATAATGGAAGGGTCAGTTTTAATCAACTTTCATTACAAAAGTGTCATTGTATCGACATGTCAAAACGTTCAAATAAGGTGAGAGGGATTGTGGGATTAATTTTTCGTGGTCATCAATTTCTGGGGGATGAAATACAAAGAAAGTGTGATATTGATGCTTCAGTGGTTAAACTAAAAGGTGGAGAATTATCATCACTTCCAACGTTATCTAATATTAATCATTTGATGTTAAATTATGGTTGGGTGGCTCATAATCACCTCCAATTACCATCATCATTAAAAAGGTTAACCTTTCATGTAAAGAATGGATTTGGTGCTAAACAATTTGGAGGGATATCATTTGATAGTCTAGAACTATTAGAAACATTTGAAGTGTATCATCCTCCTTGGAAACATCGACTTCTCCTTCCTCCTCAGTTGAAGAAGTTTGTCATCTATAATCATCGTATTGGTCATAATTCAATTGATCTAGATCCTTTGGTACAATTACCAACATTGATATTTAAACAGTGTATGTTTGAAACCAATACCATCGATATTGATCATATGACCATCCCAGTGACTAACCTAGTGGTGATGGACCATTGCCAAATAATAGAAAATGGCCAACCAATTACCATGACTAATACCCACGTTCAAAGTGGTCAAAGGTTAATTAAACTCATTTATTAATAATCTTCTAATATACAAATAATTCCATTATTCAATGCCGTTGCAGTCGAAGCAGACGTTGACGAGGTACGACATGACGTTCACCAATATCCAATAAGATTTCATGACGTTTTTGTAATTGTTCAATGGTATCATTAGCTTCATCATTATCTTCATCATCTGGTTGCAGATAGTTATCATCCAAATCTCTATCAAATGACAAGTCTTCCATGTTCCGGTGGATCAAATATCTGAGAGCATTATACCAGATATTATGACGTTGTCTCAGAGGACAAGTAATCTTCACTTGACGGTCATGAGAATAAACAATGATCAGTTTATGGTATAACCCAGTGGGGATAGGATTATTATCTTCCACCAGCTTGACATCCAAAATGGCTGCCGCCCGAGTCTTAACATCAGCAGGATTAGAAAGAACCGGGTTCAGCTTCAGCCAGTATAATGTAAGCAGGTAAGGATGGACCCAAAAGTATCTTTCATGTCTCAGTTCAGAAATCGACAGTAATGGACCCAACCGACGGTAATACTTAAACAAGTATTCCCCAATCACCACTTGAGTAATCGCAGGGATCATCAGGCGATCAGTCAACAGGGCAGTGGTTGCCATAGAGAACACCCCAGCAGTACGGACCAGATCTGCTTGGAGAGATAAATTCAGTCTTAATGAATCCAGAGCAGGCAACAGCCCCGAGAAAAATCTCGACAGTCCTGACAGCAGGGGAGTAGTAACGGTATTACCTTTCTTTGCCAATGATTTAGGCGGGGTGAACTTATGAGATGTCGTTGGCAGTTGTTCAGTATGGGGGTTACTGTAACGATTGGCATTAGCAGGAGTTTGGGGACCACTAATTGAATTGGCACGGACAAACCCTCTCTTATCAGCATATTTGGAGAATACATCATCACTCACCTTTTCAATACTCAAGGAATCATTACGGGACAACTTGTTATAATAGGTAGTGGGGATCAACGTGACATTAGACAAGTCGGGGACCCGTTGGACGGTAGTAGGAACAAATGCCAGTTCGGGCACCGTCAACATCCCCATCTTACGAGCAGCAGACACCACTGAAGTACGATCACCAATTTGACTGGCCAATCCAGACATCCGTTGATAATCATTCTTAGACACGGCCACCAATCCCAATTGAGTAGCCATATCCGAAACCAGTTCCCGAGTAGGGGTAGCAGCAACAACGGGAGAATCAACAGCATCTCCTTGATCTTCAATTCTCTTTTCCAACAGTTCCATATCTTCCTTCAGCACCAACACCATCCCAAGCAGAGTAGCTTGAGCAGACAAATGGGCAACATCAATGGTGGCATCCAGGTGATCATCCAGGATACCATTAGTAGCAGCTTCAGCTTCATCCTTGGTCATCACAACTAATCCTAATTGAGTAGCCAGCGCCCGAACCTCATCTTCATTGAGCATAAACGTTTCTTGAGCATCCAAGAAAGCATCCAGGTTCAACAGCGCCATCAGCACCCGGTTGTTCTTACCAGCTTCAGAGGCAGGAATTACCGTCATCCCATTAGCCTTTGCAAGTTCTTCAATGGCCGCGGGATCGGCTTGTTTGGCCTTCAAATTCTCGAGTTCCAGATTGAGGCTAGCTTCGTTGGCCTTCAAATCAGCAATTATTTGTTCAAGCTTCGAAGCATGTTCATGCAATTGTTCGGTGTCAGCAACAGCCCCGCGTAATCCTGTCAATTCCCTTTCCGATAACACCGCCAATTGGGATTCCCTTGCTCTAACATGAACATCCTTAGCAGCATCAGTTCTCAACTTGGTAGCTTCAGCAGCAGATAATACGACGAGACCCAGGTCACGAGCATGTTGATGAACCAGCTTTTGAGCTTGAGCTCTTAATTCATCGGCATCTTCAGCACTCATCACCACCATCGCTGCTTCTGATGCTCGTTGATGAACATCCTTAGCAGCTTCCCGGTGTAACCGTTCCAATTCATCAGCAGGAACCACTGCCATTCCCAGTTCGGCCGCCCTTGCCTTGACATCCCGTTCGGCAGCAACCTTTAATTGTTGCCAATCGGCCACTGGTACCACCGTCATCTTGTGGTCCTTTGCCTTTGTAGTAAGGTATTCAACCAGGGGGTGGTCAAACTTGGTAGATAATTGTTCAAATTCAGCTTTAGGAATGGCAATATATCCAAGAGAAGCGGCTCGTTGGGTAATTGGAGTATCCACGGTTTCCTTAAGTTGCTTATAATGATCCTTGTCCACAACCGCCATGCCATAATTGGCAGCACCTTCATGGACTTCATCAACCAGTCTCCATGTTTGCTTAAGTACCATTCTTTGATATTCAGCATTAGGAACAAGTTTAAGATCAGCAGCCCGGGCTTGGTCTTCAAGCAGAGCCAGTGCCCGCTTTTCAAGATCAGCCAATTCCGTGGGTGAAACAAGACGAAGCTTATGATTCTCGGCATACAGTTTCAAATCTTCAACTGGCAAGTTTTCAAGTTTAGTAGCCGCCAGTTGCAACTTCTTCAATTCATCCATGGGGATAACCGCCAAGTCATCTTCAGCAGCTCTTTCAGCAGTTGATAATTGAGATCTCAGCTTGATGGTGTCAAACTCTTGTTGAGGGACAGTAACTAAACCATGAGCTCCAGCAAGAGTGGCCACCGCCGCCAATGAGGGAGCAATAAGCTCTTTATGTTCCAGCTTCGACAACACAACCTTATCATGATCATCAAGGGCCCGAGATAAGTGTTCAGGATCCTTAAATTGGTGTTTAAGCTTGTCAACTTCATCCATAAGTTGATCATGGGATTGTTGCACCTTTGTAAGTTCTCCTTGGGTATGTTCAAGCAAAGTCTTACTTTGATCAAGTTCAGTGGTGACATCATCCAATTTCTTAGTAGCTTCATCATGAGCAAGTTGCAATTTGGAATAATCCGACTTGACAGCTTCCAACGCCGATGAGTTTTCCGCTTGAGCCGACCCTAATGCTTCAGCATGTCCCTTTTTAGCATCTTCCAATTGTTTAGCATGTTCACTCTTGGCATCTTCCAATTGCTTAGCATGTTCACTCTTGGCATCTTCCAATAATTTCACATGTTCATTTTGGGCATCTTCCAACTTCTTGGCATGGTCTTGCTTCAACCCCTCCAATTCCTTACCATGGTTAATCTTGGCATCCTCAATTAGTTTTTCATGTTCAGCATGAGTATCTTCCATTGCTTTAGCATGAGTAGCAGCCAAAGTCTTAGCCACATCAGCATGTTCACCTTGAGCAGCTTCCAATGCCTTGGAAGTAGTATCATGAGCAACCTTAACATCATCTAATTCCTTAGTTACCGAAACATGAGCAACCTTCAATTCTTCTAATTGCTTAGAAGTTTCCGAATGAGCTTCGTTTACCTTGGCTAATTCTTTGGCATGAGCTTCCTTTGCCAATTCCAATTGTTGATTTGCTTCATCATGGGCAACCTTAGTAGCATTTAATTCCTTTTCATGAGCATCTCTTTGGTTGCTAACATCATTGTGATCAGCCTTAAGATCTTCCAATTGCTTAGTCAATTCACCATGGGTAATAATAAGTTGTTCATGAGCCTTCTTAGTAGATTCAAGTTCCTTTTTATCATCACCATGAGCCAGCTTGGACTTTTGCAATTCTTCAGCATGGGCCTTCTTAATCGCTTCTAATTCATCGGTATGAGTCTTGGTTGCCGATTGTAACACATCAGCATGGGCCTTCTTCGTCGACTCCAATTCTTCAGAGTGTTCCATCTTTGCCTTTTCCAATTCAGCAGCATGAGTCGCCTTAGTCTTTTCCAATTCTTCAGCATGAGTCTTCTTGGTCTTTTCCAATTCTTCAGCATGGGCCTTCTTGGTGGTATCCAATTCCTTGGTAGTGGTTCCAGTTACATCAGCATGCTCCTTTCTAAGAGATTCCAATCCTTCAATGTGCAACTTCTTCGTCAGCTCTAATTCATCAGCATGTTCCTTCTTAGCCTTTTCCAATTCTTCAGCATGTTCCTTCTTAGCCTTTTCCAACTCTTCAGCATGACCCTTCTTGGTAGTTTCCAATTCTTCAGCATGACCCTTGGTAGCCTTTTCCAAATCATCAGTACCGGTCTTCTTAACGGTTTCTAATTCAGTGGCATGAGTCTTCTTGGTATTCTCCAACTCAGTAGCATGGGCAGCTAAAGCATTAGCCAAAGTATCTTGGATACTCTTACTAGTTTCCACTTCTTTAGAATACAATTCCTTAGTCGCTTGTAATTCTGCCAAAGATTTGGAATTAGCCATCTTAAGGGATTCAAACTGCTTAGTCGTATCATCATGAGCATTCTTCTCCTTCTTCAATTGATCGTTAAGCTCACCATGGGCAGACTTAAGTTCAGACAATTCCTTTGAAACTTGAGCATGGGTTGATTGCATAGATTCCAATTGCTTAGAAGTCTCGGTATGGGCATCAACTCCCTTAGAATGAGTAGACTTAAGTTCAGTCACCAAAGCAGTATGACTAGCAATCGTTTCCTTCAATTTGGTGTCATGAATCGATTTCAACAGTTCCAATTGGTTAGCATGATCAGAAACAACAGTAGCATGCTTATCTTCAGCAAGTTTCAACGACTTTTCATGGAGATTGATAGTATCTTGGGCACCAGCTAATTTTGATTTCAAGTCATCATAATCACCAATGGGGATAACAACCTTACCTTGAGATTTAGCTTCAGATTCAAGGTAACTAGGTAATTTAGAGGCTTGCAAGTCATCGTAATCTGATTTCAGAACAACCACCAAATCTTGAGCCTTTGCCTTTTCTTCCAAATACTTAATCAGAGGCTTTTCTCTTTCAGCAGCCATCAGATTGGCTTCAGTTTCAGCAATAGTTACCAAATGGTGTTTGGCAGCCATCTTTGTCACTTGTTCTGCCAGAGGATCCCTCAATTCATCATATTCTTGTTGAGCAATCAAAACTTGACCTTGGGCACCAGCCTTGGCCAGCAAATATTCAAGATCAGGACTATGGCTCTTACGCAAGAGTTGAGCATATTGATCAGCATTAACCACAGCCATACCACGCAGTTTGGCCACCAGCTTCATCTTATCATCCAGAGGCGATTCATGTTCCGATTTCGAAACAATCACCATATCCCGAGCACCAACCACCTTTTGAACAATATCCCACAGTGGCAGTTTGGCAGCCAGTTCAAGTTCAGTAACCTTATCATTGGAAAGAGTTGTCAACCCATGACTAGAGGCACTCTTGCTAATTTGATCAATAGAAGGGTTTTTAAGTTCCTTATATTCATCTTGAGGAATAGCAAATAACGATACCGACTTGGCCATTGCCTTCACTTGGTCAACGTTTGGTGCAGTTGCCCGTTGCTTATAATCATCATATTCAGTTTCGGGTACCATTACCAACCCTTGTTCCGAGAGGGTGTCCTTAGAAATCAACTTGGCATAATCAGCAGAGCTTACCGCCTCATAATGACTTAATTGAAGCTTTTCCTTGAGATATTCAAGGTCAGGGGAAGCAATTTGTTTTTCCATCGATTGCAATTGATCCTTGGGGACAACAACATAATCCAATTTGGTAGCATCAGCAGTGATATCATCAACAGTCCGATCTCTCGTCAACCGATGATATTCAGCATCAGAAACAGCCACCTTACCATGAGCCTTCGCTTGAGTGTCAACATAATCAGCCAGTTTGGTATTAAGCCATGATTGCCGGTCAACCACAACCTTATCATTGGCACCGGCATACAGATCTAATTCTTCAGCAGTGGGAGGCGCTAACATTTTTTCATGATCATCCTTGGATACAATAACCGCGTTGTGAAGTTGATCGGCATGTTCAGCCAATTGTTCCCAACTAGGGTTATCAGCCCGGTCACTCAATTGTTTATGCTTATGTTCAGGAATGACAACTAAACCCATTGCAGTGGCCTTGGTAATGATCAGTTCTCTCAGAGGAGTTTGGGCTTCCTTCTTAAGCGACGATAATTCATCCAGATCAATCACCAGCTTCTTATGTTCATTAGCATGCTTTTCAATCACCGCAAGAGGAGGGTTTTGGGCCAACTTTTCAAGAGCAGAAAATTTCAGCTTAGATAACACCACAAGATCATGTTTAGGTCCTTCAGCTGCAATAATTTCCGCCAGCGGATGCTTAGAGGACTCCTTGGCCAATGCCAAATCCAGTTCAAGCTTTGACACCCGCAGTTGAGTGTCCTTCCAAGTTTGTTCATCAATGGCCACTTGGTTATGAGTAGCAGCATAGGTAGCAATGGCATCCTTGGATGGGTTCTTCAATGATTGATGGTCATTGGTAGTTAACACCACCATCCCTCTCAGAGTCAATTCATTAGCAAGGTCATCAGTCAGCTTAGGAGTTTGCGCCGTTTCAAGTTGTTGAGAAAGATCCTTGATTTGAGACTTGTGATCCTTCAATTGGGCCTTGACAGCAGCATGCTCTTCATCAAGAGACTTATGAGATTGTTGAAGCGATTCATGCTCAGATCTAAGCATATCATGGGCGCCAGTAATTTCTTCCAATTTCGACTTATGGGTATTAGTAAGGTCATCGATCTTGGAGGAGTGACTGGATTTCATCTCTTCAGCTTCAGCTTCATGGGCAGACTTGAGTTGAGCCAATTGGGCTTCATGCTTCTTGGTGAGGGCAATAACTTCATCTTGAGCACCAGAAAGTTGGGTAGTCTTTTCCTTAATCTCAGTAGCATGAGCTTCCTTAGCAGCAGCCAATTCCGCATCCTTGGATTGAATAAAGGCTTCTAATTCCTTGGAATGAGTATCCTTGTTGGCTGACAATGCCTTCTCATGAGTAGCATGAACATCTTGGAGCTTATTGGCATAAGTGTCGTGGACTTCTTGAATATTCTTCTTGTGGGTATCATACGCTTCTTCAAGTGCCTTGGAATGGGTATCCTTCGAATCTTCAAGGGCCTTATCATGTAAGGATCTAAGGGATTCGATCTCCTTGGCATGAATATCCTTTGATTGGATAAGTTCAGAAGAATGGGTATCTTTGATAGAAGCAAGTTCCGACGCATGGGTATCCTTTACAGCCTTCAACTCCTCGGTATGGTTCTTGGTGATAGCATCCAATTCAGTAGCATGGTTGTCCTTAGCAGCGGCCAACTCAGAAGCATGGGTATCCTTGAGCAACGACAATTGAGATTCATGAGTCAGTAATGCGGTAGCTAATTGCGCAGCCAATTCAGAGGCATGGGTATCCTTGGTAGTAGCCAATTCGGAGGCATGAGATTCCTTAATGGCAGCCAATTCAGAAGCATGAGATTCCTTTGCCGCAGCCAATTCAGAATCATGGATATTCTTCATAGAAGTAGCTTGAGAAGCCAATTCTGATGAATGCAATTTCTTAGCAGCAGCCAACTCGGTAGCATGGGTATTTTGAGCGGCTTCCAATTCAGATTGATGACGTTTCTTTGCATCCTCTAATTCGATTCTATGGCTATCCTTGGCCGCAGCAAGTTCATTGGCATGGGTATCCTTACCATCATTAAGTGCCTTGGAATGGGCAGCAGTTGTAGACAAAATATGACTCTCATGATCCTTCTTCAATGATTCCAACTTCGAAGTATGTTCTTCATGCACAGTAGCCAACTTATCATCATGAACCTTCATTAACTCTTGCAATTCAGTCTTGTGAGTAGCCTTAATCGATTCAATTTCCCTTTCAAGAACTTGTTGGTGACTGTTGACGGTGTCATTGATTTCCTTGGAATGGCTTAACTTAAGGTCTTCAACAATCTTACCATGAGTGGCAATAGCCTCATCATGCCTAGCCTTCAAAGCTTCAACTTCTTCAGCATGTTTAGCCTTGGCTGCAACAAGAGCTTGTTCAAGATCTTGTTGAATCTTACCATGGGTATTGGAAGCATTGGTAATTTCCTTGGAATGGTCATCCTTGAGTTTATTAATGGTAACATGATGATCATTAAGAGCATGGTCAAACTTGGCAACGGCTTCATCAAATGACAGTTGCAAATCAGAATTATTCTTGCGAAGTTCTTCCAATTGTTTGGTGGTATCAGCATGAGCAGCAATGGCATTAGATAACTCATCTTGAGTAGCTTGATGAAGAGCTTTAGTATTATCATGAGCCGAAGAAATGGCAGCCAATGACTTTTGATGATCGAGCTTAAGTTGATTAACCAAAGATTCATGTTGATTGGTAACCTTGGTTAATGCCTCAGCATGATCAGATGCAGCTTGGTCAAGTTGAGCTTGGTAAGCATCAAGACTAACTTGATGAGAAGCTTGAAGGGACTTGATGGCTTGATCATGTTTGGCATTGGTGGTCTCAACTTCAGCCTTAGCATCAATACCAATTTGTTGGAGTTCCTTATGTTCATGATTTGATAACACCACCCGGCCATGATTAGCAGCAGTATCCTTCAACCATTCAATATCAGGATCATGAGCACGGGAATACAATTGAGAGTAGTCATCTTTAGAAACGGCAACAAATCCATGATAATCGGCATGCTTCTTGACAACATCCAACTCGGGATGTTCGGCACGGTTCTTAAGCAGGTTGAGTTCGTCGATAGAAATCACCGTTGCCGATAATACTGCTGCCTTCAGCTTCAAATCATCAACGGTGGGTTGATTCAATTTAGCATATTCGGCCCGAGGAATCACCGCATAATCCAAACTGGCAGCCCGCTTAGTCACCGCCTTCAAATCGGGCGATTGAAGGGAATCGAATTCCTGTTGAGGTAAAATGGCATAATTCAATTGGTTGGCTCTCTTAGTGATGGTAGGCAAATCAGGAGCATTAAGATGATCGAGTTCAGCCTTGGGAATCACGGCATAACCTTGATTAACCAATTCTGAGGTGAGGACATCAACCAGCTTAGGCTTCTTCAATTGGTTGAGTTCAGCAACGGGGATCGTCACCAACCCTTGGGCATCAAGACGACGTTTCATGGCATCAGCATCGATCAAATCATGATATTCTTCTTGAGATAACACCGCATAACCTGCCAGACGAGCAGCTTCGGCGACATCGACGTCAGCCCGTTCCTTAAGTGCAGTGTATTCATCAAAAGGAATGAGAACCTTATTATTTTCTTCGGCGTAGGCTTGAATCCGACGTTGCAGATCCTTGCGCTCGAGTTCTCTCGTCTTTGACCGTCTATTAATTTCTTCATCCAGCAGCAGGTCATGGCTATAAGCAAGCAGGGGGTCTCCAGTAGCTGAGGTGTACAGGAACAGGTGACCCAGTTTTACCAGTTCATTATCCGAGGTATTCTTCGCCGCAAGAGGACCTCTACGAGGATTTAAATCATCAAGGAATTCTTCCCATTCCCCCAGGGTATCAGCACCATCAGTAGAGGTGAAAAACGTCAGTTCCCGTTTCGATGGCGATAACCCTCGTTTAGCGGGTGGAGGAGCAAATGATGGAGCAAACAGTCCCAGCTTACGAGCACGAGCTTTTCTTGGAGACAGCAGTTCAAGTGGTGGAGGTAATTGAACTTGACGTTGTTTAAGTGCTGCTTGACGTAATCTTGAGATGGTCCGATTGGCACTAATCAAATTAGCCCGTAAAGTTTCTGCTTCCATCTTAGGGTTAGCAGGATCATGATTAGGCACCGGGGCTTCAGCGGCGGTATCGATGACGAGATCAAAGTCATCGGCTTCAAATGAACCATCATGACCATTGGTGGGGGTCACCAAAGATGGCGTAGGCATAGGGGTGGATGATAACAGTTTAGATGCCTGTAATTGATGTTGTAAGTTATCATTTTCATCATTAAGTTCACTAACTTTGGTTGATAATTCCATCACTTGCGCCGACAACTGTTGTTTTAGTTTGGTATACCCCTTTTGTAAATCATCCAGCTTTTGACGTAATTGATCATTTTCCCGACGGTGTTTATCAGCAGCAGCCGCCAATTCTGCTTGGTTACGAGATGATATTCTTGCCAGATGAGTATAAGATTCGGCATCGGCTTCCAATTGATGAAGACGTTGTTCCAACTCCCATGCCCGATGTTGCCAATCTTGATCACCATCGGTAGTAGTCGATGGTTTTGTCACTGGTTTTTCTGCCTGGGTGAGTTTTTCCTTATATTTTTTCAATTCCTGTTTTAACCGAGTGTTTTCGCCATTCAATTGCCGACACTCTTTTAATAACAGTTCCAGAAGGTTTACTGCAAATCCAATATCATTACCCTTTGAATCGGGTCCCAAATTATGATGATACAGTTTCAGCGATGGTAATACCAGTGCTGGAGGCGGTCCCATCATCCCTCGAGATGGCAACCGTTGAGAATCATCCCCCGAAGGCGCCAGCGCAACCGTAGATGAAGGAGAACCATTCCCCTGACCTTCAGGGGCCTCCCGTCGAAGCATTTTCCCGAGATCACGGAGCAGTCCCCGGAGATCACTCGAATTCGACATTGGGGTAAAATGTTAAATGAACACGGATAATTTGTTTTGGTGCGCAACGCGTGTACCTCTAGGGCTGAAACATGAGAATAAGGTACCTTATTGTCCCCTACAATGACAAGGGTTATATGAGGCTGAGGTAATCACCAATGAGAGGTATATTTGGTGATGACTGATTATGTCATCAATTCCCCAGTTTTATATTAATCGATTTATAGTGATATTACTAGATATTGTTTACCATCACCATAGTGTTGTGAAGAGTTACTAAAATAAGGTTACAACTGATATTAGTATTACCCAAATTGGATTAGAGATCAACGAAACGGGGACCAATGTACCTTACATGTAGTCAGGTGATCACGATACCATTAAGTTATACCCATTCGAACTGGATGATTTAGAATGATTCAATTTTTATTGGATGAGAACTTCTCACGAAATGAAATTTTGTAGAAATGATGCAAAAAATGAGAAAGGTAAATAAACAGACATGATCGCGAAAAAGTTGCCATTACTCATTACCCCACAAACAGTTACCATTGGACACTCTGGTCACTCCCCCAATTACTACTTTTACCACTATTTCCTTAATATCATGTTTCTATTTGCATACAGAAGAATATAATAAATTAGATGCAGTTCACGCGCCGCGAAAAACAAAACCCATCATTGGTTAAGCAAACGACATTTCCTTCTTAATCATGGCGATGGCTCTCCCGGGGTTAAGACCCTTAGGACAAGTCTTGGAACAGTTCAAAATGGTGTGACATCTGTACAAAGACATCGAGTTCTGGAGTTGGTTGATTCTAGCCTTAGTAGCTTGATCTCTCGAATCAATGATCCATCTATAGGCTTGCATCAACACTGCGGGACCCAAGTATTCCGATTGGTTCCACCAGTAAGAAGGACAAGAAGTGGAGCAACAAGCACACAAGATACATTCATATAACCCATCCAACTTAGCCCGGTCTTGAATCGATTGCAAGTTTTCCCGACCATCACTAGGGTGATCTTTTCTTTGCAACCAAGGTTCAATTGACTTGTATTGTTGGTAAAAGTGAGTCAAATCGGGGACAAGATCTCTAACAATGTACATGTGAGGCAAGGGGTAAATCTTCAAGTCAGAAGAATCGGCCTTGTCAATCTTACACAAACAAGCCAAGGTGTTCTTCCCCCCAATGTTCATGGCACAAGAACCACAAATCCCTTCCCGACACAGTCTTCTAAAAGTCAAAGTAGGGTCTTGTTCACTCTTAATCTTGATCAATGCATCCAAAACCATGGGCCCACACTTGTTTAAATCGATTTCGTAGGTCTTAAGTTGAGCTTCAACTTGAGGGGTGTCGGGGTTCCAACGGTAGATTTGGAACTTCTTGATATTGGGCTTGACATCAGCGGCAGCGGTGGCGAGGCCTCTAATCGTTTGTTTGCCGAACACAGTTCTAAGCATAGTTATTTGAGGTTGAGTTAACCGGTGAAAAAAATAGCGATTGGTTATAAGGGGACGTCTTTGGTTATGTGCAGGAGGTAACCCCGGAGGGAATCGGAGTTGGTTAATTAATCAACTTCTACTGGGGGTAAATGGTAGGAGAGGTAGTTTAGGTCAAGGTTAATCAATTAGGATCATCATTGACTTTGTTACAACCATTGATGATGGCGTTGGCCTTGATTTCAATTCCCCTGGTGATGTCTTGCTTATTCAACGCGCTGTCATTGGCTAGACGCACATGCATGATTTTCGAATAATGAGGGAGGAATAATTGTATGGTAATTCCTGTGATTTGATTGGATAGAAATAGTGTGGGGGGGGGGGGGTGAGTTGAGATGATGTGTTCTGATGTGAAGGATGGTAGGAGGATGGTAGGAGGATGGTAGGAGGATGGTGGAGGATGGTAGGAGTATGGTGGAGTATGGAGGGAGTATGGGAAGTATGGTGGGAGGTTAGAGTAGGGGGTTAGAGTAGGGGTTAGAGTAGGTAATTAGTGTAGACTGATAGTGATGGTTGATGGTTAGTGTAAGTGGTCTTGGTGGTTGTGGTTAGTCACCGTCATTGGTGATTGATAGTAACGGTGTTTGATGATGGTATTGATGCACCGATGTTTTACTGGATGTCGCGATGCACTGATGTTTGACCATTTGAGTACCAATTGTATAAGTTTTCTGTACAGAGGTAACAACTTGTGAAACACCGATGTACCGATGGTTGATGCCGATGATTCGTGCCGATGGTTGGTGCCGTTTCTTTTCATTCCATGTTTAACCCATGTTTCGATCATAAGCACCCTGTTTCAGTTTGTGAATTTAAAACGAGAAAATGCTGAGGATGAAACGAATGACACCATTCACCATTAATGGTAAAAGTATCAACATGAGATCAACCTACATTTAATCATGACGTTACCATTTACTGTAAGCTTTAAAGACAAGATGAAACGGAATGAAGGGGTTATTGTTGTTCATTCTCTTCGATGCACGTTAACTAGATTAGATTCCATCATCACCAACGGTGGATTCGATATGTAAGGTACATGTGTGTACAAGTATTTACATCATCATGTTTACTGCGAATGATTTCAATTGATCATGTCATCATTGCTAATGATTTTGTCATGGGGTATGGTTGACAACTAGGTTGATGATACGATTAGCCATGTCGATATGTAATGTGTCACCCCATATTAAATATACCTAGAATGGAAGGTGACCATCGCCTTTGAGCTACTGCATAAATCCCATGGTACCATTACATTTGATCAACCATCGATCATCATCACTCCAACTACCATCATCAAAATGATAATCGATTGATTTAGGTGTTAACTCCACCGAATTACCCGGGGTCGAGACTTCCCTGCAAGTTGAGGTATAACCTAATGGGATCCTCGGTGATACCGGAATCCCATCGGATAAAGGCGTCGACGTTCATATGCATGGATATTTTATTATCTATATTTCATCAAATTCATTAACGTCGTAAAATTCATAACCAAGGAATTGATAAATCACCCTCGTTGTCTAATGGCAATCACTTCATCGATGCGGGTAGTAATCACATCATAACCAATTTTAATTGGTTTAGCAATGGTATAATCGATACCAATGGATGAAAATAACGTTAAATCATCATCCAGAGTTCGGGTAGTCACTGCCACCACTGCCATGGCATCATATTGATAATGAGAGCGAATAAATCGAGTCAAATCAATACCAGTAATGATGGGCATATCAATATCTAAAAACACACAATCATAAACATTCATGTCGATAAGTGTAGTCACTTCTGTAGAATCAATCGTCAGACTAATGGTGGCTCCAGGGTATACCTTCAGTAAGATCTTGGTGAGCACCTTGACATTAATCACATTATCATCGACGACAAGAAAGTTATAGTTGGTATAATTAAATGGTCCATCACATCTCAGTAAAGCAACATCGATAGATAACTCATCCATAGGCAGGTCAAACCTTGGAGTATCCAAAATCAGTGGTGCCAGCAGAAGTCGACATCGAGCCCGATGATCATCGACATCTTGAGGAGGAGATTGAGGTAAATCCATGGTGGCATCTTGTGGTCGATCAACATCGAGTTTTAAACATGGCTTGACATTAAAATAATCATTTTGATAGCCATCATGAGGAGTATTTAATTGAGGGTTAATAAACATCATTGGTCGTTCAGTTGGTAAATTAACGAGAGAATCACGACAATACATATGGTATGATAATCATCGGGGCAATCGAATCAATTATATATAATTTGGTTTATAGTTGTAGCCGCCTTAGCTGCATGCCCGGTTGAAGTTTGTGACATACCATCTTATTCAGTTAATAGTCTATGTACCTTGGTTGTGAGCGCGCGTCGGCAAAAATAATAGTCAATCCTCACCTAGTGTTATGTACCTCACTCACTCACTCACTCACCCCCTCCCCTCCACCTCGCTCCTCCCCCGAGGATTGTTCTATGGTGCATTGCATCAAATATAAAAAATCTTTTTTTTTTTTTGAGGGTACATACCCGCCTGAGGCCTTGTTCAAATAATGGGAACGCCCTTTGGGGAATGTAAAGGTTGAATGTGGCTGACAACGATATTTGCATCACCTCGGAAGTATCTATGCCCCCCTAACGTCACTGGTTAATACACCACGTCATCATTACTGACTCCCTCCCCCCCCTTTTTTTTTTTTTTTTTTTTTTTGTAAGTTGCTTAAAAAAGGGTTTCATCTTTGGGTATCATTTCCTATTTGGGAAGACACCGATGGATCCGATGATGTCGATCTCATCTCCGTCAACTCCGTCAGTCTAGGCTAACCATCAAGGGTTCATCATCATTGATTTATTTTCTATCTACAATTTCTCTCATCAATTTGATACATTTTTCCACGTTTTCTCCATTGGGAGCACACACAGGAACAATCTTCCATCCAAGTTGTTCAACATGAGATTTAAGTTGGTGATAATTATCTCCAGTGTCACATAAATCGGCCTTGGTTGCTACCACCAATACTCGCTTACCCTTCATTCTCTTTTCTCCAACTTCAGCAATTAATGTTTCAAGTTGTTGAATGACAAGGTTCAGTTCCAACAGTACCACAAACACTAACCCTCCCAGTCTCTCGATATGACGTAAGAAATCAAGTCCCATACCCTTATTTTCCGAAGCCCCAGAAATGATCCCCGGAATATCGGCCACGGTAAAAGGGTCAGCATCAATGGTGGTGAAAATGGTCCCTACCGTCGGTTGTAACGTTGTAAATTCCCAATGACCAACTCGAGGTCGAGCCCTCAGGATAGCACGTAATAACAGCA
Source organism: Diutina ranongensis (nom. inval.) (assembly GCA_030569815.1). Lineage (NCBI taxonomy): Eukaryota > Fungi > Ascomycota > Pichiomycetes > Serinales > Debaryomycetaceae > Diutina > Diutina ranongensis (nom. inval.). The sequence goes on from JAJMLP010000042.1 coordinate 43,933, forward strand.
GCTTCCCAGCATTAGGTAACCCAACTAACCCTAAATCAGCAATCAATTTGAGTTCAAGAACAAAATATGCCGTCAACCCCTTTCGACCAATTTTTGCAAATCGAGGATTCCGAATATTAGGACTTAAGAAATGCATATTACCCATACCTCCTTTACCACCTTTAACAAGTAAAATCGGCTTCTTCAGGGGTTTATTACAATCAACACCAACCAATGGGAATTTATCCACGGTAACTTCCTCACCAATGATCTCTTTATCATACTCACGAACCTTAGCATCTAATTCATTAAAGTAAGGTTGATTTCGGTAATGGAGTTCATCATTTTCCGAGAATTTCCATCCATGACCCGGACCGAAATCATCGCGGAACATTTGGATATTATTCACGTCATCGGTTTTAATCAGCATCACCACATCATTAACCAGGCGATTTTCTTTACCAGAAAGGTATTTCTTCAATTCTACGGGATCAGGTAACCATCTTAATGTCGTCCCTACTGGGACTTCAATAATGACGTCATCGCCATGTTTACCATCAAGTTGAGATCCTTTACCACTAGTACCGGTACCAGCAGTATAAGTACGATTAAGTCGATGTAATGATGTCACTCCAGTATCTACTACCAGAAGATAGATATCACCACCATCACCACCATCCCCACCATCAGGAGGTCCACTAGGAGCATTAGCATCTCGGAAAAACAGAATACATCCACTACCACCATTACCCAGACTTACTCGAAGAATTCGAAGATCAACAAATGTTCGATGTTCCACTTTTCTCGCTTGTCGAGCTTGAGCAACTTTGGTACCATAAAATACATGATGAGTATGATGAGGATTACCATAGAAATAATCCCCTAGACGAATATCCTTACCATCAAATCCAAATTCATCAACTCCAATATCATTACATTTGATTTCCCCATTCTTCCCCTTGATAGTCACCGGGGTCCCTGGTAATGGTTCCGATTGCGGTTGAAACCGAAGTTCACACGATTTATAAGGAAGGAAACTCAGATGTTCAACTTCAATGTCATCTTCTTCATAACTACCCGTAGTATAACCAACTCGGGGTACTCTTAGATGGGGGATCAACCACCTTGGTTTCTGCCGTTGGAGGTAGCGAAACATGCGAAATCACCATCAGTGATGATAGGCGATAATATAACCAACAAAAACCACGTTGGGAACTGGACACCCAATTACCACTGGATTAGATAATTAATGTAAAATGGCAACATATCAATTCCCCACCAATTCTGGGGGGCGTTATCATCAATTAACCCCATTATAGTTCATGTCATCTCATCGCGCATCATATCACCATTATCATACCCTAGGGCCCGATGTCATCATTCACCAGTTTAGGCGTTAGCAAATGGCTATCGGAATCTCTTGAAGCGATGAAGATCTATTCACCTACCGCCATTCAAAAGGAGTGTATTCCTCAGATCCTTAAAGGTCGTGATTGTATTGGGGGAGCCAAGACTGGGAGTGGTAAGACCATCGCTTTTGCTGCTCCAATGCTTACCCAATGGTCTGAAGATCCCACGGGGATATTTGGAGTGATTTTAACCCCAACTAGAGAATTAGCAATGCAAATTGCCGAACAATTTGCTGCTTTGGGAGCTCCAGTTAATGTCAAACTTAGTGTGATTGTTGGGGGGGAAGATATGAATAAACAAGCAATCGAGCTTCTGAAACGGCCTCATTTCGTCATTGCTACTCCAGGGAGACTTGCTCATCATATCTTAAACTCCGGTGAAGAAACGGTGGCGGGGTTAAGACGGGTAAAGTATTTGGTATTGGATGAAGCCGATCGATTATTATCCAACTCATTCTCTTCGGATTTAAAGAGATGTTTCCTGGTATTACCTCCTCCTCAAAAGAGACAGACATTATTATTTACTGCCACTGTCACTGATTCAGTAAGAGCTCTTAAGGAAAAGCCTACCCCTCCAGGGAAGTTACCAGTATTTATGCATGAAGTGGATCTGGTTGATAAGGTTGCTATTCCTCTGACATTAGCCCTTCAATATGTGTTTGTCCCCTCATACGTCAAGGACGCTTATCTCGTACAAGTGTTGAAGCTTGATCGATTCAAAGATGTCACCGGGGTAATCTTTGTTAACCGAACTCATACCGCCGAAGTGTTACGTCGAACGTTAAGAAAAGTCGGTTATCGAGTCGCCAGTTTACACTCACAAATGCCCCAACTGGAGCGGACGAATTCATTGCATCGGTTCAAGGCAGGGGCAGCCAAGTTATTGATAGCCACCGACGTTGCTTCAAGAGGGTTGGATATCCCCAGTGTTGAAGTGGTAATCAATTTCGATTTACCCGCTGACCCTGATGATTTTATCCATCGAGTTGGGAGAACCGCTAGAGCTGGACGAAAGGGGACGGCAGTATCCATCATTGGAGAAAACGATATCGATCGAGTCCATGCCATTGAAGAACGGATCAATAAGAAGATGGAAGCAGTGGAAGAGATCAAGGATGACGACGTCATTGAACAACTGTTATCCGAAGTATCAGTTGCCAAGAGGGAAGCGTTGCTGGAGATGGATAGAGAGCATTTTGGAGAAAAACGGGAGAATAATAAGAAAAAGAGACAACACCAAGATGATGGTAATGGCAAAAAGAAAAGTAAGCATTAATTTTCGCTGGTGACATAACCTTCGATGATGAACAACACACAAATCGCCGCCAATGTGAATACCACCGCCGAGAAGATGATAGCGGTGGAGATATTATTAGCACCATGGGTCAATATCTTATGTTTAGCGTACCGTTGGAGGGTATGAAAGTAATTGACCCCGGCCAACACCAATGTACATAATGATAGACCGAGGAGGATGTAGGACACGATCTCCTGCGCCCATGTAGAGAAATTGGGGTTGCTAGGAGTATGAGGTTTTCCCAGGGAATTGATTTTAAAGTTAAGCATCATCGCCAACGCCGTGAAGAACAACGTACATGAGAATCGAATGAAGGATAACGCGGTTCTTTCCAGTTGGAGGACATCTCGGGGTTCACTCAGGGATACTTCAAGTACAAGGTCATATGGGAATCTCAGAAGGAGCGGCCGGCGTTCCTCCGTAGACATGGGGGTGTTGAGATAGGGATGATAGGGATATAGGGATGATAGACGCTTTGTGGAGGGAGAGTGCGGCTGAAGCCACAGATAAGTAATCACGTGACGAGATGTCGAGGGACATATATTCGGAGGTAAAATTGTTTATGTAAGGTAAGGTACCCTCGATGTCATCATTAATTAGGTTGGCCCTCGGCTGTCGTATTAGCCACTGGGGTAAGCTCAATTGACTGGGACTCCCGAGACTTTAAATACTCATGCTTGGTTCTCAAATAGATGACATATTTTTCATGTCTACGATCAATTAGATAACTCCAAGCAAAGTATCCCAAGGGGATATATGACAATAATACCGCCTTAATCACCCATTCATATATGGTACCATCTTCAGCGAATTTAAGCAGCAAAAATAAGAGAATCATCTCTGCTACCATCAGCATGGGGAAGGTGATGAAGAATAGATGATGGTGAAGCCAAAACAACCAATAGGGAGAGGTTCTAAACTTAATTTTGAACCCATAATAACAATAATGAATCATATATGATATACTCCATCCAACAATGATGATAGAATACAGGATATGCTTTGCTATCTTGGGATAGACAAAGATAACTCCATAACATAACCATGCCTTTCGAAGGGCTTCAAATAATACTGGCCACCATTTCCATTTCCCTTGGTACCAATTACGTCGAATGGTTCGGACCACCACCACTTCTACTAATGGTATCATTGCCACCACATGGAAGAAGTCAGCCATTCCCGCCGGGAGGAACCGTCTACCAACAAGAGGAAGAAGGATGGCCCATCTAAGTAAACAACAAAGCCAAAGGGTAAAAGCAGCACAATTGAAAAACCATAGAATCTTCCCTTTTCTCAGTAATGGGTATCCTGCCATGATGATCGATGATCGGATCAAGTAGCCGTCAAGGTAGCGCGAAATCGCCCTTGACGTGTATTAAACGTTTCCAAAAAGTTAACACGCGTTAGGGTAGCGCCGCGGGGAGAGTTTTCCAACGATGAAACTTTATCTCCTTCTTCTATTATGTCTGGTGGTAGTGGCGTGGTCATCTCAAGATTATGAAATCTTCAAAATCAATGATAAAGTTCGGGACCAAATTGGATCTGATGTTACTTTTTATTCATGGCTTGGGGTGACGAAGAAATCATCATATGATGACATTAGTCGGGCTTACCGTAAGCTTTCAAGAAAGATCCATCCGGATAAGTTCAAGGGGAAGCAAAAGAAGCAAATGGAACAAAAATACCTGACACTTTCGGTGGTGGGGTCGATTTTAAAGGATAATCAATTACGTCAACGGTATGATTACTTTTTGGACCATGGATTCCCTAAATGGAAGGGTACGGGGTATTTTTATTCAAGATATCGTCCAGGACTCATTGTCACCTTCATTGGCCTTTGGATTTTGGTAAGTTTCATCCATTTATTAGCGTTGAAAGTTACTCGTAATCAAGATTCAAAACGAATCAAAAATTATCGAGATGCGATTAAACGGGAAGCTCTTAATGCTTCAGGGGGGATTCCTGATGGTCAAGAAAGACAATTAACCACTCCTGATGGTAAAAAGTTCATTGTTGACCCTGAAGGTAACGTATTTGCCGATACTGAAGATGGGATCATCGAAATCACCGAAGATCTGATCTCTACTGATATCACTTTTAGGGATAGTTTGATTTATAAACTCCCAGTAGGGTTATATAACCTTACCGTGGCGAAAATCACCGGTAAACCCATCGTGGCCTCGGTGAAAGATATCCCTAATCATCGCCAACAATCAAAAGGTCAACCCCCAGCTAAAAAGAAGAAACCCAAGGGGAAGAAGATTAAATTGGCCAATGGTAAAGTAGCTTACGCTAAGAATTAAGTCATAAATAGCATATTTGCCATCATATCCCCCATTTGTCTCTGTATGTAATTACATTATTTTAACTACCATGCTTGGATACTTTGGTCAATTGATGATCTTCATCATCTTCATCATCTTCATCCACGGGGCTACCATCACGATGGCCATCTCCCAACATTACCGTATCATCATTAGCGTCACCATCATTGTCATTATTATTATCATCATCATCATTATCTCCTTGTACAAATTCATCATGATTCAGAGGATCACCAAGAATGATGACGTTATTGGCTTTATCCTCTTCAAGAGCATAATCAGCGTCAGTTTCCAGTTGAACATCATCAGGATCAGCACCTAATACCACGTTATATGTCTCTCTAGTTACCATGAGGACATTGGTGACAAACCATTCCCAATCTTCCAGATTGACTGCCTTGACAATCACCGGACTAATAAGGTCAGGTTTATAAAGATTAGTAAACTTGACAACCTCTTCGGAAATAAGGATCAAATGGCCAAAGTACCCTGGACGGACATTATCATGGACATGATTGCAATACAGGTTATAAAGCATGTTAAGCAAATCGATTCGATCAGGACGGAACAAGTCGACAATGAGGAAGGAATTGTAGCTATTAAGCTTACCATTAAAGATCTGTTGGACCAAATCAAACACCACGTTATGGAAAAAGTTATTCCAAGGGTATTTGGTGAATTTGGTGATGATACGATCGAGGATTTTCAGGTCGAGTAACTTGATTTTGAATAAATCACCAACACAGGGGTCCTGCCGCATCTGGTGATCACGTTCTTGACATACAAAGGGGTTTTCTGGGGATATCAGTGGTTCTTCATCATCCAGATCGGGTTCTTCATCCACAGCATCAATACGGCGACGAATGGCATCATCATCCCATCCATCATCATCTTTCATGGCATCATCATCATCATCGTCATTGCTAGTAATCAGTAAATTATTCACCGCTGCAGGAAGATGTTCATTAAGGGCATCAACAAGACGGAAATGTTGGTTTTCTCGAACGTGGTCTCTGATGATAATAATGTCCCGAATCTTCTTCAGATTCAAGAGGATCATATTTGAACAATGTAAGAGTTCTGCCACCAATTCCGAGATCTTAAATTTGGTATAACCAAGGATATCTCCAAGTTTATTCAAGTCTCCATTAATGGGAGGAGGAATTGGCGGTTGTTCCATCATCTGGGAGAATTGATCCATATACCCACATAATACTTTGAGCATTTCTCCCAAATAAATGGGATCCCGAGGACCAGGAGGGTTTTCTTCAAAATCTTTTAACCATTTAAATACCACTTTGGAATTGATTTCTCCGGCACCAACCCCAGCACCTCCCACTTGCATCAATTCCAGATACAGGCCCACGTTAAGGTCATAATCACTATTATTCTTGCGGATGACTTCGATGAAAATCCCCACACAATTGATGAACCCCAGTTTATTTGACCATCCGGGGACATGAGTGGGTGGGGTAAAAAGCATGATATCTTCCACCATGGTTTTGACGACTTTTTCCGATACCAATTCCCTGGTTAATGGGTTAGGTCCGATATTGGTCTCCAACGTCACTGCCAATGCCGAATTACTTGAAATTGTCACCAAGGCCTTGATGAAATCGGTGGCCGATTGTTGACGAAAGAAATGATCGGGGAATTGTCCCAATTCCAGGGTGGTGGCGGTGGCATCCACTAGACATTTCGATGGCTTGAGGATCTCTATTAATTTTGGAATTAATCCTTGCGCCAGTAACGTTTGCACAATACCAGTGGGCAGGTCGGGTTTATCGGTTTGGATCACCCGAAGGAAATAATCCATCAATACCGGGATATCCACTTTGGCAACAAACGTATCCACCAAATCTTGTTGACGACGAATAAAGTTAAGAAATTCGATGGAATTTGCTTCCATCAATTGATCAAAGATATGGATCAAATGAGTCACTGATGGCAGCAGTTCTGTCAACAATGGTAATTTTAAAATCGACCAAAGTTTATTCATGGCCAGGGTTTCTATTATCCGATTCAGAATGATCCAAAGATCCATAGATAAGATATCCAGGGCCGCTTGGAGTTTTCGAAGAAATGCTTCTTGAGGGGTTTCTTCTTCCAGTTGTTCTGAAGGGGGTTCGGGTTCAAATGCAACTTTATCCACGGCATCATCATTATAATTAGGGTGATAGTTTTCCCCGATGGTATCGGCATCGATGGTGGAAGGATCATTGGTTTCGACTCCATCCAATGGGGGTCCGGGAGGAGGTTGATCACTATTATGATCAGTAGCGATGGGAATATGGGCATCGACATCAACTTTACCATATAACACCTCTTGAGTGACTTTATCCACCTCATCTTCTTCCCCTCGAATCTGGTGATCATCCATCGCCACCTGAGTCTTATCCGGCAGTTCCGCCACCAATTTCTTCAACAATTCATCTTCCTTTTGTCTCTCTTGATGGAAAAACCCCACCGATTCCACAATATATTCGATTAATCCATCAAGCACTTGAGGTTGGATGATAATCTCCAAAAGTTTCATACCTTTGGTTTGAGAAGGATCCTTTGGGTCATTTTCCTCGGATTCATTAGGAGTAACCATAGCCCCACCATGAGAATCATTACCATCAGTAATAAAATGAAACCCCCCCGCCGATTCGGAAAAGTTCCCCTTGATTTGATGCAATTCGTTCACCACCTCTTGACACACCTCGCGATCATCGAGTAATTGCTCGGCTAAGATCAGTACTGGTTGAGGGTGATCATCTAGGAACTTTTGTAGCCGGCTATTATTGGCCAAAGGATTGGAAAATGGCCAGAATGACATGATGATCACGCTAGGGTAATAAACGCAACCTCCCACTAAGTGTTGGATCGGTGCGACTTAAACCACCCCACGGTTGAGATATCAGGTGTGAAATGAATTATTAGATAAGTTGGGGGGGAAGGGGCTATTTATATATCGATGTATATATAATTTTGTTTTTTTTAAATTGATTTCAATTTTGTAATTTTTTTAATTTTATTTTTGTTCTTTCTTTTTGTTATAATTTCTTTAGTGTCATCGTCAACCATTATTGCTTCCAACCAGGGATGATAAGGTTATGAGGGCAATTAATTTATTGATGATGAAGGAAAAACCTCATTACATTTAATAAAATTTAAATCGAGATTTCATGTACCAAATAGTTTATTTATTTATTTATTTAAACCAATGTGATTGATCATCCACGTGATGGTATCCACGTGACCAGAGGGGGTAACACTACTAATGCTCAAGAATGGTCAAGTTACCAGTAACCACCACATTCTCCAAAACGGCACCATTAGGGATATCCATCCGTTGACCATCATTACACACGATAATCACCGTACCCTTTAATGTGACGTTACGACCAAAGTTAACCTTACCAGTGACGGTCAAATGATCCAATTCCAAAATCTTGGGCATATGAGGAATATGATGAGAAAAGTCGGAAACCTTCTTAAAATGAGACCCTAATTTGATAAGGGGGTTAGCGTAACCATCTCTAACGGGGTCCAACTTTAATGCCCCATGTTCCAAATAGAACAAATCCGATTTAACTAATAATAAATCGGAACAAGTCTTAACTGGCAAAAATCTCAGTCTAGGTACAACCACGCCATGAGCACCATCAAAATGACGAATGGCAGCCCCAACGGCGGTTTCCAATTGTAACACGGGGATTTCATCTCTACCCCGAATGATGGTCTTACCATTAGGAATAATTTCCAGTTCAATGGCATTTTGTTCCACCAACCGCTTAATCGCCCGTAAATTGATCCACAAGTTATTGGTGTTAAAGTACTTAAACTTCTTAATCAGTTTAAAATCTTCAATATGTTCCTTGGGCACTTGAGCAATTTCAAGTAATCTCACTTCCCCATTATAATTAATCAATGTCCCCCCCTTGACATCAGCCCGAGTCTTATCCGTCAATTCCATAAGGTATTCGGCGCCAGTTTCAACCATATGATTCAAAATCAGGGTATCAACAGTGGCCCCCAAGTTATCCCCATTAGAAACAAATAAAATTTCCCGGCCTTGAGCCAAAAGAGAATCCAATTCCCCCAGTTGCACCAATGCTTCAAACAAATCCCCATGCCCAGGAGGATACCAAGCATCTAATTCATCATCAAATGAAGAAGGAACTGGTAATAACGAATCCTTATAAATCCGAGGGAATCTCGATTGATTAAACGTCTTCACCCGAATACGATGACCTTGATACTTTTTGATAATCTTGGCGGTATCAGCATCAGTATTGAATGAATTCATCAATAATAATGGCACATCCGAATCATACTTACGATTAAGATGTTCAATTTGACGAACACTCAAATCCAAAAAGGTGTTACCATCACGAACTTCAATCACTGATTTAGGACCAACACACCCCATCGAAGTCCCCAACCCCCCATTAAGCTTCAAAACGGCCAATTTCGAGAGATTTTCCACGTTATCATTGACGGAATCCAAATCAGAATACTTGACCACTTCATCAGCCAGAGGTGATTTGATCTTTTCCCAATCCAAGGTGGTACCCAGAGCCTTATCAGCAAGATATCTTCTAAACAAGGCAAAGAATGAATCCATTTCATTTTCAAATCTCGGTTGCACTTCAGGGTTGCCCACGGTATCGGCGAGGTTATTAAGGGCATTTCTCATTTGAGAAGCCGCCACGGTAGTAGCAGTGTTATCAAATGCCTTCGAATGTTAGTAAACAATTGACGATAGTGGGGTAGATCACCGCTCCGGACAGAGCCCTCCCGCAAGCCCTAATAGGGGGGGAGGGGCGAGAACAAAACTGGCGGAAGGGACGGCTAGGAATCATCAAAATCCATTACAACCGCCAATGGTTGCCAATTATACTTACATAAGTAGACTGGGTCTTAATATGCTTCTTAGGGATCGACATCTTCGGTGTGAGCAATTTTTTTTGGATGGTGAGGGGTGGTTGTTGCTTATTATATGTTTGGCTAACGCGGTTGACGAGGGTTAAGAGCCCCACATTCACCAAAAAAAAAATAAAAAATAACCACTGGCATTTTTATTTGTTGTAATTTGAAAATTTCCGTGCGCCGTTTAGTCTTCCAGGCGGAGAAGTTGGAAACAATATCACCGGAGAAATTACATGGTTACCAGGTCAATTGGGGGATGGCGATGTGGATCAAGGGATTAGTGGTGTCGCCAAACCTCCGTAAACAATAAACGAGGTTTTATATCCATCTTGGCTAGTATTTATAGGTTCACGGCATGTTCCACGTGGACGGGGTACGAATACTGCCTCAGCCATTGACCCCAGTATTTGTCGACATCAAAAAGTAAAAATTTATTAACCGTATTTTTAAAAGTATTTTTTAAAAGTATTTTTTTATTTATTTAAGCTATTTAATTTATTCATTGGTTGACAACTTCATGCCAATTGCAGTATCACCATCAATGTGGTGTGTCGATGCCACTCATAGCTGCATTTGCATCTTTCCCGCCTGAGACAAATAATCATTCGCCCCACCCATACTGTATGTATTCAAATGTTGAATGTTCCCTGCATGGGCCACCCCTAATTTTTACTGTACATTTATTTTTTTTATCAAAGGTTTTTGTGATGAGGGGGGTTTATTCAATTGGTGACCTTAAGTGTGGGGAAACCTTCGATCAATTTTAAACAAATTTCAATCGGGGGGCTATCTCCGATTTTCGATGACTAAGCATCCTCGATCCAAGGTTGATGATGTATTGCGTCTCCTCCACCCTATAATATCCATACCATTTCTCACAACCGCAAAAAGCCGCACACCTCATGGACTATAGTCACCTTGACGAGGATCTCCTTAATGGTAAGCCTCAAGCAGTGGATGCTCTTGCCGATGAGTTTGTTGACGTCAAAGGTAATGACCTTGATACTCTTGCAGTATCGGTATTCACCGAATTGGTAATGGCGGTGGATGCTCGTCATCTATCGGTTGACCATGCCAATACCATCCTTCAACAAGTGATTAGAGGTGATACCACCGCCGAAGTGTTTTGTCAAGTGGTGGACGTTTATCCTACCCTGGAAGTGATCAATGAATTGGTTGGGGTATGCTTTAATTCGGGGACAATTAAGCTGGCGACGTTGGCGAGATTCATTTCGGGGGAAAAGTTTAAAGAAATGCCAGCGGTGATCCCAACTCCAGCGGCGACTCGAATTATTAATAATGCCAAGAGAGATGGATGGTTTACTCAAAAGAAATTTAATCTTTTGGGGGAAGAAATCGAAGGGTGGTCCAAATTACTCGTTGCCGTATATCTGGTTTATCAAGGAGGCAATTCATCATCATTTGATAGTGTTAATGATACCATTGATCAATTAATTGGTCATTATCGTCTTGATCCGAACCGAGTGATTGAAGTGATGTTATCGGTTGGATGTGATTATATTGTCAATGATTGGCGATTGGTTTTAGATTGGCTCAAATCTACAGGATGGTGGCCAAATACTTTAGCTAATGCTGAAGTTATTGAATGTGAAGGTGGAAGTGATACTATCACCACAATCATGGGGTTATGGCTAAAGGATGGATTATCTCGACAAAAGGGATTGATGATTGCATTATTAGTCGCTGAAGGGGTGGTCAATTTTGCTAAAATTTGGAGTTATGTTGATGATAATGATGCCATGAATACCATTACCAAACTTTACAAAGCTCATCTCGATGAAAAAGCTTCTAAAGCTGGAGCCAGTGCTCTTGCCCTTGCTCAACCACTCATGTTAGATGATGAAGATAATAAGGAATCTCAAACTCCTCAAGCAACTCCTCAAGATCCAGGGGAAGAATTGGATACAGCGGTGGCTAAGAGTAAGACGGTGGCAATGTATTGTCGATTCCTTGAAATGGGGTGTTATATTCAAGCTCAATTTATGTTGGCCACTTATCCTACCCTTGGTACTCTTTCTACCACCTTTGAATCATTTAATTGGATGTTCCGTCCATTGGCAGAATTATGTACCCTTGGACAAATGCTGAATGATGGTACCCCAACTCTGGATATTACCAAGGTTGGTGAAGGAGATTATGTTTGGTTTTACTCCAAGTGGATGACACGAATCCCCCGATTGGGTTTAGCAACCGCCACTAATGAGTTCTTCCGGTTTGGTAAAGGGTTATCTCTCATTGGTGATATTGATTTATTTAATGATGTTTGTGATCGGATTAATGATGAAATGGGAGAACCACAATTCCTGGATTGGTATCATTATATCCGAAACTATATCTACCCCGCCATTTGTCAATCGGAAACTCCAGAGGTGGTATCAAAGGGATTCCTGGTGATTAAACGATTCCCAGTTGACCTCCGGTACCCATTATATGGTGAATACACCCAATCCTTACGTAAGCTTAATCCTTATTTGAAGATGGCTTATTCCCAAGCAGAAAAACGAACCAAGGATTCGCTTAAACGTCTTTCTAAAGAGAATGCCGACGAGATGATGCAAGAAGTGGCCGATGTCGTTGTATCTAATCCATTACCGGCAATTGCTACCATTGTTTCTCAACTTGAAAGTTATGATAACTTGATTCCTTTGGTGGTGGCAACCGCAGGCCAATTCAGTGATTATGCTTGGGATTGTGTCACCGCAGTAATTCTTGACCGACTTACTCAATCAAGACCTGAGCTTCAACCTAATGGTCTTAACCAAAGACAATGGTTATCACTGGTGGCACAATTAGTCGGGGAATTGGGAGAAAAATACCCCAATAAACTTGATTTGTCCACCATGCTTCTGTTTATCATTAAACTGTACTATGGTGGCAAGCTGGCGGGTCTTTTTGTCTTGGCAGATATGTTAAGATTCATGGGAGGTATTCAACTGACATCAAACTTGACATTGACCCAAATTTGTCATATCAATTCAGGGAAGAAATTTCAATCTCAAGTTTACAATACTATCAATGATACCAGAGAAAAGCATCAACAATCAGGTAATCGGTTGGTGGCAGCTATTGTTAAAGAAGGACTTGTTAATGAATTACTTGTTGCTTTAGTACAATCGGAAACTGCCGGTGGTGATACCACCCAGCCGTTAAAGATCACCTCCAAGATTTATGATCGCCTGGTGGAATGGGTTGAAGCTTATTGTACATTGATTCCATTCTTTGCTACCAAGAAACTTGGATTGGCCGATGAGTTATTACCCGTTGAAGAATTGGTCACCAAATATAATGTACCCTTGGCTACTGCTACTCACATTTGGAGACCATTGGGATTGACAACAATTGATTCAACAGCAACTGAAGAAGTATTGGAAATGTTGGGTTCAATGTATCTGAAGTTCTGGTGTCTTTGCTTATATGATATCAATTTCCAATCTCATATTTATACCGAAGAAATTGATAGAATCAAGATGGCTCTGGATGATGATAAATCTAGACCAGCAAAGATTATTGGCCTTAACAACGACCTCCAAACTCATCGTGACCATGCCATGTCCATCGATGCCCAGTTAGATAAGGAATCGACGTCATGGCCCAAACATGACGGAGCCATTGAAGTGTTTATTAACAAGTGTGTGATTCCTAGAGCGATTAATTCATCGTTTGATGCCGTTTATGCTGGAAGGTTCCTTTTCACCTTGGATCGGGCCATTGAATCTCCTCCGTTTGGTGCCATGGAAGTGATCACCCGGATCACTGAAGGTAATACCCTTTTGGGATTATTGTTTGCTTTAACTGCTTCGGAAGCAGAAAACTTGGGGATCTTTTTCGGTGAGGTTTTCTCCAATTTTGATAGATGGCATAAGCTGGAAGAGGTGTACTTTGAAGGACATCGCCGCGAACTGATTGAAACTCATTTGGAATTTAAAAAGCACCTTTTTGATCTTTATACCCTGGTGGTGAATGCTTTAGTTGCTGCCATTGCTCATGGGGAATATATGACCCGGAACAATGGTATCTTGGTGGTAAAGAGTGCATTGGCGGGGAGCTTCCCCACAGTTACTACCCATGGAGAGCTCTTGGCAAAAGCCCTCGAATATGTTTCTAAAAATGAATCTCGGGATGATGTCAAGTTGGCAGCAAATGCCATGTTTGGTCATGTTCGTACCAGGGTGTTGAAATGTGTCCCCGAATGGGAATTCTATGAGATGGATCCTGAACTCAAACAAGCAGCTCAAGATGCTGCCAATGCCAAGATCCGTCGTAAGAATCAAAAGGCTCAATCAGATGCTGCTGAGCTTCGTCGTCAACAACAAGAGGAAGATCGTAAACGTCAACGTGAAGATCAACACCTGAAAATGTTATCATATGGTGGAGAAAGAGGGGCCACCCCCTCGGGACCTCGAGAATTAAGAGAACCTAAACGTGCTCGTTATGATGGCAAATATGACGTTTACTCATCGAAGTATAAGGATAATCGGGATGTATCCAAGTATAAGGATAACCGGGAAGTTTCTAGGTACAAAGACAACCGGGAAGGGTCTAAGTACAGGGACACACGAGACCGTCAAAAAGATGATGATAAAACCAAGGAAAAAGATGATGTTAAAGATATCGCTAAAGAAAGGAATCAACCATCATCGACAAGAGATGCTAAAGATGGTAACAAGTCAGATGATCGGGATCGGGATAGACACCGGGATAAGACCAACAAACGTGGAGATGGCAACCGTGACAATGAACGTCGGGACCATGACCGGTCAGATGGACGCCATCGCCGTGATGACCATGATCGCCAACAGTCTCGGGATCGTCAACGGGATAATATCAAACAAGATCGAGGATCCCAAGATCGTCGTCGTAGCGATGTGAAGAAAGAAGATAACCCGGTGAAAAGTGAACTTCAATTACGTCTCCAACAAGCTCGAGAAGAATACTCGAAACAACAGGGACTGAAACCTCAACCAGTGGCCAAACCAGTGGCCAAACCAGTGGCCAAACCAGTACCAGTACAACCGAAACCAAAATCATCTTTTGGAAGACAGGCTCTTCCTCCACAAAACCAAGAATACAATCGGCTGTCGTCGTCACTGTATTCTAGTAGTTTTGGAGCCAAGCCTAGACCCACTCAACCTAGTAAAGGTGGGTTCTCTTCTCAATCCAATAAGAGTGGTGCTCCTCCCCCTCCTCCTCCACCGCCACCACCACCACCTCCCCCTCCTCCTCCTCCCCCTTCAGTGCCTCCCAATCCTCGTTCATCTACTCCTACTGGACCCCGTAGTCAAGACCGTCGACCCAACATTCACCGTAAATGGCGGTAAACTCATATATATTTAATAACATATGTATCAATGCTTAAAAGTCGTCATCACCAGCAGTAACATCACCAAATTCCCAACACCCTAAATGGTCCCTCTTAGCCTTGGTTTGGGCAGCCAAGAGTTGTTGATCATTACACCCCTTTTTAACAATACCATACCCTTCTAATACCAATTGCTTATTGATGGTATAGTCAGGGTCTTGAATGGACTTTTCCGAATCATATAAAGTGGCCAGGTATTCAGCAACCGCCGAAGGAACTCCCCCAAGCACCAACTTTTTATCATAACAGAGATCTTCTAAAGTCTCGATGGCTTCAGTCAAATAATCGGTAGGAGTAGTAGGAGGCAAATCAATATTTGCTAAAACACAAGTATGGGCAAATCCAGGGTATGCTTGGATCGAGAATTGACCAGGTACTGACCGAAGCGATGAAAGAGGCACCTCATCGACATTACCAAAGTCAATATGCTTAACGGAGAACTTATTCGAACTCCGATCAAAGTTAATCACTCTTGCCCGATAATATTTGCCATTTTCAAACTTAGCACTAACCAATTCTCCTTTCTTTGGTGGCTTAGTAAGTTGATAAGGCATGTCGACGGAATTAGCCAGCGAACTAGGATGCTTGGAATGGAATTGGTTAAAGTCTTGTTTGAATTGAGCAAATTTGCCAACGGTGGCAGCATCCAAGTTATGGAAAGAAATCACCCCATTGGCATCGATGTCAACCACTTCAATATCAAAGAATTTAGGAGTGGAAGCAGCTACTGATAATTCAGCAAGAGACTTTTGCGTTTGTTCAAGTTTAGCTTGTTCAACTGCTTCGTCATAATCAGCCCAGATTCCCTTCTTTGCCTTTTTAGCGACATTTTGCGCTTGTTCCAATTCATCAGCATATTTGTTAGCACCAACACCAATGTCATGGAGTCTAGCTAACCCTGATTCCACCAATTGAATTTGAATGGGGGAAAGGGCTTGAGATGAAGCATATAAGTTACCAATGAACCCCCCGACTTTATCAGTATCATAAACGTCAAATTCGACGTTACGTTGTAAGAACCGCTTATTCAATAACTTGACGGCTTCTTCATTCAAGATCCCCAGCTTATCATTAGTTAACCCTCCTAAAATCAACATCAATTTCGTTCCTTCCTTAGGATTAAGTAATCTCACCCGATTACCCAGGGTAACATAATCGACATAGAACCCCAGGATCCGGCCCTTTTGTTTAAACCCATTGAAGAAAGTCTTTGCTTTGGTGGCATTTTCCGAAGCATCAACCACTCTAGTACCCATGGTAAGGACCTTGGAGATATTGTTACTATGGATACCCTTTTTGGCATCCTTAGCCGCCGCTTCAAGTTCAAGCAATCTATCCCAGTTAAGAGACCGTTCATGAGCAGTGGCCTTTGAATGTTTAAGTACCGTAGCCCACCCTTGAGACACTAATTGTTCCAGGAGATCTTTATCTTGATATTTGATCGATACCATGAATCTAGCATCAAACCCATGATCAGGGTTAGCTTCACGATGACCATCGACGTAGATAGAGACGGGTTTACCCCCAACTTTTTCTCTAGTGAATTCCTTAGCAGTAGCCACAAGAGCAGCTTGGTTAGGACCGGCGGTAGGGTCATTAGGACGAGGAGCCCGAACCGAAGCCAATTGAACGGTGACTTCAGAATCATTAGCAAGACGAATGACAATAGTATCAGCGGAAATCACTCTAGCAATGGTGGCATCAATAGTGGCACCAACAGCCAATTTAGAAGCCCCACCACCAGTAGTGGTCAGAGAGGCCACCGCCTTACCCGAAACTGGAGGTTTACCAGAAGCAGTAGCAAATAACCCTTTACCCAAGGCCTTAGCAGTCAATTCAGCCTTTCTAAACTTGGCCATTTCCCCAGATCCAATCAAGGTCAGTTGCCAATCAACCACTTCACCAAACCCTTGTTCTAACAACGCTTGGACGATGTTATTACCAGAAGGATGGTTAATCACAGCAATAGGAACCCCCAGTTGAGATTCACCAATGATCAGTGCCGTCAACCCCGCTCCAGTAGTCAATAACTTATCTTCAACAAATACTTTGGCCAACTTACCCACATTAGCATGTTGAGGATCATCAGTCCGAGGACACTTGATCCCTGCCAATAATAACGCCGTGACAACATGATGATTATTATCAACAATCAATCGAGCCATCACCCGATCCCCACTAACCACTTTATCAACCACCACTCCAATAGGATACAGTCGCAGTTTAGTGATGATATTATCATTCAAGGCCACTTCTTCAACATCAATAAACTTGGGATCCCATTCCCCTACCCCCTTATTCTTGGCACTTTCTTGGAGTTGTTTCAATTCATAAACTTCATCCAGATCAGGGGCATTTTCTTTAACCTTGGCCAACCCCAACAGTAACAATTGTTCCACCAATGAAGCAAATATAGGGGTTTTAATATCACCAAACTCTCTAGTACCTGCTTTTTGTACCACCTTAAATTGCACCAGCTTTCCAATCATGGTGTCTCGAACATACTTTTTGGCAGCATAAGTGTCAGCCTTGACGTCTTGAAGGGTCAAAATCCGTTCAGGAGCAGGCACCGTGGTTGCTTTGGCAGGAACAAGGACAATTTGGTCCCCAGAGATGACGTTCTTGACCTTTGCTACAAACATGGCTTCAATTCCCCACTAGCGTTGGATTGAAAAGTTCGGACACGCGACCGTCGCACCGTCTCGTGTCACCACTACTCGTCTCGTGTTATTGTCTACCTATCGATTAGCTATCACCATTGGGATCGATATATCCCACTTTATTAACTTTGACAAACTTTGGCGACGACAGCATGGGTAATTTATATTGTAGATTCCCGCGAAGAATCAAATCAAATGGATGTTTGATGATCTGGTCCCATTTATCCAGGTTGTCATCAGTATCGGAGATTAACCCGGTGATGTTTTTCCCCGGAGTTACCAATTTGATTTCTGCCACTTGGGTTTGACGTTCTCGATTGAAAAACCCTCCCTTGAAGGAAATCGGCACCTCTAATTGGATTACCAGTCCCAAAAACACCGTTTCCATCACTTCGGATTCACTCGTCATCTCTTTCCCCTTTAAATATCCCAGTTTAGCAAAGATACTAAGGTCAACCTCGGAAATGGAGATGGTAAACCATCCGGGGTTTAATGCCAGTACCGCCATGTTAAATACCAACTCTTCACTGGCAACCACGGCATGATCAATCAGAGGAATCAGTACTTCGGTCAAATCCTTGGTGGTGGCCAAGATGAATCCAAGGGCAAACCCCACCGTCATGATGAGTACCACCAGAAGTAAGGTATACACAAACAGTTTAAGACAATATAACCTCCCTCGGGGTCCTCGTTCTTCCGACTTCATTCGGTAAAGATTATGAGGCGACATCAATGGATTATGATAACACAGCAGGGCAAACAGTGGTTGTTTATGAAGTTCCTTCGCTGGGGGGAATTGACCCAGTAAAAGGGGTTCATCTTCAAACGTATCATAAGTCCGAGGCAGTGAGGGTAATAAACCGGTGGTCCATAATGGTTGGGTATTATGATGAGGATTATGATGAGGATTATGATGATTTGCTGGTACTCCCAGAGGCATGGGGGCCCCCATTGAAAAGTACCGATGATGCTTCTTCTTCAGTGGATTCCCCTGAGTAGTAGGCACCATCGTTTGAGGTTTCAAATTAAGCGACTTGACATGAGATAATTTATGAGGTTGAGGTTGTAATGGAGGACCACAAAACAGAGGTACTTCATTACCTGGGGTCAGAGCTCCTCCTCCCAGGGCACTACCAGCATAAGGAAACCGAGCATTATCATAATAAATGAGATCATCATCAAAATCATCGATATCAATATCATTAGGAATGATCAGGTACCGTCGAGGTTGAGATCCCTTTTTATCAAAGAGTTTTGATGTTGTCAGTCGAAGTTTCAGCAGCAGCGTCGTCACCAGGGGCAGTTTCTTCTTCTTTTGTACCGTCAATTCTGGTTCTCGTACAAGAGGAGCTGCCGACAGAGTGATGGTCAGGTCAGCATCATCATGATCATCATCAGTCAGGATATCATCATCGACATCAACTTCATCGTAGCTATAATTTTCAAATGGTTTATCATCCACCACCAGTACCATTTCTGGAGACAATTGAGGATAACCTTTAATACTTGAAATGGTATCATCAGGTCTCAGGGCCACCGTCAGCATCAGCTTTCTCAGACCAAGATGACGAATGGACGAAGTTTCTAATGGAGGTTGTTGCGATTGCTGTTGAATGGGATGGGTATCCACCATCAGCAGATTTGAACCCACCAGGGGTGACCGCAACATTTCTCGAATCAGGGCATTCAGTTCCCCCAAGTCCGGCTCGGGTTGACCATCCACCACCGCGGGAGAATAGATACTGGCAACTGCCAGTTGAGTTTCTTGTTGTTGAGGTTGGTTTTCATAAACAAACGTTTCATCCAGATCCAGGGAATCACAATCGTCCATCGCCAGCGCCAATTTAGCGGCAAAAAAATCCGTCTTCGTCAGCGTTTGTTTCAGGATCCGTTTATGCTTTTTTCGTTGTTGTTTCTGTTCATCTTCAATGGTGGTATGGGTGGTTTCATCGATGGCATCATCTTTTGCCAGTTGAGGGTGATGACCTTCACTTTCAGACGCCGCCACCGCCGTCAGCGCCAGAGCAAAAGTAGTGGGTCCCAGAGGTCCTTGAGATGATTTCATAATCTTCTGTTTTGCCTTGAGGGTTTTATTTAGGTTGGAAATGGCTTGTTTGTTGATGATAGCCGGAGTTGGCACCGTTGGTACCGTCACCACCGCTGACGATGTCGCTGCTGCCACTGGTGGCTGCAGTTGCTGCCCAACACCAGGAGATGGTGGTCGTCCATTAATCGTATCCACCGGACTCGATGTCAGAGGTCGATCTCCTTCTCCCCCACTGCCTGTGGTTGTCAAAGGTTCACTCATTACCTTAGCAGTATCGATATCTCTAACAAAGTTAAGCGAAGTCGCGCTCGTGTGGAGGAGACGCAACTGGGCAACCATAATACCCAATATGCCGTCATCGATTTACTAGCTACACATGTCGACGTTTTTATACCTACTAGAGGCATGAGGTTATCCTTTTATAGTAGGGGGGAGATTACTCGGGTTTAATTGTAGACGTCATCTATCTCCCGCGCTAATAATGGCAATAACCCCACCACACCTAATAATGGTAGGGCTAAACGAGATGATGTATTGGGGGTTAACCCTATTAGACGATAATACGAATTAGAGGGGATTAGAGGATACTATCCCCCGGTTATGAAAGGTGAGCTGTCGTCATGGGATTTACATGAATATGCGTTGCTCCTTGACTATCCTAAAATGGCAGTAGCGCATCATTTTTAAGGTGTAACCTATATATACACCCATTCGATACGGGATTGATTATTGTGACATAAATTGGTGGGTCTAAATCACGTGGACGATGTCACGTGATAATATCAAAAGATTAAACAACAAAATTACAAGATAAAACCGTCGTTTAACGTTAATACACCTGTGATATCCAAACTCGCCAAAACTTTCAAAATAAACTTACGAATGGTAGTAAAGTGAATTTCAACATAGCAACCTTGACTTCTCCCCACCCCCCTCGGAAAATTATAATATTCCGAGGTGATATACCCATTATTAACTAACTATTGAGTATCGTCTATATTCAGGGGTAATTGAGATGGACTGATTACATACAGGATGAAGAGGATCTGTCTCTCTCGTATTATTCACCATTCAATTGGCAAATTAGGTACCATTGGCCTCCCCGACTTGCCGACTCCGACGTTGCCGCTTTTTTTGGCCATTCCATTCAATTTGTCTTAGATCATACAATACGGCACCAACCCCGCAATTACGCCATAAACGGAAGGGTTGTTAACGTATGATAGTTTTTCCGAACGGCATTATATCCTCTCCCTACACAGGACAATAGACTAGACCATTTTCAACCCCACAATTACCTGATTGTTGTAAAAGTATAAATCATCATCTTCTCCCCCCCATTCATGTTAATTATAATCAATGAAGTTTACTTCAATTTGGTTGGTGATTGCTACTGTTACTGGAGCAGCCACCAAGCCCTCGTCTGAAGCTCCAACCAGTTCATCATCTACTTCATCACCAAAGTATACTTTGGCTGATGCTTGGACGGTAGGGGTAGCTCAATTACCCAATATCAAAAATGATACCGCCATTGATGCCAATGCTGTTGCCTCAGGGTATATCCTTGGTAATGTCTCCACTACCAAGACTGGGATCACTGGGATCTTGACATTGAAGGATGCTACCGATATCTATGGTTATGACTTTGATAAATTGAATTTGACGGTTGAATATCAATCAAAGACTCGTCTTAATGTCAAAATCCAACCGGTAAACATGACCAATGTTTATCTGTTACCAGAACTGTTGGTGCCTCGTCCTAAACATGAAAATATCCTGTTTGGTGAAAGTGAACTCATGTTTAGTTATGGTAATGATAATTCAACTCAATTCTGGTTTGAAGTCATCCGCCAACAAACGGGGGATATCCTCTTTTCCACAAAGGGTAATCCATTGGTGTTTTCTAATCAATTCATCCAATTCAATTCATCACTTCCAGAAAACTATACTAATTATGGGTTAGGAGAACTGATCCATGGGTTATTGAATGGTCCAGGTGATGTTAAGACTCTTTATGCCAATGATGTTGGTGATCCTATCGATGGTAATATCTATAGTGTTCATCCAGTATACTATGATCAAAGATATACCGATTCCAATATGACCCATGCCGTTTATTGGAGAACTCTGGCCCCTCAAGAAGTGGTATTTGGTAATCTGCTGGTAACTTGGAGATCTCTATCAGGAATCATCGATTTATTCTTCTTTTCTGGACCCACACCAAAAGATTGTATTAGTCAATACGTTACTGAGATTGGATTACCAGCAATGCAAAGTTATTGGACTTTAGGTTATCAACAACTGAGATGGGGGTATGATAGTGTCGAGAAGATGGTACTGATCATTGAAGACTTTAAGAATAACGATATCCCATTGGAAGTGATTTGGAATGATTTGGATTATATGGAAGATAAGAAGGATTTCACCATTGGATTCCCTCATGATCAATTTAACAAGTTATTGGATGATTTACAAAAGAACCATCAACATTATATCCCATTGATTGATGCCGCCATTTATCATCTGGGTCCTAATGATACCAAGGGATCTAACCCTGGGTTTGAATTAGGGGATTCAGATAATGTTTGGCTTAAGAATCCTGATGGGTCCACTTATATTGGTGCCGTATGGCCTGGGTTCACCGTATTCCCTGACTTTCTCAATAATAAGACGCAAAACTATTGGAATAAGATATTCAAGGCTACTAATGAAATCTGTCCCATCTTTAGACTGGGGGTTTGGTTGGATATGCAAGAAGCTTCATCATTCTGTGTTGGATCGTGTGGTAGTGGTCGGTTAGACTTACAACCCATCGTTCCTAACTTTGGTGTCCCTCCTGCTAATAATTCATATCCTAAAGGGTTTGAAAAACATAATAAGACTGATTATGAAATGCTCAAATCTCAACTTGCTAAACCAGATAATCTGACCCCACCAGTTAAAGATTATTCCAAACTGGATAATGGTAAGAAACCCGGTAGGGGAAATATCAATTATCCTCCTTATGCCATTAACAATGCTCAAGGTGATCATGATTTGGCTACTCATGGGGTATCTCCTAATGCCACTCATGCTGATGGTACTTTGGAATATGATATTCATAACCTTTATGGATTCTTGAATGGTAGAGCTCTGTATCAAGCGCTTATTCAAATGCAAAAGGCCAATAAGACCGATTCGAGTGTTAAGCGGCCATTTTTGATTTCTAGATCGACATTTGCTGGTGCTGGTAAGTATAGTGGTCATTGGGGAGGGGATAATACTGCAGACTATCCTTGGATGTACTTTTCTATTCCTCAAGCGTTTTCATTTGGTTCATTTGGGGTACCCTTCTTTGGGGTTGATATTTGTGGGTTTAATCAAAATACTGATTATGAACTTTGTTCAAGATGGATGGCATTAGGAGCGTTTATGCCGTTTTATCGGAATCATAATGTATTGGGGGCCATTGATCAAGAACCATTCCGGTGGTCACTGGTATCTGAAGCTGCCAGAAATGCCATGAAAGTGAGATATTCATTATTACCTTACTTTTACACATTATTATACCAATCTCATCTTACTGGGGTCCCCATCGTTCGTCCATTTATGTGGGAATGGCCCCAAGATCAATCGGTAGCTGGTATTGATAACCAACTCATGGTTGGTGAAGCATTGATTGTTACTCCTGTTCTTGAACCTGATGTTAATCAAGTGAAGGGGGTATTCCCTGGTGCTAAACAAAACCTCGAAGTTTATTATGATTGGTATACTCATGAAAAGCTTCAGGTTAATTCCACTAATACCACCCTTGATGCTCCTTTAACTCATATCCCCGTTCATATTCGTGGAGGGTATATCTTACCATTACAACAACCAGGGTATACTACTGCTCAACTGAGAAACAATTCCTTTGAATTGATTGTGGCATTAGATATTCATGGTAAGGCTGAAGGGTCACTTTATTTGGATGATGGTGAATCATTATATACCACTTCTACTCGTCAAGTTCAATTCACAGTTAAGAACTCTCGATTGACGGCGATTCCCATTGGTGATTATAATGTATCTCAACCCTTGGCTAAGGTATCAATCTTGGGGGTTAATACAAAGCCTAAACAAGTCAAGTTTAATCAAAGGGCGGTTAAACATGATTATATTAATGGGTCAATCATTATTAGTGATCTTGAGAAGGTGACCAAAAATGGTGCTTATACTGAACAATGGATGATTACTTGGAAGTAGGGATATAGTAATAAAGAAGATCCAACGGCGTTATAAGTGTTTTTAAAGTGGTTGGGGATCGTTTATTAACGGAGCTACCATAAGATAAAGGTAAAATGTAGATAGATGTATATTCTATGTGCCACTCATGAGTAAAAGAATACAGTGTGGGTAGTATGGGTTGTGTGGGTTAATGAAGTAAACTTTGAGGCGATAACGTGATTTAAGCAACAACAACTATGTAAAAAGATTGATTAATTGTTGGAATGACGTTAGGTGGGGTACGTATGGTGTTCTGCCTTGCTTAAGGGTTGGACAAGAAGGAAAACACCAAGGGGGAACAAAATGTATTGACCTTTGACCTTGGTGGTAGCACTTTTGATGTATCATTATTGGCGATTGAAGATGGTATCTTTGAAGTCAAGGCTACCGTTGGTGATACCCATTTGGGGGTGAAGATTTCGATAACAGATTGGTTAACCACTTGATGAATTTAAGAGAAAGAACAAGAAGGATCTTTCTACTAACCCCAGAGCGATGAGAAGATTAAGAACTGCTGCTAAAAGAGCTAAGACAATCCTTTCTTCGTCTGCTCAAACCAACATTGAAATCGACTCGTTATATGAAGGTATCGACTTCTATATAAAAGCTTATGGGTATTATTAGTGTTATCCTCTCATAACCTATTGGTCTTATCTTCCTAGTAACACCACATCATTCGTGTATATTCTCACTTCTTCGTTCATTTATATTCTTGTGATAGATCCCTACATACAGGTCTAGATCTCAACACTGTTGGTAGTCTCCACACGACATCGTACCAATGATGGTAAATACACGACGACACTCTCTCTACAATAATAATTCCATGCTTATACTAAAATACACAGGGCAAGCCCTATAACGGTTATACCCGCTTTCTTCTCCCGATTTGGGCTTGGAACCCTGTCTTGATCGACGTAACCGATCTCGTCGACCCACAAGCCTTACAACTTAAGAAATGCAATCTATTGGCTGATTCCCTCTTCAATTCAGTATTCATCGACTTACATGTCTTACAAGTGACATATTCCACGATATACCGTCTCAAAACTGATTCCATTTGTTTAGGTAAGAACTTACCCTTTAAGATCAACCGCTTTTCCCCATCAATCGACCCGGAAGTCCCCAATTCAGCAAACAAGAATTGAATAAGATGTTCGGGGTTTCTTTGTAATACGGTGGCAATTTCTTGGACATTGGCAAACATCGTCTTTTTCGACCCTTCCCGTTGACATACGGGAGGAGGGATCTTAAACTTGGGACCCAGACGGTCACCAGCTAATTCGGGGTTATTCTTCTTAAGAATACCAAAGAATCTCAGTAATAATACTTCATAAGGTAATTTGGAATCTTCTTGAGCACTAGAAACTTCGGCGGTGGGTTCTTCAAATCCCGCTTGTTCAAGTTGAGCTTCAAAATCATCAGTAGCATCAGCAGCAGTCTTGGTCAGGGTCTTTTTCTTCTTCTTTTTCAATGCCAACTCGTCGAACGATTCCAGTAATGACCCATCTTCATCTTCGGGCTTTTTCGTCTTTTTCTTCTTCTTAAGGCCAGCAAACATGTCGTCGCCAGCTTCAGGAGCGGGCAGACCCTCTTCCTCGGGCTTCTTGGTCTTTTTCTTCTTCTTTAAACTAGGGTCAAATCCAAGGTCCGACATGGTGATAAAGTATCGTTGGCTTGATACTGAAAATTTTCGCGTAGTGCGAGGTGGTGGGATGGTGGCGGACTAAGTGATGCCAGTGATAGAAGGTAGAGAATAAGCTAGACGATAAGCTAGACTATGAGTGAATTAGACTAAAATATGGGTTATGGGTATACTAGACTATGGTTATAGTAGTTAACAAAGTGTTGGTGAGTGGCGATATGGGTTTAGGTGAGATGTATCTGTGATGGCGTAGGTATGCTGGTGTGATTATTAATGAGTAAGTGTCTATAGGATGGGGATTAATGGGAGAGTAGTGTGGTTGGGGCTTTTTACAATTTATCCTGGTTAATTGAATTTAACTTGGGTTTTAGGTTTATTTCATCAATTTTGGGATTTTGTTATGTAATCATTGGTGGTTTCTTATGTAACATGTGATAATCTCTTATATAAGAAACAATGATTTCTTATGTAATCATGAAATTTCAAAATTAACGAAATTGACCACTCTTTCACTGCCCAATACCCCCTTATTACTTTCATTTCCCTTTCTTCTAATTCCCCCGCTTATTTTTCCTCCCTCTTACCGGCACTCCCCTCGAACTGTCGCTCCCTCGCACTGCTCCCTCGCACCGCTGCCTCAACACTTTGGAATTTTCGCGATGAGCTTCATCCATCCATCTCATCGATAATGAACAGAGGTAGAGGTGGCTTCAGAGGTGGCCGTGGCGGCAGATCGTTTACCCCCCAAAATCAAGGACCTCCTGATACTGTTCTTGAAATGGGGTCCTTCTTACACTCCTGTGAAGGCGACATTGTCTGTCGTCTGATCAACCCCAAGATCCCTTACTTTAACGCTCCTATCTACCTTGAAAACAAGACTCAAGTAGGTAAGGTCGATGAAATCCTTGGTCCTATTAATGATGTATTCTTTACCATCAAGACTTCCGAAGGGGTCAAGGCCGATTCCTTCAAGGAAGGTGACAAATTCTACATTGCTGTCGACAAGTTGTTACCATTAGAAAGATTCTTACCCAAGCCCAAGCAAGTTGGTCCTAAACCTCCCAAGAAGAAGGGTGCCAGAGGTGGTGCTCCTGGTGGTGGTAGAGGTGGCCGTGGTGGCTTCTCTAGAGGTGGTGGTGCCCCTAGAGGTAGAGGTGGTTTCGGTGGTAGAGGTGGTGGTGCCCCTAGAGGTAGAGGTGGCTTCGGTGGTGGTAGAGGCGGTGGTAGAGGCGGGTTCTCCAGAGGTGGTGGTAGAGGTGGATTCTCGAGAGGCGGAGGGAGATTTTAATTTGTGTAAATTAGTCATGACCAATCATTATGTACAGAAGGACAAGAATATAAAAAATAACCTTATCATTGGTAAAGACCACACGTTTGATAGATATCTGCTCGTAAATGCTTATACCCGGCCTTGGTATCGACATAGCCATTGGTATAAGAATTGTTAAAGAATACTTGGGGTTGGTACTTATCATCACTCTTAGCCATTATCCGATCGAAATATCGAATGATATCCCCATTAGTAGTATTAACCATATCTTTTAATTGCTTTTGACTAAACTTAGACTTGTTATTAGCCCTTGCCGTCCGTTGGTAATACTTTTGGATGATCTTATCAGTTTTGGTGATGATGACATCACAAGGAATCCCCAAACTGAAAATATGATGAACCATGGTAATATCATTTCGTTTAAACCCTTGTTCACCATCAATAACCACGTATACTTTACGTAATTGTTTCCTTTTCGTGAGATATTCGAGAACAAGTTGTCCTTGATATTCATCACCATATTCCCCATACCCTGGTGAATCTAATACTCGAAGTTTATTCCCCACATTATAACAATTAATCGTCTTGGTATACCCAGGAGTCTTTGCTGCATAGGCAAGACCTTCCACGCCAAATAATGCATTTAACATCAGTGATTTCCCCACATTAGTTTGTCCCATCACCAATACTTCGGGTAAAGGTTTTAAGAGGTCGGGATTATACCCAAATGATGTTTGTTTCACCTCCCCAAGTTGTTGACGTCGTTGAGCTTCTAACATTTCCACCTTAACATCAGGGAATTCACAATATTTTGCTAAGGTCCATTCAAGTTTAGTTTGAGCTCGATTCCACCATGATTGACTCTTAGTCATCAAATCATCATTTGCTAATAAATAATTATGATTTTGGGCGAATGATTTGGTAAGCATCGTCAGGTTCAAAATGGGGTATTTCTTTAATGAATCATGACCAAATTTGACCAAATTCTTCCTTGTTGGTTTCACATTGATGGTTGATTGAGGCACCGATGTTTTAGTTTGTTTTAACGCATTTAGAATATAATCTACCCAAAGCAGTGGTGTAGGTCTCATTCGCGATGCGGCGTCGATTGACGTTAGTGGTGACATATATATAGAGACGATGGAAGTAACCCTGATATTAAGGTATATCCGGGTGAAGGTGGCGTGTGGTAAGTGATTTTAGATGATGATTATTAACCAGTTTTTACTAATGAAATATAGTGTTTATAATATCATTATTGGCCGCTGGTTACCTTGGGTTTGCTCTGGTCCATCTTCCTCATGATAAGGTGATTCATTTCACCACGTTTGCCGTATTAACCATTGAATTCTATTGGTTATGGTTATTACCAATAAATCATATCCGGTTATTAGTAGTGATGGTGTGTACGATTGGTGGTAGTATATTTTCGGAGTGTATCCAAGGCATAGTTAACCCAAGACGAGTATTTGATATTGGAGATATTTATGCCAATATAGGCGGTAGTATTAGTGGTATCATCATCTGTGAATTATTTAGAGTGGTTATGAGGTATCGTGCCATTGGTGAAGGCTATGAATCGATAGAAATGGAGGTATAACCTATATATTAAAAATTCATTACTAATTCAACAATTTAAAGAAATAAAACATATGCAAAACCCACCCCCTCCCCCTCGGAATTCAACCAATAACCACCGGTTGCCATCGTTTCGGTATATGCCCTCGACGACACTGTTGTACCGGTTTTAACCCCACCTGTCGTGGAGGACAAGCATCTTGACGGGCAGTCAAAATCACCCCCTCCCAAAGTCGATCTTTTTGAAGCTGAGAAAGACGATAAATATTATGGTGATGATGAAATGGTAAAAGATGATTGGCCACCTTACCATGATCGACTAAATTGAGGTTATGTCGCGCCCGACGGTCGAGGGCATATAGACGAAGGAAATCCAGGTTGATGCGGATATCGCGGTTGCGAGGAATCACCTTTGGTAACCGTGGGGCAGGAGTACGAAGTTGTCGGCGGACAATCTTGGCGCCAACGCCATTATCAGCAGTGACATTAATCATCAGCACCATCGCTGGTGCTGGTAGCAGTTTATCAATATGAATGGGGAATTCAAATGTCAGTGAACCAGTGGAGGTCACCAGGAAACACAGCAGCAGTACCAGCAGTACCAGCAGCATCAGCCTCGGTATCAGTCTAATCAGCTGGGTATCATTATCCCTTACCATCATCGACATTTGGTATATACGGGGGTATCCGGGTTTTTTTTTTTGTTTTTGAAAATTAATGACTCTATATATAAATTAACCTCCCGTCGTCAATTTTTAACCCAGATAAAGTATTGGTTATGGAGCCCCGTGCGTTATCTTCCACCACGCGCATATAACGTGTATTGAGATGTAGGAGGCGGCATACATGTCCCCTTACATCGAGGGTGGATGGTATCCACTACCCCTTGGGGGGACAAACAATTAACCGTATAAATAATACGATTAATCACCCCCTATTGTCCCTTGTGGATTTGGCCACGATTCTCGGCGATGATTTAAACTAATCATTCACTTTTGTGATGATTGAAAATTTCCCAATTGGCGGAGACGGGCCCTGACGCGTGTCCACATTAGGCAATTTGCTCGGGGATTACCAGTAGCAATTACCGAGTTAAAATAGGATGATACAGATAATGGAATATTTTCTCAAACCGAAATTAATCATCACTATCTATTGACCAACTATATCACTGCGGCATTGAGTGTAGGAATGATAATTACCCTTATTCAAGGTCCAGGTTAATACTAGTACCCTATATAATTATTGAATGGGTCATAACAATAAAACTAAAGTTTGCGGTAACGTCACATAATGACTTTTAATTCCATTGTTGTTTGTTTCACTCTAACTTCTAGGTGTTAGCGTTGTCGCGAAGTTTGCCATAACTTGACAAACCACCAGCCTTTAAAGTAGACCATTTTAACTGAAGGGTTGACGATAGAGATCTCTGTCAATGGTGTTGCTAAAGGGAGATTAATGGGAGTTTTTATTTGACCTGTATAAAATGTTATTTTGCAGCATATTGGCAAAGTTGTGCAATGTGAAAATAGCAAGCATCTATGGGTATTGTACGATTAGGTCAGGTCATCAAGGAATATTAATTTATAGGGGGGTAGTAAAGGGTAGTGTAAAGGGGAAAGGCATCGAGTGTTGTGTTAGTAGAGAGGAGTACGGAGTGTTGAATATAGAGCATTGAGAATTGAGTTCGGAGTACATAGTTCGGAGTACAGAGTGCAGAGTTCGGAGTACGGGGTACAGAGTAAGGAGTATTGAGTACAGAGTAAGGAGTGCAGAATAAGGAGAACAGAGTAAGGAGTACAGAGAACAGAGACCAGAGCACAGAATACAGAGTACAGAAGGCAGAGTACAGACCACAGACCACAGACCACAGACCACAGACCACAGACCACAGACCACAGACCACAGAGAACAGAGAACAGAGAACAGAGAACAGAGAACAGAGAACAGAGAACAGAGAACAGAGCACAGAGCACATAGCACAGAGCACAGAGCACAGAGCACAGAGCACAGAGCGCAGAGAACAGAGCACAGAGAACAGAGCGCAGAGCACAGAGTAAGAAGAATTAGCAGAGTACAGAGCTTAGCGGCAGAGTATACCAGAGTGTGGCAGAGTATAGGCAACAGAGTACAGGCAGCAGAGTATTGCCAAAAATGGCAGAGTATGGCAGAGAATTCAAATAAACGGCAGAGTATAGCAGAGAATTGAAAAAATTGGCAGAGTATAGGGCCAGAGTAAAATTCCTGCAGGGTAAAATGTTAGCAAAATCTCATATCGCGAGTTTTTTCCCACAGGAATGGTCCCCACCAATTCACAGAAATTCGCACTTTCTTCCACCAAATTGATTTTCCCTTCTCACTGATCTTCGCACAAATTTTCCCACTCCACTGATTTTCCCTCATCCTTGATTTTCGCCCTCACTGATTTTCGCCCTCTACTCATTTTCGCCCTTCCACTTATTTTCGGTTTTCGCCCTCATAGTGTGGTCTTCGCCCTCATAGTCTTCGCCCTCATAGTGATATTAACAATTAGTATGCACTACCACTAACCATAACCAACCACCAACCACAATTAAGGTAACAACAAAATGATAATGGAATAAAGGAAATTGTAAATAATAGGAAAAAGCAGTTAAAAGACCTTAAGTACTTCTGGTGATACCCTACGAGCAAGTACTAGTGATATCTATCATCATCCCATTAGCTTGATTACTCAATGATATTAGCTCCTGCACATTGGCATTCCACTAAGAGACTGCGAAAAAGTCCATCCACCCCATAACTTGATCACTCAGTAGTATGGCTGCCTGCACATAACGCTCACACATAGAGATTGCGAACAGGGCCATAGAAATCAAGGACGAAGGAACCAAGGATCAAAAACCTTTATGGGATATCTCCTTGAAAAGACATTAAATATAACATGAAATAAAATAAAATATATAACTCGATTCAATTTCAAAACATTTTATCCTGGTTAAACATCAATCCAGTTCTATTTTGTCCTAGTTGGCCGATTTATTGTGGAACAGGAAATGTCCTGCATATTACTTATTGACCTGCATATAATCCGAAAGATTGGCGAGGTCAACTCTCCGCGAAAGTTACACAAAGACAAATGTTGCCATTTGTCACTTTTTGTCCAACCCCAATTCGGTTTTAACACGACTTTTTGAACATTTTGAGTTTTACACGACATTTTTATTTCAAGTAACAAAAACCAACGAATATATCTTGAAATTACTTCCAAATATATGGTCCATGGTTTTATTTTGCGAGTAATTTAGTATATATCATCTTTTTATGGTGATTTCACAACTTTTTTTTCTGTCGAAGTAGTCCATGACATTCTCTTTTGTAGTCGTCTCCCACCTTAATCGCAATTTTGGTTATGTACAGGCTTGAGCACGTGCGACTTCCATTGATTTGATTGGTCAATACACAAAACTAGCAAAATCACGGCAAAATAATTCGAAATGGCATCCAAAAATATCTTCCATGACTTTTTATTGCGTGCTATTTAATGAATATCATATTTTCAAGGTGATACCATGACCTTTTTTTTGATTCAAGCTGTCCTCGACCTTGATTTTAATCACCTATGTGCAGGATTACTCACGAGACACATCCAATGGAGAGATTACAAAACCCAAAAACAACTAAAAGAGGATGAATTTCTCGAAATGACATCTAATTATATAATCTAGGATATCGTTTCAAGTGATATTTAAAGATCGTCTTTTCAAGGTGATTTCCTAAACTTTTTTTTGTTCCTATTATCCCTCCACCTTCCATTTATGCCCATAGATTTATTGATATTCAGTAGTTCTCTCTTGAAATGTCCTGCATACGTGAATTTAATCCTACATATAGACCTATCACGAAAGTTACACAACGACAAACATTGCGATTTTGTACTTTTCGTTCAACACAAATTCGGTTTTAACACGACTTTTTGAACATTTTGAGTATCGCACGACATTTCTACTTACAATGACGAAAAACAACGAAAATATTTCGAAATCGCTTCCAAGTATATCGCCAATGATTTTATATCAGTTCATATTTTATAAATATCATCTCTTCATGGTGATTTCACAACCTTTCTTAAAATCGTATTTTCGTCGAAATCGTCTTGTGGTGGCCTTCTCCAATCTCCTCGTCGCGGTTTAAATTATATATAGTGCACGTCACGTGAGTCCCATAGAGAAATGTGTTGTTCTGCACATAACCAAGAATTAGACTAGAGCTTGCTATGAACTTGTTAATATTAATAATGTTGATCTGCAACGTGTGTGGGAATTGCAATGTTAGTTATTATGATATTACCGATGAACCAATCTCAAATTTACCTAAAGAATTACGCTTACACTTAACTCATGGTTTCCATACTGAGAGTAACTTAACCACTCTTGAATATGCAACTGCTATGGGTAGAGCAGCAACAGCACTTGTTGGAAAACACGATTTGTATATGATAGAAAGTATAACAGGTCGCGTATTAGGCCATGATCAAATCGAAGAAGATGAGAACACAGATGATACTTCATGGGCAAGTTTATCAGAGGCTATCGAAGCAATGAAGAACGATACCTATGTCTTAGAAGGTGAAGAATTAGAACAGTTTGCAGTTGAGAAAATTGATGAAGCTTTGAAATATTGGCATAATCTTAATACCTCAGAAAACCTTGATAAGCCATCACATAAGTAAATGTCAAAGAGAACTTTGACAGAAAAAAAAGTTGTGAAATCGCCATGAAGAGATGATATATATTAAATTACTCGTGAAATAAAATCATTGGCGATATATTTGAAAGCAATTTCAAGGTATTTTGCTTGGTTTTTGTCTCTTTCAATAAAAATGTCGTGTGTAACTCAAAATGTTCAAAAAGTCGTGTTAAAACCGAATTTGGGTTGAACAAAAAGTACAAAATCGCAATGTTTGGTTTTGTGTAACTTACGCGGTGAGTTGATCTCGCCAATCTCTTAACTTATATGTAGGATAAATGTTATCTGCAGGACATTTCCCTTGGATACAATACATAGAGAATGTAAGGTATAATTAGTGGAGATAGAAACATATCATTGACTGATGTGACAACTCCATCTTCATTGATCAATACACTCTCTATAATCATCACAGTAAACTTTAGTTTCGCAAACTGTTATGACCCATTTGTTGTCAATAAATTTCGTGTAAGATACATCTGTATTCAAAAAGATCGAAATCTGGTATTCTCATTGTTTATTCCATATTAAAATCAATGGTGGTGTAAGTCAGTATATAATAGCCATTAATTATTTATTTGCTATTAACAAGGTTTAAATGGTTCGCTGGTGATGGACAGGGTGCCAAAGGGCTACCGGTTTTGCAATTGGTCGAGTTCGATCAGATGTAACCGTTGATATCTCCCCGAGGTGACGGCAGTACCTCCCCCGCCATCCTCGAGGAATAATTTATCGATATCTTCCAATTCTAATCCCTTAGTCTCAGGGTAGAATCTCATTACCACTATCACACTAATAAAGCACAGAGCCGCGGGGAATAGGTATAACCCCCAGCCAATTGATTGTTGAAGAATTGGAGTTAATTGACCGACAATATAGTTAGATAACCAATTGGTAGCCACGGCTAAACTCACCCCCTTCAGTCTTACTGAAAGTGGGTATACTTCGGGAGGGATAAGGAACCCAATTGGTCCCCAGGAATAGCCAAACCCAGCATTATAAGCAATGACCAAGATGGCTACCATTGTCAGGGTAAAACTAGCGTCAATGGCCATCATCACACTGATTAAACAAAGACATACCCCCATGAGGATCCCCCCCGAAATCAAGATGGGTTTCCTCCCCCATCGATCAACCAAAAACCATGGAGGAATCGTCAGCGCCAAATATACCAATGCATTAATCCCCGTCATAAATAATGCTCCTGCTTCCTCAAACCCGGCTTGACGAAACACCAATGGCGCATAATACAGAATGATATTGATACCATTCAATTGAGCAAACATCAACGCCAGACATCCAAGTAATACTCTCAGTTTATATTGAACAATCATGTGTCGCCACAGTCGTTGATACTTTGGTGTCAGTTGACGTTCTTTAAGAATGGAATTCTTAATTTGGAAAAACTCATGGCGAGCCGTGGTTATCAGCGGATGAGAATCATATAATAAGGCAAGGATATGGAACCCTTGTTGATCCAAATCATTATCAAGTAACCATCTTGGCAGTTCGACGATGAAAAACCCACCAATGAATAATACCAATGCAATCACCACTTGAAGGAATAACGGGAATCTCCACAGTACTTGAGCGACGAAGGAATGAGGTGAGGATTTGGCATCACCAATACGTTGGAAAAAGTACAGACCATAGTTTACCCATACCAGTAGGGCATAACCAACGATATTACCGGTGAATTCACCACATACTAATTTGCCACGTTCTTCCAGTGGCGATATCTCACATTGGTACAGAGGGACAATCGTCAGAAGTACCCCCACCCCTAACCCCAGGATGACCCGACCAATACCAAAGATAATCATATTGGTAGATAATGATTGAAATAACCCCCCAATCATAAACACCACCGTCCCCGCCAATACCGTACGTTTGCGTCCAAAAGTATCACTCAATTTCGCCACCAATAACGACAGCACCATTGCCCCAATCTCCAAAATGGAAATGACAAAGCCAATCTCCAGAGGAGTAGGATTATTAAAATATTTGTTAAAAGTATCAAAAGTAATGATCCCCAGACATACCCCTTGTTCATAGCCAAATAATGATACAAACAACAGGATAAACGCCAGGGTAAAGTAAACCAATCGTTTACCTTTAATCACCCGTTTTCGGGTATAAGCTTTGTTATTAAAGTCGAGGTGGTCATAACTATTACCAAAATCGTCGACGTAAACTTCATCGCCACTAGTGCCTTCACCTTGACCCAGTACGGGTAAAAATGACGGCAGGGGCTTTTCATGATTATGGTCGTCACCATCGATACTGGCTCGGATTAATGTCCGCTCCTCATCCGAATCCATGGCATAGGTCAAGATGTAGGACAACTAAGATGAATCAACAGGCAATAAAGATAAATACGAGAAACACCCGAGTCGTCCCCTCCTGTATACTTGGCAAAAGATAGAATTATATGTATTATGACGTTTTCCAACCTTACCCCACGATTGCGCATTAAAAGGGTCTAGGTTACTTATATAGAGAGGGAGGATATAAAGGTTATAAAAGAAGCACCCCAGCAGCGGCGACAATGGCACCTACAGGGGCCACGGCACCGGCGACACCTCCATTCTTTGACCCGGCGGTATCTGACCAAGTATAAGTAGTAGGGAATGAAGCAGTAGCCAGTTGAGCCAATGACCCTAAAGCATCGGCTTCAGCTTGAGTTACAGCACCAAAGGCAACGGCAGTAGGAACAGTACCATGATAATGGTTATAGTAATCCAGATATCTCAGGGAAAATGCCAGGTTAGCATCTTCAGGAAGGACATTATGAGCTTGAGCCCAAGACATGAACTTTGTAGGATTAGCGGTGACATACCATTCGGAATCAGTCCCCGTTTGAATCAAATACAGGTTAAGTCCTTCCAAATGGATATCAGTTGGAGAAACGGTGACGAAGTTATCAGTGGTGGAATCATCAGCACCTCGAACCAATGACGCTAATAATAACGGGGCAAGAAAAAGCATTTACTATTCAAACATTGATTGCGAACCATTGTCAATATATATTCAATGGTCACTTGGGTTTGTGTTCCGTATCTGCCGACGGAAAGCAAATTTAGGATAAATACCGCATTAGCGGTGAAATCGTTGGAAATTGGGTTGAAGGGATCATTAGAGGCATGAAGTAAATACTGATCAAAGATTGACGTGGTCATGAGGGGTTATCTATATCGTTAATAGTGGGATTTTAATTGGTTATCCTCGAATAACCTCATTAACATCTCAAACTGCGGTATTTAAATTTCATCATCAAAATTAAAAACTCACAGTAGTCCGAGGGCAATCCGAGATAAATGACATGGTTTCTATCGGGTTAATGGAGAGGGACGATATATTTAATTTAACCTCTAACTTCTAACTAGTCCTTTACCAGGATGGGAGTGTCCTCGAGGCATATACAATGGTGACACAATTGTGGTACTAGTGATCACAAACCGCTGTGATGAATTAAGCCTAAATGGGGTGAAAAAGATAAAACTCACCAGGGGAGGGGAGGGTGGGTATATCCCCCCCCATATGCATTAATATTGTCTTATACAAGCCTACCATAATTAGGATCAAGCTCGAAGCCAAATACTCGACCGACATCAAATACTGCTTCTTTGATCTTTGCAATAGTATATTTGGCCAACCCTTGATTCTTCTTCTTTACACCATTATCAGCATGATGAGGAATCAAATTCTCATGTGCCAGTAATGATACAAAGAGGGCAAACGGCACCAACCATACTAAGAGGCCAAAAAACGAACAAATCTCGATGAAACTGGGGATATAAGGGGGTTTATAATCGGGTTTCAATCGATCTTCAAGGGGAGGGATTTTGGGGTTATGGAAATGGTTAAACCAAAGGAAATGATTGATAATCACCAAAATACACGACCCAAGAAATATTGGCAGCGTCAATTCAACATAGGGGAATTTGTTGAGATTTTGAAGGTATACCCAATATGAAAAGATACTAAATAGCGATAACCATAACGGGAAGCCATCAAATATCATCAATGCCACATATACGCCGATGATGGCGAAGATGAGTTTGCGAAGTACTCGTTTGGTTGGTTCGGTATGTTCCTCGACGATTTCCAGGATATAATAGAGCCCCAGGGCAATGGCTAGTACAAGGAGGATAAAGCCAATCACCACGCCGATGATTGATATTAGTGGTAGGATCATCGCCATTCAATTGGGGGGTATATGGTAATGGTGACACCCATATGAGAATGGTGTGGTTGGGGCGACGGTGCGGGGGTTCAGGTGACCTTTGTCACGTGAAAAAACCAACTAGTAGAATCGTAAAAATTATTAGACACTTTAACTTACACAGATAATCAAATGGGGGGGGGGGGGATTAAAATGACGACCAACTCCAATTGGCTGGTACCAGTCCCACTAGTTGATCCCGTTGACCCTGGTCATCAAATCGACCACACCCGGCCGCCAAAGCTCCTTCCTTTGTTGAAGTGAATCTGCCATTAATCACTGGTCGTGATTGATGTTTAGCATAGTCGGCAACTGGTGCCGCCACTTTAGTTTGATCTGGTTGGAGATCAAGCGAAGGAAGTGGCGCCGTTTCTGGGGCAGCTGCCAACGTAGGAGTAGGCGCCAGCGCCGGACCAAACTCTGCCAGGATAAAGTGGGAATATTCATCGATACATCGATCACATACCTTCAGTAATGTCCCCCTTCCCCCCGTTGTAAATTGGGCCAAATGATTAATGTATAACAAATGCAGGGTATGTTCTTTACAGAAGATCCCCCCACATTTACGACAATGATGACGTCGTTCAAAGAAATTGAATTGGCGGGGGCATCGATCAATCATACATTTATCCACCATTTCATCCTTTAACCAGTGTTTGCGGGTGGGTGGAGTCCGCATGATATCCTCATAACATTTCGATGTCAGTGACAGCGTCAGTAATGGTGTGCTCGAGGTTGGTGGGGTATTCTTGTTCAGATTGATCAGATCTGGCAGCAGCACCAGTCGTTGAATCGTCAGAGGATCATCAATGGCAATTGAACTATTGCCTTCGATGGGGATGGGTAATACCGATGGTTGAGTCACCCGTAACACCGCCGGGACATACATCGGCAGTCTCATGCCGTTAATTTGTTGCAAATGGCGAAGGGGGCCTGCCAGAGCCAGCCGTTGACCCCCAGGTAAATTCAAATTAAAATACAGCGACGGTTGGCGACCAGGGGGTTGAGATGAAGCATTAGTTGCGGTCGCCACCGGCGGAGGGTTTTGTTGTTGTAATTGCTTATTAGTTTGATGCATTTGTTGAGCGTGATAATCCCGACGTTGAGTTGTTGGTGTCATCACCGGTTTCCCTTGATTTGGGAATCGGGTTGATTGTTGGCTCAATACCGCGGCGATGGTAGTTTGATGAGGCCCTCCAGATGGGGTGCGAGTAATCACCGGTTTCTCCGGTTGAGGTTTTGTCCGTACATCGCCTTGAGGTTTTTCCACTTGAGGTTGATCACCATTATTCTTTGGTTGTCGAGTGAGCAGGGGGAACAGCGATAAATCGACAGTAGCCGGTTGATAAGGAACTTGAGGTGGTGGTGGTGGCAGTTGTTCCCTTAACATCGATGGGGTTGAAGCCACCCGCTTTGGATCATGAGATACCATGGGTAAAGGGGATAATGATAATTTCTTTAACGCATTAATCGTTAACGTTTGTGCTTGTTGGGAATCATCCAGTAATTGCCGAGGTCTCACTTTATTTTCAGTAGTTGGTACTGATGATGTCATTAATGCAAATGACAGTTTTGGTTGTGGTTTAGATCCTGAGGTGGGTGCCGTCGTTGATGGATGAGATTGTGGCCGAGGTTCGACGACATCTGGGGTCACTGGGCTTACTTTTAAATCACTTCCACTCGAATGATTATCCCGTTGCAGAGCCAGATAATCATGAGTGGTTACCCCATTAGTATTGGCGGTGATGACATCACCAAATGGCAGGTGTTGACCAATCTCGACATCATCTTGACGAAGGGTTGACATCAGCAATACTGGGGCCTGGATAAACAGTTGGAAATCTCTCAGAGTAGTCCTCAGGGAATTCAGGATGATCAGCGAGTTCCGATGTAATGTTCGTTGGATTTGAGGTGGGGCCACCAACAGCGATCCCACTTGACCCAACAGCTTTAATGACGCTGCCAGCAACACCAGTTGTAACAGCTGGGTTCTTGTGGCGATTGTTTTCTTAGGAAACAGCATTTCATGGCCACTAATATCTTGAGGGGGGTCGCCACCAGTGGTTGAAGATTTCGACGATGCCAGCCCCGACCCCTCCTTATCTGGCAGCGCCAAACTAAACTCGGTACGTCTTCGGGGAGTCTCCATTTGGCGCTAGCAAATGCCTGGTTATCTTGGGGAGACTGCTTTGGTCGAGATGTATCCGGTATTCACCAATCGACCTAAAGTAAGAGGTAATAAAGATTTGGTGAGAGGTGCTCACCACGCGATAAACAATTTAACTCGGGGCTTGTGCAGGCCACACCATCCACAGGAGAAATCGGTGGTGAGGGATAACTAGGAAAGGGGGAGGAGATTTTCGAAGGGATGGGTGGTATTTATATTAATTAGTGGGTGGTGTTTATAATTACGGGAAAGGGGGAGGGGGTGGGGGGGATGAAAAGAAAAAGGTAAAATTCTTTTTTTAGTAATTTTAAATGGAAGCGGGTTTTTTTTTATATATATAAAGAGTGGTTAGCTTTTGAGTAAACTTTTATCGGTGTTTTTTATTTAAGTTTACTAATGGTTAAATAATTGTTTAGTTTATTGGTAGTGGGCCAATTAGAGTACTTGCATTGGCACATGTACATCAAATGTTGATAACGTCAACACAACCAATGACATGGGTAGCAATGGGTTTGGTTTACGTGATCAATTGATAATTGGTAATATATTTCCAAAAAATGTAAAAAAGAATAAATTTACTTTGAAACCAAAAAAAAAAGAAAACAAAAAAAAAGGAACTCACCCCTCACTACCATTTCATCTCCATTATATCTAGTTCACTTTTCCATTGATCATCGATGATTACCCCGGAGTTCACGTGACCACGCCACACGTGACCAAAACACTCCCTCATTATTTCACCTAAATCCTGATTGGCTATTACTCCAGATCCCCGGGACACCACTGCGACTACGAAAAAAATCACCCTCCTCAATCATTTAACCTATAACAATGCTTGCCATTAGAACTTCATTGGGGATTAGAGGGGCCGCCGCCCTTAGACCTTTGGCCAGAACCTCGTTCCGGTCCATTCAAACCGTCCATAACTCCCCTAAGGATGAAGACACCATCATCACCGCTCAAAGAGCTCACAGACCCGTGTCTCCTCATTTGACCATTTACCAACCTCAACTCACTTGGGTTTTGTCTGGGTTCCACAGAATCACTGGGGTTGCTTTGGCTGGGGCCTTTTACGCTTTGACTTGTACTTATGCCGCCACTTCGATCTTGGATATTCCTTTTGATGCTGCCACTTTGGTTGGCGCCTTTGCTGGGTTACCTTTGGCAGTTAAGGCATTGTTTAAGGCTGCTGGTGCTTACCCTTTTGTCTTCCACTCTTTCAACGGGATTAGACATTTGATCTGGGACTCGGGTAAAGAATTGTACATTCCTCAAGTTTACAGAACCGGGTACGCTGTGCTCGCCATCACTGGTTTGGTGGGTACTTACTTTGCTTTCTTCTAAAGGAGATGAGGAAACCATTGGTGTGTATAGATATTTATTAGGCTAATTAAAACCTTTCAACATTTATTCGTTATTGCTTCATTATATACATCAATTCATTTAGTCATACATTTTCATTTTCTTTTCGATATCGGCATCAAGACAAAGACACGGGGTATCTGATGAACAGAACCCACAACTCGCCCGTTTCATCATTGGTTTGGCCTTTTCCGGAGGTTCTTCATCCTTTGAACTACTATTTTCCAGATGAATCTTGACGGCAAAGTCATCTTCGACCAAAAATTGACTGATTTCATTGGTAACATCGCCTTGACCGCCATTGACGGTAGTTTCAATGATCATCCGGTCAACAACATCATTATCCAAGATCAAATCGATATCTCCCAGGGGGTGACCTTGATCAAAGTCAAAATCATCCATAAATCTCGACAGAAGTGGTTTAACTGCCACCAGAGGTGGAGATAATTCACTTCCTGCCGGGGTCATCGCCACCAGCAGCAGTACCAGTACCAGCAGCAGCAGCACCATCAGCAGCAGTACCATCAGCAGCAGCGCCAGCAGCAGAACTCCAGAAAAACTCTTGGATACTCTCAGCATCTTGGTGGCCCTGGCCGGGGTCGGCGCTGCTTTTGCTTGGAATTTCGACCGTAATTCCAAATAATTATTGATCTGACTATTGACCCAAGATTCGGAATTATCTTGACGTTGTTGAGGTTTCTTCGT
The DNA here is from genome assembly GCA_030569815.1 of Diutina ranongensis (nom. inval.). NCBI lineage: Eukaryota > Fungi > Ascomycota > Pichiomycetes > Serinales > Debaryomycetaceae > Diutina > Diutina ranongensis (nom. inval.). The sequence continues at coordinate 85,871 of JAJMLP010000042.1, forward strand.
CGCCAGGTTAAGAATCGTCGAAGATTTATTGAGATAGGCCAAAAACTTGTTTAAATCATTGATATTGTTGATTGAATTGAGCGAATCCACTTGTTTGGCAGCTTCCCCCACTTCTTGATTGGCAGGAGTCTTTAATGGTGTCACTACCCCAACTCCCAGTCCCGCAGGAGTCCGAAGGGCATCACAATTAATCACTCCCAGTTTAACAAATGAAAGTTCTTTGATTTGATTGGTGATAACTTCGATATAATTTCGAATCAATTCTTGTTCTTTTAGTTTAGCAAGGTATGCCATTTTCAATTCGATAATATCGCCATTACCTTGACTAATTGATGTCACTGCCACTGGTAAATCAGATGAAGCCACAGTAGTTACTGGGGAATTGGAGATGGATGAGGGTCGAGGAGTTGGTGAAGGAGTCACCAATGGGGTTGATTTCATCTTGATATCATCTTCATTCTCCTTTTTCACTTTGGCCCGCTTTTTCGGCAGTGGTTTAGGGATGGCTTTCTCTTCCAGGGTTGGTTTACGTCCTGGTCTTGGTCGTGGAGGTAATACCCATCGTTTCAGGGTATTTAGTTGATCCAGTAACAGCAGCAGCACCAGTTTGGAGATTGTTGGTGAAAAGGGGATTTTGGGCATTGGCGTGACTCCAAGAGGTTTTGGAGCGATGGCAGGACAAATCTTTGGATATTTATGTTGAGGACGAATTGGACGTTGATGAGGGGCCAATGTTCTTGTCGTTGTTGACGGATGTCCAGCACCCGGATCGATGGGGGGATGATGGCCATTGGTATCCCCCATCTTTTTCGTGGCCCCAGCAGGATGGGGTTTAATCATGGGTTTTGTCTCGGTATCCATGATGGTTAACACAATGAGGTAATCCCAAGATCGTGGTCAAAGTTAGATGATTTGATGGTGATGAAAAAAAAAGTCTGGGGAAGATTACTTGGTAACCTTTTTTTTCTCAATTCCACGGGATGCGTACAAAACCACTGTTACCGAGTGATCGAG
>JAJMLP010000043.1:0-86117 GCA_030569815.1 Diutina ranongensis (nom. inval.)
GCAAAAAAGCTTGGACAGGGAGCGACCATTTATGTACAGGATGTAAACACCAACCCGATATTATATTTATTTAGTAAACAATTCATCTAAAAAACAGAAAGTAAAAAGTTCTTTCGGGAAGCTAATTTTATTATGCAATAAATACAGTTTATACCACCCGTTGATGCTTATGAGCGCCACCACCGACGTCACCATCATTGGGACGTTTTCTTGATTCACTATAACAAGAAATATGCATAATCTTCCGACTCAGCAGAAGCTCTTGAGGAGGTCTAATCGCATCAGGCCATACCCATTCTCCCAATTCATCATTATAGATGGCTTTGATCGTTTCCCGACAAATCAGACACTTATTATCCATTTGAGTCAGGTTTTCCGGAACAAGGACATAACGAGGACCAGAGGGCATATCCACTTCCATTTCTTCAACCACGGGTTGGTCATTTTGCGTGGCATATTCGAGCAAATTATCCTCATTAAATTGTACCCATGCCAAATCATCCAAGTACCAGTCTCGCAGTTGAACATTAAGGGTTTGATTTGCTTGCTTCGAATTAATTCTAAAATGCCAGTCCAAATGGGCTTGCTTTTTTGCCACTCCTTCTTCATCCATAGTGAATCGTTTGCCGCATTGAGTACAAACGCTTGGTTTATCACCATAGAGAAGTCCAATGACCAGCAGGTCCCCTTGATTAGATTTTAAATAGTTTTGAATCCCCTGGTGCTCATCAATATCTCTACTTACTTGTTGGAGTTGGTGGTATTTGATCTTATCATAATCACTCCCCCGATGATTGGAAAATTGACTTAGATTATCCAACAAACTTGATGCCGCCAGAGGACGTTGATATTTGATTTTGGGGTGATGGATAGAATAGGTCGCCACTGCCCCAGGTACCGGGGGTTGTTTGACTTCAATAATCCCCAGCGCTACCAACATTCGGAATAATCCAGTAGCATTAAATGTCCCGGGAGTTGGAGGAAGTTGAGGCTTGACAGGAATTGGTGGTGACCGACCCCGAGGGTATGATTTAAGCGCCAGTTTCTCGGGAACTCGAGGTGGGGGGACCAGTGCCGGACCAGGTGACCCCGAATCATTTTTATCAAAGTCTCGTTGTAATTCACTCAATTTGGCTTTCACCGCTTCATACTCACCTTTCTTAAGAGTTCCCTTGGATAAAATCAATCTTAATTGCTTAAGAACATTGATCTTATCTGCTCCTTTCGCCGGAGCAGTGCCGGCAGCCACTTTTGCTTCGTAACCGCTGATTAAACTATTAGTTTGATCGACCAATGCCTTTTGGTCATCATCACCAAGATAACCTGCCCTCAGCAAAAACTGAGAAATTTGATCCATTTGTTCTGGGGGGAAAAGTGGCGCCAGCTTTGATGACGTCAATCGCCAGGTGGTGTAAAGTTTCACCAATGATGCCCGAGTTTTTTCATCACCAATTTGAAAGATTTGAGCAAAGAGCTTGAAGATATCATCACCAACAAGAATGTTATAAGGAGCCCCCACCGTCTTGCAAATAGAATCGAGTAAATACATCGTGTATAACTTGTATTCCGGTAATGTCTTTTGGATTCGGTCGGTGAGAAGACCAATGATACCATCGGCCTCCCCCGAGTTCTCCTGAGCAATGGTGGTGAGGTTTTCAATTATTGGAAGAGAATTAAACTTGAGCTCATTTAAACTCTTACTAAAGTCTTCGAGGAGACTTGTCATGGGGTATGGGTGGCGGTGGTTGATGGATAAGTGGTGGTGGTGAGTGAGAACGACCAGGAGTGGAAATGAGCCGCACCAGGGTGACTGGGAGAGGAGGCACGAACAGTTGGGGAAATAATCATAACTATAGGAAGGATATGGGTGGTTATATTGGTATAGGAAGTATTTGGGTTAATGAGAGATAATAACTACACTAAGCTATTCTAAGGGGATTGTCATCAACAACCATCTGTAACCCTAACCCTAAGGAGGTAATGGCATATTACAACATATAATCACCCTTGAACTAATACCCCTTTATAACCCCCTTTATAACCCTCTCTATAAATTCCCCTTTAACCCCTCTATAAACATCATAGCTACTATAGGTACCCCCCATCTTTCGCGATGACATGGGGAACCCTCGTGTGAACCATATTATTCCCCGCGAAGACAAACCCATCAATGTCATGGTGGTTAACTCTTAGAAGTGCCATATGGGGCAAGGCTCCCACCGATGCCACCGAACGACGACTCCTCTTTAAACTTGATTGGTTCATCTTACTGTATGTTTGTCTCATCTATTGGATCAACTATCTCGATCGGCTGAATTTGGCCAATGCCTATGTCTCAGGGATGCAAGAAGATCTTGATATGAAAGGTAATGAATTGAATATCATTAATACCTGTTTCTCCGTGGGGTATATCGTGGCATTGGTACCTCATAACCTTATCATGCTTAAGGTTAAACCAAGATTTTGGCTCACCTTTTGTCTGTTTGCTTGGGGGTTACTCACATTGGGGATGTATAAGGTGACACTGTGGAAACAATTATGTGTATTGCGATTCTTTTTGGCGGTATTTGAAGGGGTGACGTTTTCAGGGACTCATTTGATTTTAGGGTCATTTTATTCCGAAGAATTATTACCATTTCGTACTGCTATCTTTACTAGTTCAGGATTGGTTGGTCTGATCTTTTCCCTGGTGATGGCAGCGGCAATTCATGAAAATATGGATGGATATAACGGGTTACAAGGGTGGAGATGGCTTTTTATCATTGATTTCTTGGTCACCATCCCCGTGGTATTATATGGGTTTATCTTCTTTCCTGATTCCCCGAGTAGTACCACCAAGAAACCATTCTATTTGACTCAACAAGAATATGAATTGGCAATTGAAAAGAGGAAAGTGCCTCAAATCAATAGTTGGAATCGTACGTTGTTTAAACGGGTCTTCTTCAATTGGAAATGGTGGTTATTTTCCGTACTTTGGATGTTGGGGGGAGAAAACGTTTCTTATACCACCAATTCGTTATTGGCATTATGGTTAAAATACTTTAATTATGATGTCGATAAACGAAATCATTATCCAATGGGGATTTATGCCGTTGGCGTCGTTGCTACATTATCTCTGGCAATTTATATCAATGTGAGACTGCAACACCGTCGAGGTCATTATCATTGGCATGTGGGGATCTTTATTGCCATTATATTGATAATTGCTACCATCCTTTTATTAACTAACCCATTACTGGCAGCTCATGTATTCCCTGCTCATTATATGTCAGGAGTGGCATACGCAGGACAAACGGTATTCTTTGGATGGGCAAATGTCGTCACTCAAAATGATATCCAATTAAGAGCAGTGGTATTAGCACTGATGAATATGTTTTCTAGTGCAATTAATGCTTGGTGGTCGATTCTCTTCTTCCTGGCATCTACTGCACCAAAATTCACTAGAGGGTGTTGGGCAATGATGGCCACTTCAATTACTAGTATCATTGTGGTATTGACCATTCGGAAATTGATTAGCAGAGAGACCCCCAAGCCTTCAGAAGCAATTCAATTACAAAAGCTATGACCGCGGTTAGCTCAGGCATTGATTACCCGATTTGTATTGACCGTTTTTTTTTCCCATTCGATGCACCTCCAGCCTCACGCATTGCATGATAGACTAGAAATAGCCATCGATGACTATTTATTGATGATATGGGGATGACGACCAATCCCACTCCGCCTCATGTGGGGGGTTTACCTTTAAACTAATAATAAACCTTATCCTTAGTTTTATCTCTTGATATCCCCCCGCCTCGTACCCACCCGAGGGATATCGCCATTATCTCCATCTACCATCTCCCGTGCGACCGAGACAAAAATTTTCAGCATTTTGGACCACACTCTTTAATCACCCATGTCCCCCGCTGCCGCCACCACCGACAAGAAACAAAGTGGGTTGGCCCGTGTTCTCGGGTCTGCCTCTGCTGGTATCCTTGAAATTGCCGTGTTCCACCCCGTCGACACCATCTCCAAGAGATTAATGTCTCATCATGGGGCCATCAAGTCTGGTCATGAATTGAATGAAGTTATCTTCCGTCAATTTGCCAATGAACCTTTTGGTAAGAGACTTTTCACTCTTTTCCCTGGGTTGGGTTATGCTGCTTGTTACAAGATCTTACAAAGAGTATACAAGTATGGTGGTCAACCTTATGCCAATGAATTCATGACTAAGAACTTTAAGGATACTTATGAATCGATCTTTGGTGCTAAGACTGGTAAGGCTATGCTTTCTGCTACTGCGGGGTCGTTAATTGGGATTGGGGAAGTGGTTTTATTACCTTTGGATGTGTTGAAGATTAAGAAGCAAACTAACCCCGATGCTTTCAAGGGGAGAGGGTTGATTAAGATTATTCAAGATGAAGGTCTTGGATTATACCGGGGGTGGGGTTGGACCATGGCCAGAAATGCCCCTGGTTCATTTGCTTTGTTTGGGGGGAACTCCTTCGCTAAGGAATACATCTTTGGTTTAGAAGATTACTCCAAGGCTACTTGGACTCAAAACTTTGTTACTTCCATTTGTGGGGCCTCTGCTTCTTTGATTGTTTCTGCTCCTTTAGATGTCATCAAGACTAGAATCCAAAACAGAAACTTTGATAACCCTGAATCTGGGTTCCAAATCATCAAGAACACTTTAAAGAATGAAGGCATCACCGCTTTCTTCAAGGGGTTGACCCCCAAGTTGTTGACTACTGGTCCTAAGTTGGTATTCTCGTTTGCTTTGGCTCAATCGTTGATTCCTGCTTTCGATAAGATGTTGAATTAAAACAATATTAGTTTTTTGATGGCGAAAAAGACCGTACTGTATATAGTGAATTTTTAATAAATTTCTGATGATTAAAAAAAAGACCCTCGGGGTTTGTAAGCATCATCATTAAGTCACGATGAAGGTATTAATATGGTTGAGTCAATATTTACATATAAACCTCCTTACGTTGATTGTTACTCATTCTAGGAGTGATGTTTACCCGTTGCTTGAATCACCGATCTTTGAGATATCTAGAGCTACTGAAGATTTAATGAAATAGGATGAATGGGTTTAATGAATAGGTTATATAGGATAAATAGGGTTTAATGAATAATTGGATATACTTCTAATCGAGATACTTCTTGTAGAACTCGAGATAATTGACCAGGATATTCTCTTTCCATTGCTTCATATGGTTTACCTTCGATGATTCCTAATCGAACCCCAGCTTCAACCCATCGACTCTTTCTTGCAAGTTTCTCCAGTGCCCGTTCTCTTAACCCTCCATTAGTAATGGCATAGGTTTGAGCACTGCTTAATAATGCTTGAGTATTCTTTTTCAATACTGCTTGGTTATTAATGGCAGCAGCAACATCGATGGTTATTCGTTGCATCTCAGTATCAGCTCGAGCAATAAACACCTCGGCAATTTGGGCAAGCATTTGTCCTAATTCTTCCACCAGTTGATGTTTATTCTGGCGATACTTTTCCACGAGTAATCCTTGTCCTTGTTTTAACCAATTGGCCACTTGAGAGATGAGACTCCATTGAGTTTGAGGAGGAATCGCCTGATCATTTCGTTCAATAATCGATGTCAAACAATCACTAGCAATGATAAACTTTTCTGGGATGTCTGGAGCATCAGGGGAATTCCAAATTTGGATACAATGATCGATACCATCGGTCACCAGCTCCACCGCAAGTTTAGCGATTAATAATTCATCAATTTGAGCCTTCAGAAGGTTATCAATCATTGGATTGGCATTATCAGCACTAACAGAATAATTATTGATCAAAAGTTGTGCTTGATCATCGAGAGTGGCCATGTATGATTTCCAATTATCATCAAGGGTAACCGCGGCTTCAGCAAGAGCCTGGATAAGTTTATAACCGGAAATAATGGTATCAAATATATCTGTTGGTTGGACAACGGTATCTGATTCCAATTCCGATGTTTGTTTACTATCTCCAAGTGCCTCTGATGGTGATGCCGACGCCGACGCCAACCCCGACATTGATGATTGGGCCAAATCACCAATAAACTGATAAAACTCAGTCAATTGATATTGAAGAACATCATTTAAAAGTGATCTGGCTTCATTTCCCACAGTTAATGCCTCCAAATCATTAGCAACTTCTCCTTCTTCAATAATCTCGGTATATACCAATGCCAGGTTATATGCCAAATCAACCTCCAGTTTATTCACCACCAATGCTTGACGATGAATAACAGCAATGTCTTCAAGTGACTTAATCACCGTGGATACTCCATCCATACGTAAATAGTTCAAATACCCCGGTTTGGTATAATTAGAATACACTTGAAAGACAAGACGAGCACAATTATAGAGAGCATCATTGCCTGCATTCAATTCAATGGCTTTTTGATAGTAATCATAAGCTTTTTGGTAAAATCGAAGCGCTTTTGCCAAATCACTCCCATACCATCGATCACCACTTTCTTCCTCTTCAGCACCTTGGTCAAGGTAATCTTCTCCACTAACTAAACTAGGAACATTAGGTTTATTCCGATTACCTCCCTTGTCTCTCTTTGGAAGTTTAAGTCGAGTTGATGGGTTCGTCATCTAGCCGCATCGACTATCAAACAATTGTCGCCGCACCCACTACCTTAAATGGATTCAACATATACCGTGGAATATGCCATTGACAGCGGTCATAGTTCCTACGGTAATATGTGTAGGATATCACCTGATGGTAAGGTGATAGCTACATGTTCTGCTGATGGTACCATTCGAATATTTGACTATGAAACTGGCAATCATCAAACAACATTAACTGGCCATACTAAAGGGATTAATACCATTGATTTCCTGCCAATTAATAGTGATATCATCGCCCTGGGACTGGATGATTTAACCATTCGTCTTTGGTCGATTGGTGATGGCAAATGTATCAAGGTACTCAAAAAGCATACTTATCATGTCACCGCGGTCAAGTTCACATCAAAGGGTAATGTCCTCATCCTGGCTAGTGCTGATGAGAATATTACCGTATGGGATTTGGCCAATGGGTTGACTCTAAACACCATGGCGGCTCATTCTGATCCCATCCTGTCGATCTGTCTCTCTCCTGATGATAGTATCATTGTCCTGGGAGGATATGATGGTATGATGAGATTATTCGATACTGAATTGGGTCAATGTATTAAAACTCTTACCGTCAATTCATCCCATGGTACTGCCACCGCTTCTACTGCTGATGTCATCAATCATCCCATCTCCAATGTCATCATGTCCCCTAATGGCAAATATATCTTTAGTTCATCATTGGACGGGTATATTCGACTTTGGGAGTATATTAATAATAAGGTGTGTAAAACCTACGGTAATGGGGATATTGCTAGCAAATATTGCTGTGAAGCGGCGTTGGTCACCGATACTATGGTGCCATTATTGGTGCTGGGGAGTGAGAATCAAGGAGTGATCGTTTTCGATGTTCAAACTCGTCAACCAGTATTCATATATAACTATTCTGATGTCATCATGCTGGTACAAGTATATAAAGGTGATATCGTCGCTTTGGCTCGAGATGGTAAGATGATAAAGTTCAAATTAAACCCATCATTAAGACATGACCCAACAGAGTTGATTCGTCAATCAGACCTGCTGGTACTGATATCAAGAGAAGCTACAAAAGAATTGGGTGATGACGTTGAAATGGCCGATTAATAGGTTTTATTATAGATAAGTCACGTGACCATGATAATCAATGCTATCGCACCCCCAACCTCGTCCTTCCTCTCACCAACTAGGTATCGCCTCCCTACCACCATCTAATCAGCGATACCAATTCAGGTTATGGAACAATCAAACCTCTTTCGATTTTCAGCATTCAAACTCCCAAAGCTGGCCAAGCTTAGACTGTATGGAGTATACCTCTCGGGGGCATTCTATGCCATTGGCTTTTGGGCGATGATGGATAGTGCCATGTGGTCGAAGCTGGATAATAATGCCAGTGATATTCATGTTACCTTTGTCGATTGGATCCCCTTTATTTGTCTGACATTGGGGATGTTTGTTGTCAATTCAATTGAAAAGGGAAACTTATTGGATACCAATAATTCATTCATGGGGAATCAACATGCGTGGGCCGCCAGAGTGATATTATTCTTTGGATTTGCCCTTCTTGCAGGCGGGCTTGCAGGGAGTTTTATGATCTTTATCATCAAATTTATTGCAAAGCATATTGGCTTCCCAACATTAGTCATGGGGGTTGGTAATATCGTGTGTAATGGATCGATTATGTTACTGTGTTTTGTGTTATGGGTGTCTCAGAACATTGAAGATGAGTATAGTTATTCATTGGCGTTATAAACTGTGTATATTTTGGTGAATAGATACATGTACAGATTGGTACTCGCAGTGACATTGATGAGTGCGTTGAAATCTTACCACGAGAAAGGCTACTTACAGCGGGCATTTTGACGATTATGCCATCGGAGGTCGTAGTCAAATCGTACCATTCTTACAAGATTAGGTTATACAGGAAGTTGTCATTTAAATTGAAGTAATGCATAAAAGCGGAGAGGCATAGTGACCCTGACGTTTGCCTGAATCGTACGTCTTTCTATACACGAATGTATGAAGCGGGGTCGAACCCCCATCAACCAGTGGGTGCGACCACCCATTATTTGATAATACTGGCTACAGGGTTAACATACACTGCAGATATCTATTGATGTGACGTGCTGCAGTTATTCGTAAAACGGTCATTGTTGAAACCGACTATAGTTTCTTTGTTTAACATTTTCATTTTCATTTTCCACGGTGGACCCCAATTGGGGGGATCACATGCTAATTATGTAAATGACTTAAAATGGAGGAATATCAGGAGAATGATCAAAAACCATGTCTGTTCATACTCTTACTAAAGAGTCTCATCAAAACCCGGGGAAATTCCGGGTCAAGTATGAAGATGCTGTTCGGTTATTAGGTAAGGATCAACACCTTCCTGAAGATGATAGTTTACCGGTAGAAACTGGTCAATCTAAGGTGTGTATCATTGGTGCTGGGTGTGCTGGCATGGCTCTGGCTATTAAGCTCAAGAAACAATTTCAAGAAGATGATTATATTTGTTTTGAAAAGTCTACTGATTTAGGAGGCACCTGGTGGAATAATACTTACCTTGAAGCGGCTCTGGATTCTCCTGCTGCTCATTATAGTTTCTCTACTGATAGAGTATCTAATTGGAGTCGTCCTCAACCTTTACAATATGAATTTATGGAGTATTTGGATGTGGTGGCGAAGAAATGGGATCTTCGTAAACGAATGAAGAGTAATACCATTGTAAAGAAATGTACTTGGTCTGAAGATGAACAAGTATGGAATATTGAATGCAGAGATACTCTTGATGGTCATTTGATCCGGTGGAAATCTCAAATTGTCCTTAATTGTATTGGGGCATTGGCTCAACCTCATCATTATAACGTCAAAGGGTTGGAGACGTTTACTGGGGAATTTATGCATAGTGCTCTTTGGCGTCATGATGTTGATTTCAAGGGGAAGAATGTCGTACTTGTTGGTAATGGTTGTACTGCTAATCAAGCCTTCCCCGGGGTATTGGAAAGAGACCCGAAAACGTTGACTCAAATCGTTAGATCTCAACATTATATCATGCCTCCTATCCCCAATAGTTTCCAGAGGTTATATCGGTTCTTTAGTTGGTGGGGAATTGGCTCGTGGATCTTTAGAATGTTCGTTGCCTTGGGTCTGGAATTAAGATGGCCGTTGTTTAGAGGGAATGGATGGCTTAGTAGATTGGTTAGAAGATACCTGACCAATGCTTCCATCAATTATATGAAGTCCACTTGTCCTAAACAATTCCAAGATGCTTTGATCCCCAAGTTTAAGATTGGCTGTAAACGGATGATCTTTGATCATAATTATTTGGAATCATTACACGACCCTCGAGTCAACGTTACTAATTCATTGATTGATTATATCGATGGTGATACCTTGGTACTTAAAGATGGCTCTACTCTCAAGTGTGATGTATTAATTGCTTGTACTGGTTATGATGTGGAAAAGAGTATGATGCTTGTTGACTTTATTGGTGATGATGGTCAACTGTTAAGGAAAATCTGGCAAGATGAAGGTATTAGTGCTTACCGGACATTAATGGTGAAACATATGCCTAATTTGTATATTCTTGCTGGTCCTAATTCCATCACTGGTCATGCTCCCGTGATCATGGCCATTGAAAATGGATTGGAATACTTTGCAAAGACTGCTAAACCCGTTTTACAAGGTAAGGAAACCCTGGTGAGATGTACCCCTAAAGCTTATGATGATTGGCTTAAACAAACTCAAAAGGAACTCGAACAATGTGTGTTTGGTACCCCCTTTGGTGGATGTGTTAGTTGGTATGCCATGAGTAAGACCATCTTTACCACATATCCTCGGAGTCAAATTGATTATTGGTTCAAGTGTAAATTCCCTGATTGGAAAGCCATCGAATATGAAGATATTCCTCTGGGGTCGAAGAAGAAGGTCTAGGCTAGGCTAGGTTAGGTTTTTAACAAATATGCTTTATTTCTACATCTCTATTTGGCCATTCATCAATAAATTAGTCTAAACCCATCCTCACGCCTGGTGAGAACTCGATGATGATGAATGATGATTTATAATGGCGTTAATAATTCATCCTTTAATGGACCCAATAATTCCAATTCGTACTTGGAAAAATTGAAGAGGTTAAGGCTAATAGCTTCACTTGAACCTCGAGGATGAACTTGGAAATCTTTCCGTTTTAATTCATGGAAAAAGGGATGAACCAATACCCTCCGGGGCAGAATGCGGAAATCAGGGTCATACACCAAGATCTTCATCAATAAATCAATGGCATCAGGGGGCAGGTTAGAAAAGATTTGTTGGAATCTTTCTTCGACACTACAATCAAATAATTTCGTCGAATTCATACTGCCACGATATTGAGGGTTCAGTTTAAAGAAGAACAGGTTTGGAGGGGGACCCAATAACTTGGAGATTTCCTTCAATTGCAATTCGGGCAGAGGACCTTGGAAAATGGGTCTTCCCAAAAACATTTCTGCAATGACACACCCCAACCCCCAAATATCAATTTTCGTGGTATATAATGAACAACCGACGATTAATTCTGGAGCCCGATAATACCGGGAACAAATATACAGTACCAGGGGCATTGTTGGTTCCAATTTTTTCGCCAGGCCAAAATCACAAATTTTCAACGTCACCGTCTTTGGATCGACGAGAATATTCAGGGGTTTGATATCCCGATGGGAGATACCAAATCCATGTAGATATAACATTGCCCGAGCCAATTGGAAAGTATACGCCTTCATATGAGGGTAAGGAATGGTATATTTCAGTTGACGGTAATGTTTAATTTCCGCCTGTAAATTCAGTGGTAGGCATTCCATGACCAAATTCTGATAAATGGTAGGATCATCAGGGTTCAGGGATTTCTTATCGAAAAAGAATTGCAACAGGACAATGTTAGGATGATTAACCACCCGTAAGATCTCCAATTCCCTCAGTTTATATTCCGTTTGCGCCGGCACCCGTTTAATGGCAAAGGGACCGAACCATTCATCATTAGGTTGATCAGGAAGATCATATTTAAGGAGAGCTTCCACCACGGTACCAAACGCCCCTTCACCAATACGTTTATATTCTTTAATCGTCATGCGATTAGGGATCGACGTTTGGTTGTTCACCACCAGGTCAAGGGTGTACTTATTGATCGAGGCCAATTGAGGCATGGCACAAGTCAATATTCTATGGTATATCCAGGGGCCACCGATTGACTAAACCGAGGTAGCCTTGTTGGGTATTGTCGTGAGAGTCAAAGTAGTGGTGTTGATTTCGCGAACGTGGAAGGAGCGGCGACGACACGAGACACCCTGGGGGACACAGGCACAGCGACAACCGCTACCAGGGTAACCATTTTATCAGTGGTGACCAATTGAAGATTATTACTAGTTAAATGGTATTTGTTATTTACTGTTGATTATTCCCCCGTTTCTGGGTAATTGACAAATGGGTGTCGCTATCATCGTTTGGGGTGATTGTGGTGGTTTAACTCCGGCACGTACTTGATTAGTTGCGTTGTCATGCTTTTAGCCAGGGTCAAAGAGACCGGCAGCAAGAGTGAGATTTTGTCCCATAAAGGACGATTGCCGACTTTGTCCCAATTTTTTTTTTGTTATTTTTATTATGTTATATTTATTAGAAATTTTGATGATGTTTTTATTTTATTGTCGATGAAAGTGGGCCGAATTATCTGCAGGGGATTATTTTAGAGAGGGAATGTTAAGGTGAATCTCGTGACCTGCAGTACATCAGGTGATAGTTTAAAGAAAAAAAAAATAGCACAGAGAAAGCTCTCCATAACAATGATAGGTTTTAAAGGGTAGTTCAATATACTAAACTATAGCAATACCCCCCCGGTTAAATGGTGGATACCTCTCTATCTCCTGTGGTGGCCTATCTACCATTTGTTCGCACTCGCACACATCGAAAATTTCGTTACCAACCCCATCAACCAAATCATGTTGAAAAGACTCATCACTCCGGGGATGGCCACCACCACCCCACTCCGGGGACTTCATACCACTGCCATTGCTAGGGCTTCTCTTACTCCTACCAAGAATGATCTGCGGAAGAATTACAAGACTATTGGCTGGAAAATGTACGCCTACTTCCATAAACACAATACCATGGTATCATTAGTGGAAGTGGTTGAAGATTTGGATTTTGAAAAAAACAATGAACACCTTTCATATAATGAAAAAGTGTTATATTACATGCAACCCCCTCATCATCCTCGTCTCCATATCACTGCCGGTCAGCTTGGATTCCGTAAAGCTCAACGGGCGGAATATGAAGCCGGGTTTCAAGTGGCGTCGAAGGTATTTAAAACTATCGAAGAAGAAAAGTTGATTGGACCAAAGGATAAAATCGAATTGATCGTTAAGGACTTTGGTAAAGGTCGAGATGCATTCTTTGCTGCGTTACAAGGTAAAGAAGGTACTAATATCCGGAAATACTTTGACCGGATCTATGATAGTACTAAGTTACGGTTTGGGGGTAACCGTCCTAAGAAGCAAAGAAGATTGTAGGGTTCATGTATATAGAAGAGCACAAATACAAGATAGCATAATATAGTATAGGAAGTTAATCTCTCATGTGTATTACATAAGCAATCCGCACGTCGCCCATCGATATCAGTTGTGGATGTTAGGGTTACAGCCCTCCACACACGTGCTAACCTCCACTCGCAATGCGCGCACCATCCCACCGGCAAATTTTTCAACTACCTTTTGAACCTGCTCTTACCAGTCCACACATAGCAAATATGGCTCCCTGTATGTACAACGTTATTCCACCGATAAATCGATTGCTTGAGTGTCCCTCGGATTATCCCCATCATCCCCCCATTTGTCCCCATCGAAAGCTTTCCCTTCCATAAGCAATGATCATCGACCAAGCAATCGTCATCATCACAAAAGTTTACAAGTTACTAACATCTTAGCCACTAAAGCTGCTGCTGCCAAGAAGGCTGCCTTGAAGGGTACCAACGCCAACAAGGCTCAAAAGGTCAAGACCCTGGCTACTTTCCACCTCCCCAAGACCTTGAAGTTGGCCAGAAACGGTAAGTACACCAGAAAGGCTGTTCCTCACTACGCCAGATTGGACGCTTACAAGATCATCGTTGCTCCCATTGCTTCTGAAACCGCCATGAAGAAGGTTGAAGATGGTAACACCCTTGTTTTCCAAGTTGACATCAAGGCCAACAAGCACCAAATCAAGCAAGCCGTTAAGGAATTGTACGAAGTTGACGCTGAAAAGATTAACACTTTGATCAGACCCAACGGTACTAAGAAGGCTTACATTAGATTGACCGCTGACCACGATGCCTTGGACATTGCTAACAGAATTGGTTACATCTAATGGTTGGGTTAATATAGGGTGTAAATTAATAGTAACGAATAGACCGAAAACAGAACCCCCCTGCTATCGTAGATTAGATTAGATCAAATCAATCAATGGAGTTTTACTACTCCAATAAGGGAAGACCATCCCCGAAGGTAATCGAAGATAACCACGACAAATGGTGAATGTCTTGGGGACACCAAGGTTGATGAGGGCTTCTAATTGTATATCAATATTGGTGGCCCCTTTAAAAAACCTCTCGAGATCCTGTTGAGTATTAAACTCCAATTCCAATGGGAGATCACTGGAATCGTCTCCGACAAAGATACGGAATTTCATCGCTTGAAGTCGGCCCCCTTCGGTAGAAATGACGATATGTTTGGGGATATATCCTAAGGCGGTGGTATTGATGGTATATTCCTCTCCTTCATCTTCACATGATTCATGAGGGGGTTGTTTGAGTACCAGAGCCACCGTGACCAATGGTGGAGTTGATGGGGAGCTGGTGGATGTATATGAGGTATCTTGGGATTGAATTGGTCTTATTGGGGCATTGGGATCATTCTGTGATGGTTTGTAAACGAATTCCATGATGAAGAGGTGAGAGAGGGTTGGTTTGTTTTTGGCATCTTGTGTCATGTGATGTGTCATGTGATACGTAATTTCTCATTCATGTACTTGCTTCATTCGTTTGATCCACAGGTCAAACAATGAATGTTCAATTTCATTAAATTCAACAATCCCCAGTACCACTCTTGAATCACCATCAGGAGTACCCTGTCTTGGAGTTCCCACCTTAAAATACAGTGGGAGAATCGCCCGTTGTAATTGACCATTACTTGGCTTCAGAATCTCCTTTAGGAAATATTTTAAGAATAGAAAGAGCACCACTTTCTTCAGATCAGACAGTACCAATAAATTAAGCATCGTTTCATTTAATTTCACCAATTGATCATATTGGGTGGTATTAAGAGCACTTCTCAGTTCTAGTTTATGGAATACCTTGGTTAATACTCGATGTAATGGGATCCGGTATAGTTTATCGATTTGAGGACCACTACCAGCAAATTGTTCCGATATTGGTGATGGAGATCCTTCGACGGTGGTTCCTGAATAGGCGCCAGCGCCATTGAATATGTTTCTTGGAGGTTGAGGAGGAGCATCAAGTTTAAATGTCGAGGTGGCGGCCATTTCATCGTCAATGGGAGGGTTATCATCTTGATTAACCCCCAAATTTAACAGACTAATATCAAACTTCACTTCGGTTAATTGTCGAGATCCTGATTGTTGCCATTTCCGTTGGTTATCGGCAATATCTGTCGGCACATAAAAATGATGGATGCGATCGATATGATGATCTTGATCCCATAATTGCTTATTGGTAATCAATTTCTTTAATGGCTTACGATCTTGGCCTGTTATCGTCATCCATTTATGCTTTAATAATTGTTGGGCCAGCCATCGTTGATCAGGATTAACGGCAAAACATCTCGCCAAAAAATCCTGGAATTGCGACGAGATTTCGAGTTGATTGACTTCGATTAATTGGGAAAAATCTCGACATTGGGAGATTTGTCGTAATGCTTTCATTGGTGGTAATGACAGTTGTAATGGAGGTTTACCCGTAGCCATTTCATAAGCGCAACACCCTAATGACCAGATATCAGCTTTAAACAGATGTCCTTCGGAATTATTAATCACTTCCGGAGCCATCCAATATGGAGTACCCACAGTAGTATTTCTCCTACTGAAATTATTCAGTAATTGGGTCAGTACCCCGAAATCAGTCAATTTGACGTCACCATCCTTGGAAATCAAAATATTTTGCAGTTTCAAATCCCGATGAATCTTCCCTTGACCATGAAGATAATTAATGGCTAATAGGAGATCATATATCACCAAAGCAATCGCCGATTCATCGAGGATAGGTCCAGGTTTAAGAAGATCATGAAGACACCCACCATCAACAAACTCCATGATCACCCATAATCGATAATTCCGTACAAAACACCCTAAGAACCGAGTAATATTGGGGTGTCGACACTCCAGAATGATGGCAATCTCATTATTGATATCTTCCAAGTCGGGGGCGTCTTCAAGGTCAATTTGTTTAATGGCAACCTCATCAAGGTTCGATTTGATTATCCCTCGATATACCACGCCAAATCCTCCTCTTCCAACCTCTTCACATACTTCAAGGTCATTATAGGTCACCCTCATCCTGGTAGACGATATATGCTGAGGTTGTCCCGCGCTATCGGAAACTTGATGATATCGTATGAAAAGGTCTAGACCCGACCCCGACGATCACCATGAAAATACCGTCAATATCAATGGCGGTATCATCTGTTGGTTACCTCCATGTGATCAGACTAAGAAGAAATATACCCTGAAACAAGAATATCATGATCATGTTGCTCAATACCATGATTATCAATGTGAAGCCTGTCATCTACGATTACGGCTGTTGGAAGAATTAAACACTCATATCGATGATAATCATAACCCATTTAAACATTAATAAATACACCTATTTAGCCTCTATCTTCCTCTTCTTCTTGGCGACGATCGGTCCTCGTTTTAATTGATCCAAGATGGAATGATCAAATTGACAATCACAAGCGGGACACTTTGCTTCGTCGGGGATTTTCAGCATAATACAAAGGCATACGCTACATACGTAGGCTAAATCCACCAGTTTACCGGTAATAAAGCACAGGGCTCGATAATTGACGTTAGTATTTGATGGGAGGACAATTAATGGACGTAATCCTGGTTCGACAAAATATGCCGTCGCCAATACTTGAATCAATCCTTGAGGGTCTTGTAATCGAAGATATACCCCTTGAGTGGCATCTGATGCTTGTTGGAGGTATGGTTGATCCACCATCCCTAATTGAACCACATCAATAGGTACCTTCATCTTTTGAGCGGCAAAGATGGAATTCATCAATGGGATATATCGAATATTATCATCTCGATTAGCCAGCACCACAAGAATCCTCAGTCGTAAGTTGGTTGTCCCCCATCCTCCGCCACCACTAGCATTTGTTGATTCACTAACGGTTTTCGTCAGTGACATGATGGCCGAAGCGGTGGTAGTGGTAATCAGTTGATCGACAGTTAATATCCGATTAGTATAGGTTAATGCCATCAGTAACGCTCCTGCCAATGTTGAATGATGAAGGTGTTGATGTTGATTATCTTGATAACTTTCAAACCATTGATTTAGTTTATTAAGCACCGCTTCATCCACCACTCGGAATTGACGATACATATCAGGATTAACCAAAGGAGTGGTTAAATCTTCTTTATCTCGATTTGGCCAAACAAATTCCAGTCCTCGAGGCAGCAGGACGATGAATGCCACCAAGTTTGAGTTGTTTAATGCTAGATGGGCATTGAGGAAGACTAGGAGGCATTTGACCACTTCATTCAACAGGATTTGATCTTCAATGGCTACCCACCCCAGGGGCAGAGTATCTAGGATGATGGTTAATAATGATGGCTCATCATTTTGTTCTCCTGGTTGAGCAACATCGGTGAATACTTGATCTGCTATCGCATCCATGGTGGTAAGGTGAGTGCGAAATTGGATAGAGGGGTATACCAGAAGAGGGATGTAGATGATAATAGGAGAGGGATGTAGATGATAACAAAAACGGTGTAAATAATAATAGACGAATAACGCAGCCCACTGAGGGTTCATTGCACTTAATTGTATGGTATTAATACGTCTATGGTGTAATCTGAGTCTTGTGAGACCCGTACAAAATTGGTACCGCCGTTGGTACGCTCGTTCATACTTCCGTACCATCTACACTCAATTTCTAACTACAGTAACCTGACCATAGCTAACGTAAATATTATCTATAATACAAATTAAAACATAGCTAAAGCGCTTAGTTAACCAAAGCAGAAGCAGTGGCGGATTCGTACTTCCAGTTAGGAGGCAAAACACCGACGGTTCTGTAGTATCTGGCCAATCTGTGGATTCTAGATTCGATCAAAATCAATCTGAACTTAGAGTCCTTGTCCTTTCTGTTTCTTTCCAAGTGCTTTCTCACGGAAACAGCCTTCTTGATCATGTGGTACAAATCTTCAGGGATTTCAGGAGCCAAACCGTTGGTCTTAAGGATTCTCAAGATCTTGTTACCGGTGATAACCTTGGGTTGGGAAACACCATGAGCATCTCTCAAAATAACCCCAATTTGAGAAGGAGTCATCCCCTTTCTGGCGTACTTGATGATTTGTTCAACAACTTCGTCAGAAGACAACTTGAACCAAGAAGGAGCGTTTCTGGAGTAAGGAATGGCAGAAGAGGAGATCCCCTTGCCCTAAGATGTTAGTAGGGGCTCATATTAGCCGATGACTAAACAAAACCAGCTGCTTTGGGCTTGCAAAGACTGGTCATGTTCTTTCATCTCGAGAGCGTTTGAAGGTGTCAAACCAAGAGCTTGCTGGGTATATATCTCCAAAGGATATACCCTACTCTTGATAAGCGGGCCAATCAAACTTTCTAGACTCTCATGTTATTGAGTGGTTACATACCGAAGAATGCATACGACCCATATTGACTAGTGTTTTTTGGTGATGAGATTGAGGGTGGTGTAGAAGTTTTTATATGGTGCGCGGAGGGGGTGGTGAGGGTACTTCGTACTGTATACAACTGAAAAACTTTTTTCTGGGTGTTGAGGGTTTCAACCCTAGTCATGTGACATGAACCCACACACTCACCTAGGCTTCACTTATTACCCATTACTAGTAACCGTTAAGTTAATGGTACTGAACCCCTACCCAATTGATTGGATCTCATACCCACGACTCCTATGTTTTCTTTCCCCCCATATTGCAACCTTATTCCCCCAATTATTTATGCCTGATCGTCGATATTACCATTTATAGTAATTCTACCAATTGCATCAATTCTCAGGATCTGCCAAATCTCCCGCTTTATAAAGAATACCACCAGTACCCTTGATATCCTTTTATTAATTACCGACTTTTAATGGGGTGGATAATTCATCGCTAATGCTAATTATATGTCAAATCGGTTCCCCACACCATCTCATGTACATGATGCATGGCGTCACATGATATGATAACAAGGTACATATAGACTTGGGGGTCCCCGAAGCGGATACCCCCCTCCACTGTAGAAATGACTATTCCAACCACTCAAACTGCTTATGGGTGGTCTTATGAAACTGAAGGTATTCAGAAATGGACGGATGAACCGGTGAAAATGCCGGGACCGGGACAAGTACTTCTTAAAGTGGAAGCGGCGGGTCTTTGTCAAAGTGATTGTCATTTACTTGAAGTTGGTCCGATGGGATCGATTCAAGCCGATAAAGAACCATTTCCTGAACGATACGTTTTAGGCCATGAAGTTGCCGGTCAAATTGTCGCTGTCGGCGACGGGGTCGATGAAGATTTCCAAGTCGGGGGTCGCTATGCTTTACAAATCGGACATGTTTGTGGCCGATGCTATAATTGTCGTCGAGGGTTTGATAATGGATGTACCCTGACTTCAAGAGCTTATGGTCTTAATATGGATGGCGGCTTTCAACAATATATGGTGATTAGCAATTTGCGGACATTATTACCGATTCCCTCGGGAGTAAGTTATGAAGATGCCGCCGTTGCAAGTGATTCGACGGTGACTCCATTTCATTGTATTCAAAAGGTTCGAGCCCATATCCAACCGACATCAAAAGTATTGGTAGTAGGCTGTGGCGGACTCGGACTCAATGCGATTCAGATCTTGCATCAATATAACCCCAAAATTATCGCCGTCGATATCAAGCCCGAATTAGCGCAAACGGTACTTGATTTAGGCGCTAATGAATATTATACTGATCTAGACCAATCTCATCATGACATCGAACTGTTTGATTTGGTATTTGATTTTGTCGGTAATCAATTCACTTCGGATATCTGTCAACAATATGTCAAACATTATGGCAAATATCTTACCGTCGGACTTGGCCGATCCCGACTCATGTTATTAAACTTTCATTTGGCCCGAAGAGAAGTGGAGATTTATTTTTCCTTTGGCGGCACTTCTTCCGATCAGATCGAAGTGATGAATTGGATTGCTGAGGGGAAGATTAAACCATTACATCTGCTGGTATCATTTGATCAACTCCCACAATATATTGATAAGTTAGCAAATGGTCAAGTAAAGGCGAGGGCGGTGTTCCACCCCACTAAGTTGTAATCTAGTCGGAGATTCCTATCTGAGGCGGCCATTGTTTTTTTTTAGTGTTTATGATAGATAATGACAACAGCGGTATCAATAGCCGAGGAACGTAGATGGGGGTAGTCAGTGGTGTTACCAGAGGTTAGTCGTTACTAACCCCATCAGGTGTAATAACCGTTGGGAGGGGCTATCCATGGGTAATTGTCCCTGAATAGAGGGGCACGGAGAGGGACGTAACCACCGCGGAATCGATAGGGTTTTTTCGGAGAAAAGGAATCACCACCGTCATCACCAAAAAACGATGATAGCCACCACCACGGTACCGATTTCGCCTAACCCGGGATCGTCCTAAAACAATCAGATTGGCGATTGGATTGATCAAGATAACCCACACCCCCCTCCGGATACCCGAATCACCAAATAATGGTGACGGTGGCAAGTTGGTGGTGATCATTCATCTTCCTCACTAAAGATAAAGCCGTTTCCGTAACTTGCCGCAAAATGGTTCCGAGTTTAGCCATATTCTCAATTATGAGCAATAATCTCGGATCACCAATTATCACAGCCCCCATGGGAAGTTTAGGGGATGAATTGCCCTCCCCCCTGAACCCTAACAATCATGGGCCAATGTAGAGGGTCACCCGTATTAACCTCTTGACATGTGTTGGCCCATTTCGTATAGCCGTTTCGGGAATTACCCTCGCAATGCATGTGATAATGCCCACACAACACAACACATGTGGTGAGTTCACTTCGGAGTCTGCCACACGGGGGCATGTGATGGTTATTATTGGATGATTCTTGAGTCATATTGGAAAATAAAAATAAAAATAAAAATAATAAATCATTCAATTTTACTACGTGGAAAGAGGTTACCGTACCCATCCCTATAATAATTATGATTAGTGATCACCCCACCCCCTAGAGAAGGGAATTGAAGGATAACCACATTGGTAGCATTAGCAATCGCCAGTAATGTGGCGACGGCTGCCTCATCGTAAAACACGGTGGTGTGAACGACAAATTCATCTGACAGATAAAATGCATGTGATAACGATATCTCGAGGTTATGTGCCTTTATCATGTGCAAATGTTAAGCTTATCTGTGGCGGTTGGGTCATTGGCGATCTAGACCTGCGGGAAAATGTTTTAATATAAATAAACTACCATACCCACTCAAATTAATTATCAAACAAAAAAAAACAAGAGTTTCAATCAAATGAAAAAATACTGTATGGGTTTATTTAAAATTGCTTCCGCCCCTCAATATAATTCCAGTGATGATGAAGAAGCTGGTGGTCCCTTGGACGTGTCGGAAAAGATGAGAGATCTTAGTTTAAACCGTCCCATCCTGAGAACATTGGTATGTCCTCCTAATACTCCCGATATGTCATATTCCGATAAGGAGATGCCGAATATCTCCGACGTTGATGCCGATAATTGGAGAATCTAATTATAACAAATGATTAATTAATGATGACGATGAATAATTTTTGGGACTTTATAGAAATTAATAAAAAATCGATAATTTTTGGACTTTTCACCTCATTGCTAATCTCCCTTGCTAATTATGCTCGGCGGTTATAATTTATTTCATCAAGATGAGGTTATAATTTCTCGTTTAATCGGATAAGTTTATTTTATCAATCCCGTCAATGATTAACTAAGGTTTTTTCGTCAGGGGTTATTATTCAAGAGTCAAAAAAAAAAAAGTCTCCCCGAGCTAAGTAACAATTAGCGAAGTAAGGGATGAGTCCATCTGTCATCATAAAGATTAGTTGAATAAATTATTAGTTGAATAAATATTTTATATTAACAGACATACCTTTCGGATAATTTATTGTGACGCGTCCTATACCCGTTATTGTCTTCGGTGATTTCAATGGTAATAAATGGAGAAAATACCCAATTAGGAAGTCGATGAATTAGGTATAAATAAACCCGTTTTATATCGGACCAACCCCGTCCAACAATAGGATGGGAAAAAGGCTATTTTATCGAGCCATAGTTTAATATTGCTATTGTATTTGATATATCCCCTATGTCTGGTCTTGCCTGGTTCTTTCTTTTTAACCGCCAATTAACCCTCGGCTTTAGCCACTATCCACTTACCCGTTCCAGGAAACCCGTCGCATGGGCCTCGGTGACTTAAAAGCCACTAAACGGGCCGTGGCTATAATTGGCGACCTCGGTCAATTTAGGAATAATAATCAACCACAAAACCAAATCGGGAAATCACCGGGTTCGATGACATTCGATAAAAGTCCACTCCCAATTATATCCCCCATTTATTATCTAGACTAATTGGGATTCAATGTCGTCAAATTCTTCTTCATCATCAATCTTGATCAATTTGGCCACCCCGGCCTTTTCCCGGACTAATTCCACCGCTCCAGCATATAACATCCGTTGTTGTTGAGTAGTGGTTTGAGGAATCCAATATATCAATACCAAGGGCACTTTAAACCGTCCATCGGCTAATTTGATGGGATATGATAATATAATGAATCTGGGTTGAGTATCGGGTAATTCTTCAACGATATCTTCCATCAGAGTCAACACTTGATCTTCAGGAATCACTTCATGGCTATCTTTATCAATCTTACAGATCAATGCTTCGGGAGTGGATCCTTTACCCAGCAGGAATCTAAACTTGCGAAGGGTTTGAAGGGTATCGTTGGAGAAGGTGTAAAGGCCACTTGACATGGTTTGTGGTGGGTTGTGTTTGGTAGTGGTGGGTGGTTGCGGTAGAGTGGTTGCGGTACTGATGTTTTACCATTTGTTTTTCGCTCCTGTGTAAGTGCAGTACTGATGTTCCCACTTATATACACTACGTCTCTCGCCTCATTAATTGTATTAAATTGATCAATGGAATTGAAAGCCCCGATGCCATTTACCTAAAGATACTCCAGACTAGGAAACATGTAAACCGATGATATTTGGGCGATAGCGGCGCATCCCCCCACTCGCCACTCGCCACTCCCTAAACACTAATGTAACCAAAAACAGACCATTTATCCATCGCTATTATCTAATATTAATTACGTCTCTTTTTTGTTCTTCTTCCGATTCGTCTTTCTGTTCAAAATTGTTTGTTTAAAAAAAATCATCACCCTGCATATTACCCACGACTAATGTTTTGGTTTCCCAATTAGTCGGACCCTCACCTTTTAAAAACATTCCAAATTCCATTGCAGCCGTTAATCAACAGCAACCTCGTCCATTGAATATCCACCACCGTTAGCTACCCCTCCACCCCCAGGTATATTATCCATCACTAGATATCAATGAGTAAGAGCAAGATCAAAGTACCGTTAGTGGAGTTCCTTAAGAACCGTATCTACCTTGGTGCTTATGATTATACCCCAGCGGATACCCCAGACTTGTGCTATTTTACCGTGGATGACCAATTACCTTATAACCCGTTCCACCTTGATTTTGGTCCTCTTAACATCGGTAATTTATACCGGTTTGCCGTGTCCCTTCATAACATCCTTAATGATGATAGTAATCAAGGTAAAGCAGTGGTGTTTTATCTGAGTACCCTGCCTAAAGATAGGGCAAATGCCGCCTGTCTTCTTTGTTGTTATATGGTTCTTGTTCAACTGTGGCTGCCTCATCAAGTATTACAACCCATTTGTCAAATCGATCCCCCATTTCAACTGTTTCGCGATGCCGGGTACCTGAATGCTGATTTCGAGATTCTGATTCAAGATATCGTTTATGGTATGTGGCGGGCTAAAGAACGAGGAATGATTGATTTGACGACGTTTAATTTGGAAGAATATGAACAATATGAACGGGTGGATCAAGGAGATTTTAATGTCATCTCAAAGGATTTCATCGCCTTTGCCCTGCCTCAACAATCTCTGAGTCGTCGTCTGACACTGTCACTGACTCTTAATGAACCATTTCGCAAAGTATTACTGTATTTTGTCGAACATGACGTGCAATTGGTGGTGAGATTAAATCTGCATTTGTATGATCTGGCCGAATTCACTAAACGGAATATTAAACATATCGATATGATCTTTGATGATGGTACTTGTCCCACCTTGGAATACGTACAAAAATTCATTGGTGCTGCCGAATGTGTCATTC
The DNA here is from genome assembly GCA_030569815.1 of Diutina ranongensis (nom. inval.). Taxonomy (NCBI): domain Eukaryota; kingdom Fungi; phylum Ascomycota; class Pichiomycetes; order Serinales; family Debaryomycetaceae; genus Diutina; species Diutina ranongensis (nom. inval.). The sequence goes on from JAJMLP010000043.1 coordinate 24,242, forward strand.
AAAATGGCGGTAAGATCGCCGTTCATTGTAAAGCAGGGTTGGGACGTACTGGGTGTTTAATTGGTGCTCATTTGATCTATACTCATGGGTTTACCGCTAATGAATGTATTGGATACATGAGAATGCTTCGTCCCGGGATGGTGGTGGGTCCTCAACAACATTGGTTATACTTGCATCAACAACAATTCCGTGATTGGCGTTATACCATGGTTCTTGATAACCGAGGCGATGACTTTATCGGTGGGTTATACTCATTGGTAAACTATGAAGAATATAAGCAAAGACAAAAGCAAGAACGGGCTCGCAAAGCGGCGGCGGCGCTGGCCAATCTGACCTGTGCCGATTCCCTGTTCCAAACTCCAATCCGGAGACGGAAAATCCTGGGAGCATTGGCAGCAAAGATCCCTCAAGCAGTACCTATGGATCTGCCAGGACAACCTCGGAAGTATCGACAACCGGGAGAAGTTGCTAATAATAGTGATGATGAAAATTACATTGAAACGGATATCGTTGAAGAAGTGGTGGTCAAGACAGAAACGGTGGTACTGTCACCTCCAGGACGAGATGCATTACGGGTGATTAGTAACCATCATCATCATCAACAACAACAATCGTCAAAGATCCCTCTGCCGTCTCGTAACGTGCTGATCCTGCTGCCAGGACTGTCCCCCACTGGGATCAAGCTTCCAAAGCTGAATCTGGGACTGAGAGTACTGCTGGTGAGACGAGTTCAATCAGGGGTAAGAAAAGCGAGTGTTAAAAAGTTTGTTTAAACCGTCAATGACTTCATGACTTCAGGATACCCTATTATCCCATTCAAACGCTTCAATTCCGGGATAGATAATGAGCTATAGTTCGTATGTATAATAAAAGCGGTTAATATTATGGTTATTCTTAATTGAGGGATATTTGTATCGTCAATCAAATTATTGATATTATCCTCCCCTTGTATGGTGCTCTATCCCCCCGACGTCATCTTGTCAGTTTGTCCGAGTGGTTAAGGAGTTTGACTCGAATCAAATTCGGGCCATCAAATGCTCTCTGAGCGCACAGGTTCGAATCCTGTAGCTGACGGATTCTTTTTATTTTCATCTTTTTTATTAGTCAATTGACGTGGATGTTGGCGTGTTTGACGGTTTTCGCGTTACAATGCAAAACACGCGGTGCATCACACACGGTGCATAACACACGGCGCGATCAAGATATCACCAGGTTATTGTTTGTTATTATTAGAGTGTATCAAAATAGTAGGGTGTTCTTTTTATTAATTTAATTAATGACTTTGTTTACTTGTTCTTTTAAATTCGAACTCGTGTGATGTCCATCCATTGGAAATTTATAAAAAACTTGCAAATATTGCAAATACAATAAATCATTTAAAAATCATTTAAAACCATTATTATATTACATCGTTGTATACATCACCCTCATCCTACACCCTTATCCTCCCTATTCATCCCCCTGATCTTCTTTTGTCATCACTTCAAAGGGCTCTTGAAGATATGCAAACGCCACATCATCAAAATCAACTAAATCCAGACCATCTTCAAGATCTAGCCATTGATTAGCATAAATATCCAGTTTATTCTTTGGTTTAGCCAATCTAATATCGTCAGCAGCAATTTTGGTCACCGTTTCTTGTTCACCAATATCCCCCTCCACTAAGGTGAGACCACCACTGGCATCTATAGCATCGATCAATACCGATTTGATGGCATCTATCAGTTTCAAATCTTTAGTATTTATCGGTAACACATACAGAGCAATCCCTCGTTTGAATTTAATGATGGTAATCGATGGCATCATCGATGGTGCGGCTCGCTCCCGATTGGTATAAATTGGTATATATATCATGGAGCATCGAGCCCGACTGTTATACCGGGAATTGACACGACGAATCAGAAAAATCGATAGTAAATGGATACAAACCCATGGATTATCTTCCAATGAAGATTCAGGGGTGGTAGCTAAGCGGTTAGCCGCCGAGATCACCTATCTTGTTCGTCATCAGTTCGAGTACCAATGGAAAGATATCAAGGGAGGCAAATACGCCCAACAATTCAACCTAGGGGTCAATCTAGTGGATTATTTACAAAAGGATGGTAAACAAGTGATGGAGATTGTTAAACAAGAACGTCACCACCAATTCTTACGTCAACAATGGCGAAGTCAAAATATCAAACGAGGTCAACCAAAGAAACGAATGATTGATGAGGAAAAGGAGAATACCTATCACCTTCTAAGACGATGGTTTAAACATGAACAAATGAATGGTGGACTCCCTATACCTCAAAAACTCCCCTATGTCGATAGAGTGGCTGATACTTCAGTCAACCCATTTGCGGCAATCCCCGAATCAACTAAAGAACATGTCCTTGAACAAGGGTATGATCAAGATTATATTGAAGCGATTATTAAACCGGGATTGGCATATGATATTAATAAGTATCATTATTTAAATAAGCTCGATACCATCGTTAATCATCGAGGACCTCATCAACCTCGAATCAGTTTTACTAGTGCTGCTCCCGGGAATATCCCATATATCCTGATGCCATTTCCTCAACTTAAACCCAATGAAAAAGTGGCTATGGAAATTAAAAAATGGATGTTGGCGGTAAGGATGCTGGTGATCTGGAATCTGAAGACCATCATCACTAGTGAGAATCGTACTGGTGATGGTGGATATATCGTTAAAAAGGCAGGACTATTTAATGATACGTTATACCCTCGTTATCATTATCAACGATGGGCTGATGATGAAGCTAAATGGGAAAGTTGGCTTGAAAATCGACCATTAAAACGAGTGCAAGCAGAATGGAATTCGCCATTAGATATTACTACCGCTGAGATTAACCAAAAGAGTCAAGAGTTTAAAAAGAAATACTCGAGTTATCAATCATTGATTCCAAGATTACATCATCTTCAACAAAATCAATTAAATCATTATGATGATTTGGTATCAACTTATCGTCTGATTACTAAGCAATTACAAACATCACCTCATGTATTTAAACATGGAGATTTGGTTAATGGAGGTAAACAATTAGGTGATTACTTGGATCAATATCAACTGTTCCATTGGGGGGATGGTTATTATCATCGATTCGTGTTTAATGATAAAAGCAATCGAAAAAGGTAATCGCTAGCACGTGACCCCAACTCCTGGGTTATCGATGGTGATTACCGTAATCACGCGCAGGTGACACAATGATCGACGGTAACTTCGTTAGCGATTAAATGGCTGGTAAACGACGCGTTAATTCGCTGATGTTATTTTGATGGTCGATATGTATTTATGAGATTATTATAGAACCCCCCACCACGTCACGCCACCCCCCTTCTCTCTATAAACCTCTTACTAATATCATTGGTTCCATCCCCGTCTATCGTTACTACCTATGTCAGTGACCGTCGCCGCTTCAAGGTTCACCTTCGCGACTATATGCACTCCGTACATCTAAGGAATTCTATCGAAAGAGGAGGCGCCCATTTATAAACCTGCCCCACCATCAGTGATTATAAAAATAAATTGATGGATTATTACCGAGTACTCGGGGTTAACGGTGATGCCACCACCGAAGAGATCACCAAACACTTTAAACGACTAGCGTTAAGGTATCATCCTGATAAAACCAACCATGACCCCCAAGCCACCGAGAAGTTTAAGGAGGTCAGTCGAGCTTATGAAGTACTTAAAGATCATCAACTACGACTGATTTATGATGCCAAGGGTGAAGAAGGGTTACGCGAGTACCAAGCACCTCCAGCTAATGCCCATTTTGCTGCTGGAGCCCTGGCATTTTCAGCATTTGCTGCTGGAGCTGCTGCCGCCGCCGGGGGGTCTAACTTGTTTACCAAGATCTTTTCCGATTTAAATGTCATGTTTGAATGTCAATCTTCTCAGAATTTAAAGCGGACGGTGGAGCCATTGGTCAGCGATGACCCAAGGGAGTATATCAAGGGTAAAGATATCCATCACACCAGTCAAGTGGAATTAGGTGATTTGTATTATGGTAAACAAATCAAATTGGCATTACCAAAACTGCTGAAATGTTGTCAATGTAATGGGGTGGGGGGAACTAACCCAAGAACTTGTCGAGAATGTCAAGGTCTGGGAAGAGTGGTGATTTCTCATTATAATCAATTCTCTCAAATGCGTCAAGTGGGTCTGTGTCGAGCATGTCTGGGAAGAGGGTTGTATGTTTCTCCTAATTTTGCTTGTGATGGATGTCATGGTCAAGGGTATCTTCAACAACAAAAAGTACTTAAAGTCAACCTTTTACCGGGGTCTCGTAATGGAGATAAGATTGTTCTTCAAGGTGAAGCCGATGAAGGTCCATTTATTATTCCTGGAGATGTCATTATTCATATTTGTGAACGACCTCATCGATTTTTGGTGAGACGAAATAATGATCTCTTTATGGAAAAACAAATTGATCTTAAAACAGCATTATTAGGAGGACTGATATATATTGAAGATTTTGTTGTTGATGGCCAAACTCTTCATATTGACGTTGATTCATCATTAGGTCCCATTCAATCGGGTCAACCGAAAATGATTAAGAATTGTGGTATGCCCATCAACCCCGCAACTCAAGGAGGTATTGTCGAACAAAACTTGGATGAAGTTGACTTTTTAAAGGATGCGGCATTTGACATGTCGAAATATTGTCGGGGGAATTTATTTATTAACTTTCTGGTGGTGATGCCCGACATTGGCGAAATTACTGTTGAAGAGACGGCAGTATTACTGCGATTACTTGGATCGGAATCACAACCAATTGCTGGAAGAATTATTGCTACGGGGAAATTGACCAATTTGGAAGGCAACAAACGAAGACGAATGTAGAGACATTTAATGAATTTATGACAAAGTAAACTATTGACCCCCCCATGTCTTTGACCGGCAAAGACAATTTAAACCACTCCACGATAACTCTTACCACCATATTCATCATTAGGATACATTTGTTCATAACCTTGATGACCTTGATGATGAAACATTTGTCCATGTTGAGGTTGAGGTTGGTATTGAGTATTGGAATACATTGGTGGTTGTTGAGCAGGATACATATTGGGATTATTGTAAACCAGTTGAGCGGGTTTTTCATAATATTGAGGAGGATAATATTGATGGCCACCACCACCATTATTATTGTTATTACTGCTGCCACAACAACACAGACAACAAGCTTGAGTACAAGCCAACCCATAAAAGCAACACCGGAAAATCAGCAGTAAGATCCAAAGACAAATGAGTCCAGCAATAACGATAAGAATAATCGCAACCACTTTACACGAAGTGGTATTCATACACGCATCCCATGACCCCCATCCCGTGGCTCGTTGAGCATCATCAAGTAACCCCCTCGTCATCAAATACACTGGCATAAACACTTTTTCACTTGGAGAAGACGACATGATCGGGTGATGGTAGTTAACTCCGATGGCCTAAGATAGAGAGTGACAGTTTCAAAAAAAATTGGCGGTAAAAAGGCTTTTATTCTATTTATGCGTAAGGGGCGCAAGACCACATAACTGCGCCTGGTGTCAGCGAATGGTATTTTTGGTAAAGCCTGGTTAAGATACGAGGCGAGGGGTATTGCCACCATCATTGAATGTTATTATTAACTGAGGGATAACCAGGGACATTGCATGATAATAGACGGGTAATTAGATGATGTAAATCATTTAACCTGGGGTAACAAAACCACCGCATTTTGACGCACGACGCGTCGGTCGCCAGGCAAATGTCCTGGCCCTAACATCAACTAAAATCTTCCATACTAACCACACCTTGACAGGTAGCGCCGTAGTCATGGACGGTGCAACATAACCCATTACCAAATAAATGGATTGTTTCTCCCAGAAATGGTGCCAGAGGAGGGATGACGTATTTTGATGGATCGGTACCATAATACATTAAACTAGTATCTTCCCATGGTAACGTCATTTCTTGATTAAACTTTAATTTGGCCGTTCTTCGTGATGCCGACGCCGATAATGATGGTAATTCCACGGCATTATGAAGGGAAATATGAGTTAACCCAACTTGAGGTAAGAATAATGGATGATGACGCCATTTATCTTCATCCTTATCTTTCTTCAGAATGAAAGGAACCTTTGCTAATAACCCATTTCTTGAATTAGATCTCCAAGCGACACAATAACGACAAAAGCATAACAGATACGGCTCCTTAAACATTTGTTTGTATAGTTTCCCGGTATATTCAAACCCTCCATTGAGACGTCCCAGTTCAACCTTGTCATCATGATCAATGACAAACCCTGATTGAGTATGCATGCAATCTTCAATGTAAAAATAAAGCAGTAATTGATGAGTATGCCAAACCAAATCGATATCTAAAGTGGGGACGAATTGATGATGATTATCATACCGAGAAAGTAATGAGAAAAACCGGGCATATCGTACCACCAGTTCCTTTAATCCATTCTTAATCATGGGATTAAATAACCATTCCAAATCATTCACTTGTTCAGTAAATCGTTCTTGTCTCATCACCATCCCCACAAGATCTTCCCATACTCTAAATTGAGCATTATTAAATGTACAATGGATGGGATTCATCAACAGGTAATTCCGAAGTAATAGATTCATCTTTTTCCCTTGAGGCAGCAGCTCTTGATGTCGAACAAACTCCACCAATGATTTCTGTTCAAGGATATCCAAATTGGCCATTAATAATTGTTTTAATTCATCATTGATTTTGATGGCATCCCGATGACGAAATGATCGATGAGTAATGATCAGGGAATAGTATTTAAAAATCCCTGGTAATTGGATATCACCATTTTTGATATCAGCATATAATTGTCGCCGTCTTAATTCATCATGAGTGATGGTCTTGGGGAAATTACATTCACAATACAGGATATTGACTTGTTGACAAAACCCAGGGTCACCAAAGCCTTTTTTATCATCTTGATGCCAACCAATATTCTCCACTAAGATCTCATTACATACGGGACAATAGATATCCATCAGTTGTTGATATTGAGGCCACAGATCAAGGTGATAAATGAGATCTCGAGGATTATCAGTAAATGACAGTACCACCGCATGATATGCTTGTTTAAAATGATGCTTTGGATCATAGATAAAACTATGATTATCAATGGCATCACTTAATAATTTCAATGGCATTGGGAACACGGCAAATTGAAGGAATTGACTCCTCATAAAATGATCATAGATCGTCCTTGGAGAAAGGAGAAATGAATGCCACACTAATACAATATCCAATGGCGGTAAGATCGCCACCATTCGACTCATAAAATTTCGATCCTTTCTCATGCCATTTTTAAACGTCAGTTCTTCATCGATTCCTTGATGCCATTGAATGAAATCTTTTCGACTAAATTCCCGTAATGCATTGATATAAATGATGAACCGTCGAACGCCATTGCTTAGGAATACTTGCCATCGTTTAATCGGGTCAGGTTGATGGGTTTGTCCTTCTTCGTCGTCGAGGATGATTTGTTTGTATACGGCGAAACACTTTAATAGTTTTAAATGACAAACAAGATCTGCCACCGATGGGATATGACTCTTGTGATTCGCCAGCACGGGGGGTTCGGTGTCCAGTGATGATTTATCATCGAAGAATTTATGGATGGAATGATCCTTTTTCCTCGATTGCCCTAGTATCTGGTGAAACTCCATCTCTGGGGGATCCCACATCCGATGGTCAGCGGGTAGTCGACGTATATATCTAGCCTCGTCATACCCGATTGAAACCCAGGGTTATTGACCCGGCAATCTTGCATCAAATGCCTTACCGTCGAACGTCGACAATGCCGATAACCCGTCGACTTTAGCTGCCACCATCATCACCTAAATGACATCATCAATAAACCATCACCATTGATTAGCGATAACCGACGATTACAATCAGCTATTCCCCTGGATACCACCAGTTACTATAGGCAATTGTTTCCCCTACACTGAGTTTGTGGCAACCAACTGCATAATGCCATCTAATGGCAAAATCGAGCGATTTATCATCCAGTCACATGGGAAGAAAACCTCAAAGCATCAATTGGCGTGGGATGAAAAAGGGGGAGCAGTGTGGGGGGCCCATTAATGGATGGGGGAATCCCCCCCCCGCTACAGTAGTCACCTCCCATTACAATGGGTAAAGGGGGTTGATACGATCAAGATGAGATCTGGCGGCATAACGTCGCCCTCGCCTCAATTGGATAGGTGGCATCGTTGTTTGTTATGGGAGGGGGAGACATGTTGATTCCCCTTACATCATCATCATCGAAGGTGAAAGTGACAGAAGGGTCTAGAACTCACCAGGGCTCAAACACGGTGATTAGGATGACAAAACAAAAGTTAAAGTCTAAATTGTAACCAAACCTTCGAAACCGTTTACTAAATACCGTATATACATTCTCTTCGGTTAATATTTTTCTAGATATACGCATCCGGGGGAAGCAGGCCAGCAGAGGATTTAAAATTCATAACACATTGTTGATAGTCCCATTGACTTTGCTCACATAACATCACCCCATATTGCAAATTTAACTTTGTTTCCAACACGATCTTCACCAATAATTGCTGTTGAATTGGGGTGTAATTTGCTTTGATTTCTTGGGGTAAATCATTAACCGTGGGTTGAGGTTGATTCGATTGTTGAGGTTGAGATTGAGGTTGAGGTTGAGGATTGGATATTTGAGGTTGGGAGGTGAATGCTAATGGTTTGGTATAAGTACGAACGGTTAGCATATCACTAGCAACGATCATCAGACCATTAGCTCCAGGTAATACCACAAATGTCCGATCAAAACATCTTTGTTCGAGTTTAGCTCGTTTATGATTATTGCGATTATGATAGCCACCGCGACCACCACGACCACCACCGCCACCACCATTGACATTATCAATATTTTCTGGAGGTCCAGTTTCTTTAAATGACCCATGAAGACAGATCATAATGCCATTTAATGGAGGGAAAGGCCATGCTTCCATCGCATACTCTTGAGGTTGATCGAGTAACAGATGTTGACTCATTGGAAGTTGAGTGAAATGTTTATAAATCTGATCCTGTCCCACCGCCAATCTCGATGCCCGACCTTTATCCATGGATACTCGAGTCAAATTCCGACTTTGATTGGTATAATAAGTCCAATCAGGGTTATTTGATTGTTGAGTAAGTTGATGAGGATGAGAGAAATCCACTTGCATTGAGAATTGCGATTCCCCTTGATATAATACCATCAATTCCCGACGATTAGTATCCCACAAGTTAATAAAATTGGTGACAAACATCGTTGCTGTTTGTTGAACCAGATCATCGGAAAAGAACATTGGTTGAGCGGGATCAAAAGCAAATTTAAGATTAGCATTAATCACCAGTTCATCTCTTAATGGTTCTCCATTTAAAAGTACCAATCGAGGGAAAAACCTCATCAATTCTAACTTGATATGCTTTGCATCGCCGGCGCTTCGAGCATTGGTGATCACTGGGTTACCAATCACAATCAACTCCCGTAAATAATTGAGTTTATTCTTCCATTGATCAAATACCCGTATCTGTTTCAAGTTATTATTCAGTAATGACAAGTTTAAAAGTAAAGGGAACGCTTGGGATAATGTCGTCACCCCGGCCAAGTCATTAAGGTTATTATTCAGCAAATTCACCAGCACCACATCCAATTTAAGTTCTTCGGCCACTTTCATCAATGCTGGGAAGAACTTCAGCGTAGTAGAATTGGAATTAAAAAACCCTGTCAGCGATAACGTTGGATCTTGTTGTACACCACTCAAATCCAACATTTTGATCTCTGGTTGATATCTCGACCGTAAAAATTGTTGTAACATTTCAATTGTCGATATCCCTTGACCCAGGGACATGTTTACTTGATTAGAAAACGCATTTGCTTTGCGAAACCGTAATGCTTTACCAGCAAACCGAAGACCAGTATATTCAACAAGGGAATTAGCATCACGATCATTAGCAACATAACCTTTAAGGATCCCCGTCTGAGGATCAACTTGAGCATTCATCACCCGAACACGGGTCTTTTTCATGATGAATTGGATGGCATCCTCCATGGTACTGCCATTCCAATCGGTGATTTCCACCGGGATCGAGTTGGCCATCACCAGTTGTTCCATCTGTTGGAACGATGGTGGTTGGTTGCGATTGCGGTTATTGTTATTATTGTTATTATTATTATAGCCGCCGCCTCGGCCTCGGCCTCGATAGGACATGGTGATGAGGAAAAGTCGCACCCGCACCTCAACGTGTACTAACTCATTTGGTTACCTTGACCGGAGAGAACATCAGTGCATCAACGCTTACATTTACTTAAAGATACCGACGATTGCACGATTAAATTCATTATATAAACAGTATGTAGACTACGTTTAACCCCCCCCCCAAAAACGTCATGACTAGTCACTCTTTCCTCGTGGTATTGACGTTGGTATTTGTGAGTATCTTCCTGTTATTCCATATCCCCATCATTCAAATCAAGACAACAAAATCAACCACCACTTATGATAATCCCCTGGTGTATGCCCAAGAAAACGTTAGTAGTAGTGAAACCACGGTACGGGTGGTTGGGATGATGTATCTACTATTGGGGTTAAGTGTAGGGTTATTGATATTGATTGTGATTGATTGGTTTAATCGATAGTTAAGTAGTAATGTATCCAACTCCCAGAGTGGTTATTACTTTTTTTTATAGGTGTAATCTAGATAAGCGCCAATGCTGCCATTCCAAGAGCAATCATGGGGTAGTTCATCAATTGAGGGGTTAAAGCGGCGGCGGCACCCTTTTTAGATGAAGAAGATAAAGATGAAGACCCCGAGGAGGACGAAGATGAACCAGAACCAGAACCAGAGCTCCCTGATCTATCACTGGTGGCTTCAGGTTGTACCAGAGTTGTCAGTTTGGTGGCATTATTCAGGTCATCGACATCATTACCACTTTCATAACATTTCCATTGAGTTTCAGCATCAAACCCAGTACCACTAGGGTTAGCCTTGTTATTGATCCATTTAAGGGCCCCCTTGGGAGGATCAGGAAGGGTATCGGTAGCATTCCAATGTTCATCAACCTTAGGACAATCCGAGTACTTGTTATCTTGAGAGTAGCCACCATCACCCTTCATATTGGCGGTTTTTTCAAATTCCAGTTTCAAGTTATCGAAATCTTGAAGGGTTTCAACTTTATCATCACTTAATTTCACCAACCCATAGTTATTTGATTCTTCGGAATATTCATAAACCAACCCCCCAGAAAACACCGAAGACATTTGGTCGGAATAAATCGCTTCAACTTCAGTAAAAGGACGAGGTCTTGCCTTGTTACAACCATATTCCGATAAAAAGAGGGGAACCGAGTACCCACTATATTCCTTAACTTTATCAGCATACCCTGATTGTTGGAAAGATGATGACCCACACCAAGAGTAATCATTAAACCCAAACATATCTACCCGAGCCAATTCATCATCACCACAATTGAAATAATGGGCCGATGCCAATCGGTTCAGTTCGACATCAGCGGCAGAGTAACCAACGGGAACTGCCCGCATGTTCCGGTTCTTTAAAAACGTCTTCATATCCCGAACCGTTGCCTTGACATATACGGCGGCAGCGGTGGTCAGATCATCATTAATCACTTCATTAGCAGCGAAAAAACCAAGGGTATTATTAAACCGTTCCATTTCCACCATGGTGGCAAATACTTGTTCGAGATAAGCGGTATTATACGAACATTTAGCTTGATCATCTCGAGAAATCGATACCTTGGGAATATTAACATCCAAAATCACATAGATACCAGCATCGGCGAGTGCATTCATACAGTGGTCATGTTGCTTTGTGTTATCGATGGAATAAACCCGAATGGTATTAATCCCCAACTGTTTGAAATATTCAATATCCCGATCACAGGTTTTCGAATCAGCTAAAGGATCAGTAAGCTTTGATGAACCCCCTGGTTGATAATCGAGCCCCCTGATATAGAACCGGTCATTATCCACGAAAAAGGCGTTACCCTTGACGGTGACCAGAGTGATGGCCAGAACAGCCGAAGCAAGTGCCACAAGTTGTAAGAACATTTGTCGTTGGTTGGAGAAGATCTTCGAGCAAGATTGTTTGTTTATATATATATAAACAAAAAGTTGCGTGGTACGGCTCCTGCACAAACCCGGAATGCAGTTAAAGTGCGTTTCGTTACAGTACGATTACGTAGGTTAAACCCCACCCTCTCTGTCGCAAATGGGCAACAACTAAGGAATAAATAATCAAACCTAAATGATGGGGATAAACGGATAAGGTTACTCCAAGGTATTAGTGATATTATTGGAGTTACTCTAATATAACTAACCTCGACGCGACGCCAATCCCAGTTACAGTTACCAAGAAACTTAATCACCTTGGTTATCTGCAGGGATATCATCAGCATAGCCATTATAGACAATGCCAGTGAAATATTGGCAAATTGGGTATAATTGGTGGGGTGCCGATTCCACCGCGACTCGAGGAACGGCAAATACCCCAAACAACCGTGATGACAGAGAACCACGATGACAGAGAACCACGATGACATAGAACCAAAGGGTAGAGTAAAGGGTTACTAATCACGAGAGTAGTCGCTAGAGTCGAGACACGATCGAATGGGTTAGGATATTCTTGGCGACGATGAAATAGGTATAATGGTATCGTTCTTGGTAACTCTTGGTATATCTTGGAAGTCTTGGGTGATATTGACTTGGCACCTTATAATATCGTCTATAAAGGGTAAAAGGGGGGTTATGATATTGATAGGAGGTTATTAATGACTTCTAGAACGATGATAACTGGGGAGTGATGGGGGTGATTATGATGATAGTGATAGTGACGATGGGGTTATATGGTGGGTGGCTATGATTGATAGTCAAATAGTTATTAGGTTTATTTGGTTGATGCTATGCCAGTGATGCTATTGGGTTATTGATGACATGTCCATACATCCGTTGGCGGATTGTTTTCCGGCATCGATGATGTTGGTGGGCTATGGTTGCGTTTACATTGTATGGTAACCATTAATTGATTCTATACCCTCTACACGTGTCTCTATCATCATTGACCATCAATTTGCCCTTAGTGTAGACCCTAGGGTGTCCCTACCATCTCTCTCACCACTTACCCTCACCTCACCAACCATCATAAATCACCTCGCACTCAATCGCGTCAACACCTATGGCCAGTCAGATCCACTTCCTCGACATCAAAGGTAAGGCGCTTTTGTCCCGAGATTACAAGGGAGATATCCCCAGTAATACCATTGACAAATTCCCCCTTTTGTTATTGGAACTCGAAAACGCCGATGATGGCTATAAACCATTCTTATACCATCAAGGAATCAATTACGTGTACATCCAACACAATAACCTTTATATCTGTGCCCTTACCCGCAAGAATGAAAACGTGATGCTGCTTGTGGTGTTTTTATCAAAGTTGGTGGAGGTATTACAACAATATTTCAAGCTGTTGGAAGAAGAGCTGATCCGGGATAATTTCGTCATCATTTATGAACTATTGGATGAAGTGATGGATTTCGGGGTGCCTCAAACCACTGATACCAAAATCTTAAAGGAGTATATCACTCAAGATTATTATAAACTCATTCGGCATACAACTAATAGAATGGTGCAACCACCAAACGCCGTCACCAATGCGGTGTCATGGAGAAAAGATGGTATTACTTATAAGAAAAATGAAGCATTTTTGGACGTGGTGGAATCGATTAATATGCTTATTCTGGCCCTGGGTCAAGTGCTCAACCTGGAAATCCTTGGGGAAATCAAGATTAAATCTCATTTATCAGGGATGCCCGATTTAAGATTAGGTCTTAATGATAAAGGCATTTTCACCGGTCTGAGTGATGCTGGAGTATCGGCAGAAGGTAAAGTGGAAATGGAAGATATCAAATTCCATCAATGTGTTCGGTTACTGAAATTTGAAAATGAAAAAATCATCACGTTTATCCCCCCAGATGGCGAATTCAACTTGATGAGTTATCGATTGCTGCTGGCCAACTTTTTGATGAAACCGGTGATTTTGGTCAATTGCAAAACCAAAGTACATAAGCATTCTCGGATCGAGATCTTATGTACCGTCAAGGCGCAAATAAAGAAGAAGCTGACGGCAAATAATGTCGAAGTGATTATCCCCATCCCTCCTGATGCCGATACCCCGAAATTCGCCCCCGAATATGGTAGTTGTAAATGGTTACCTCAAGAACTGTGCATCGTGTGGAAGTTAAAAACATTCCCTGGGGGGAAACAATACCATTTAAGGGCAGAATTAGGGTTACCAGCAGTTGATGATGGTGAATCATGGACGATGAAAAAACCATTAAAGGTGAAGTTCTCCATTCCTTATTTTACTACCAGCGGCATCCAAGTAAGATATTTACGGATTAATGAGCCAAAGCTTCAATACCAAAGTTATCCCTGGGTGCGGTATATCACCCAAAGTGGTGATGATTATACCGTTAGAATGAATTAGCTAATTGGCAATAAATAATAAATGAATTGGCTAATATTCATTGGGGGTTAGTCTGGTCACGTGAAAGTCACATGACGATATTCACATTTGGAGGGCATCTAACCTCTATCTAAGTGATCACCACCCACCAATGCCATCGTTTCTCGATCAACTGATCCATTCAGTGGTCAAATCAAATAACCCACAAAAATTCCCATTAATCACAAGAGCAAATCAATCACAATTATTAGAAAAACTCCACGATGATGACCTTCAAAAGCAATTTAAAGAGTTATACAATAAAAAGGAATATTATACTAAAAAACTCGGAGGGTTTCTCGAACTGTTAATTACTAATCCTAAAGACGATGATTATAAAGGTCCCCAAGATGCCACCACCATTGCTAATCGCTACCATGCCCTTGAATACTGTAAGCATCGGTTATCTCCTAATCGACGCAAACTAATCCATGATGAGATTGCCTCACAATGGCTAAAGCAAGAGAAATGGAGTATCCAACGACAGAAGATTAGTGATGAAGCAACAGCTAAAATCACCGAATTAGAAGCCAAACTGATGGGGGGGAACCTGTGTGGTAAGATGAAGCTTCAATTCATTCATCAGCAAAAGCTCGATGAAGCTAATACTCAATTACGGGAACAATTGACGAAATTCGATACTATGGTATATGATAATTGTCAACGAATAGCCGTGGATAATCAAAAGTTCTTAAAAGAGTCGAGAATCCCATTATTTTGTCTTCAACCAGGATATGAATACCCTCAATTGGATGAGGATAAGATCTGGCTCTTACAACAATTACAAGAGATGTTTGCTGGCGAAGAAGATACTAGATAAACCATTGTCGTTAATCATTTATACCAATTCAACTGGTAATCCTATTTACGGTGTTAAATGTTATCTAATCAAACTTATCGGTGACACACCCTTCAGAAGCATCTCTCACCAACTTGGCATACTTGGCCAAAGTACCTCTAGGATATCTAGGAGTAGGAGCAGTCCATGACTTCTTTCTTTCGGCCAATTCATTGGCATCGACGTTGAGGTCAATGATGTTATTTTCGGCATCGATGACGATTTCATCACCATCTTGAACGAGAGCAATGGGACCACCTTCAGCGGCTTCAGGGACGACGTGACCAATCAAGAACCCATGAGAACCACCAGAGAATCTACCATCGGTGATTAAGGCAACATCCTTACCTAACCCAGCACCCATAAGCGCAGAAGAAGGCTTCAACATTTCAGGCATCCCAGGACCCCCCTTGGGACCTTCATATCTAATCACACAAACGGTCTTTTCCCCCTTTTTGATTTCCCCAGCTTCTAATGACTTAATGAAAGCTTCTTCATCATCATAAACTCTGGCGTTACCCTTAAAGTAGGTACCTTCCTTACCGGTGATTTTAGCAACCGCCGACCCGGGAGCCAAACTCCCCTTAAGAATTTGAATATGACCTTCCTTCTTGATGGGATTAGACACGGGATAGATGATATCTTGACCCTTGGGTAACCCAGGCAACACTTCCAAGTTTTCCTTCATCGTCTTCCCAGTAACAGTCATTTGAGACCCATCAAGAATACCTTCAGCCAACAAGTACTTCATCACGGCAGGAGTACCACCAAACGATTGTAAATCAGCCATGGCATACTTACCTGAAGGCTTGAAATCAGCCAACAAGGGAGTGTTGTCGGAGATCTTTTGGAAATCATCGACGGTAAGCTTGATGTTACAAGAGGAAGCAATGGCAATCATGTGCAACACGGCATTGGTAGACCCCCCAGTAGCGATGATATAAGCAATGGCGTTTTCAAATGCGGTTCTAGTCATGATATCGGTGGGTTTCAAGTCCATGATCAACAAGTTCTTCAAGAACCCCCCGACGGCGGCACATTCGGCGGCCTTTTCCTTAGAAACAGCAGGAGCTGATGAAGAATAAGGTAAAGACATCCCCAATACTTCAGCAGCAGAGGCCATGGTATTGGCAGTATACATCCCCCCACAAGCCCCAGGACCAGGACAAGCATGCTTGACGATATCATCCCGTTCAATCTTGGTGATATCCTTCAGCAACATTTGACCATAAGATTGGAAAGCAGAAATGATATCGATATCATGAGGAATCTTAGGGTTACC
This sequence comes from Diutina ranongensis (nom. inval.), assembly GCA_030569815.1. Taxonomy (NCBI): domain Eukaryota; kingdom Fungi; phylum Ascomycota; class Pichiomycetes; order Serinales; family Debaryomycetaceae; genus Diutina; species Diutina ranongensis (nom. inval.). Next base: position 40,917 of record JAJMLP010000043.1, read on the forward strand.
ACAAGTGGGGTGACCGGGTAAAATGGTACCCCCATAAACCATAATCGAGGGACGGTTGTGTCTGGCCATCGCCATCAAAACCCCGGGCATATTCTTATCACAAGAAGGAATAGAAACGTTAGCATCATATAATTGAGCCATCATCATCGTTTCAAATGAATCAGCGATGATTTCTCTCGATTGTAACGAATATCTCATCCCTTCAGTCCCATTAGTGATCCCATCAGAAACCCCAATCGAATTGAATTGCATCCCTTTAAGACCAGCAGCATTGACAGAGGCAGTACAAGCATCATTCAAGTCCATAAGATGCATGTTACAAGGGTTCCCTGACCACCAAACTGACCCCACCCCAACTTGAGCCTTGTCGAAATCAGCATCGGAGAACCCAGTGGCATAAAGCATAGCATGGGACCCCCCTTGACCGGGGTCTTCAGTAACCACGGCAGAGTACTTATTAAGCTTTTTGGCCAACCGTTGTGCAGTGGTCAGCAATTGTCTAACCTTTAACATCGATGACATGATACCCAGACAAACGTGGAGATTTTTCACTTAAATTGCCCAATTTCGTGCCCTGGTCCGCGCGACCGGTACCATTTGTGAGTCAGCTTATGTAACGCGAGATGATGATGACGAATGAGAGGCGAGGCAAAGGTCAATGGGGTGGGGAGGTGGAGGGGGGGGGATAAATAATAATTAAAGAGGTAGATTAACCTAAATGCTATTTAATTAACGTTTTCGTACTTTTCAATTTTTTCCTTTCATTTTGGAAGTAAGTTTGGGGCATGTCCGGTATCGGTCCTGTACCGGTCCCTTCCCCCGATATACGGAGGTTAACTACCATTATCTACAATACTACTGTCAATATCTTTATTAATATTCATATGCATCATCCTATCTCATCTCTCATATCTAATCAGTCTTCATATCATTCAACCCCAAATCTTCATTTTGTTCATCAGTTCTATCAAAGTCTTCAATGATCATATTAGGGTCATTATCCGGGGCATAGACGTTTTGAATATACAGAGATCCTAAAGGATCTTCCATATGAATGGTAAAGCCGATTTTACCGGTGATAGCATCATCTAACCGAGCGAAAAAGGTGGTCCAATTTGATTTTTGATCATCAGTCATCGAATCAGAAGTTTGAGTGAAAACTCTCGAATGTAATTCATCTCTAACTTGAGTTAATAACCCTTCAATGGTAGTGAATCTCCCACCAAGAGTACCTGGGGTAAGATCAAGGGAAAGTTCGGGGACAGTCATCCCACAAGTTTCCGACTTAAGGATATCTCTAGCCAAATCTTCAGGGTCAGTGACCTTAAGAGTGATCCGTTTACCCTTTTCAGGAATCTCTCCACCAGTCTTTACTTCATTCAGCTTATATCCACAATGATCACATACAGTAGACATTAAGATGACATCTTTAAAATGAGGAATGGAAACGGGTTTCATATGAGTTTCACACTCTTGACCACAAGAAGAACAATGAGCTTTGAAAGTTTGGATTTCATTTTCAAAGTTATCAATATCAGTTTGATCAGAAACGAACCCCAGAGTCTTTGGGGCTTCATCTAATGATGAAGACACATTGGTGGCGGTTGCTTGCTTCTTCCGGTCGATTTCTTCTTGTTGAGCTCTTGCCACATCATCAGCAGATACAAGACCCAAGAATACGTTTTGTTCGGCGGTTCTAGGGTATTCATACATGGCCCATTTATGAGCAGGTTCACCAGGCTTATATTCAATCCAAGAGTTACCAGCAGGGTCATCCACTGATACTGTAAGAGGGAACTTTTCCCCATTACGGTATTGATTGATATTAGCAATGACATCATCGATTTGTTTGGCAAGATCGGGTTGAACTTCTTTACGATGAGGTTGTTCTTGTTCCAAATCTTCCACCATTTCTGCCAATAACCCTTCAGCATTGGTGAGTTGGCCTCTCTTTGGGGGGATTTCAATATCCAATTCTTGGAATCTTACCATTGCCGATTCCGATTTGACGATTTGTCTCGAGAGGTCATCTTTATCTTCACATTTAAGCACGTACCGGGCTCCCTTTTCTGCCACTTGAGCAGCTGGTTGGATTTCCGAGTTTTTAAATCCACAATGAGGACATTCAAATGACATTAAGATGATTTCTCTAAAGTAAGGGATCCGGGTAAGCAATAATCTCGTGGTACCATTCTTGCCACAATGGACACAGTACAGCTCGACTTCCTTGACGGGTTGATCTTCGATTTTAGCTCCCACTTGTTCACCAACGTCTTGGAATTGATTTGGAGGAGGTTGTTCGTTTTCAGCCATGATTTTTCTTCGTTTAAGTTCTTGTTCACTTGAATCCATTTATATTAAAGGTAATGCGGTGGGTGGGTTTGGTGTGCATAGAAGCCGAGCGATGAGCATAGAAAGGGTTCGAAACCGTAGAACCAAAAAGAAGATTCTATCTCTATGTAGACACCGCGAGTTCGAACCACAACAATTGCAAAAATCATCGATCAATGACATATAATCATAAATGACTAAAGTCATGACTAACCTCATGACTAACCTGATGATTAATCTCATGAGTAATCACAATCACCTCGTCTTTTAGTCCTCCCCCACCCCACCCACCTCCTCCACATCGCCGGCTATGTTTTATCTCTAATTTTGCTACTTTGAGATAACGATTTCACCCGCTCCCCTCGTCACCGAAACAGTGGCTTCTTGACGATGATAATCGAGAACCGTAGACAGTAACAAAAGCAATCTAGCCACAGTTGCGGGGATCCCCTAGCCACTAGACCATCAATGATCTTGTGATATCTATAATGACGCCGTCGTCGTCGCTCACCCCTCACTCCCATATCCCCAATTCGTCTACTTCACCCAACCTAGCTATGGGGTTTTTAAAGTTGTCGTCTGGACAATGGAGACTCAGGGTTCATGTGGGGGCCATGAACTCGTTTTTTCTTGTATGCAATAACTATGTTCATATTTCTTTTTATTTCTTTATGGAAAAGGGTGTTAGATGCAGGCAACTATGGTCACTGTGGCATTTTGCGAACACCACATATATCATCTACCCCATCTACAGATTGAAGTTATAATGGACCTCAGTGAGGTGTGTGATAATCCAAGTGCTATCCCGACGACAAAGAGTCAGGATAATAATATTGTCACCCCTTTCCTTGTCAAACATCTTAGTGACCAAAATATGGCCCTGGCCCCGGCGCTGGTGGACAACTTCCACAATTTTTGTTATCGACACAACCCTGAGATTACTTGTAATAAGAGAGCAGATGAAGACCGAATGAAACGTATTCAAAAGGAGTTGGAACACCTCCCTGTTCGTGATAAAGAGGCTATCTCCCATGTATGGCTGATTTTCCTGGCGGCACCCACTCAACACCGCAAATTGATTTTCCAAGGACTTTTAAGTCAATGTTGTTTTCCTCAACTTAGTTTTATTAGTCAGGAAGTACAATCATTAATTCGGATTGATTTTATCCTGACTCTCCCTCAAGAAATTTCGATAAAGATCCTTTGCAATCTCGACTTTAAGCTGTTGTGTAATGCTGCTTTGGTTTGTCGCAAATGGAAACAATTAGCTGATAATGATGGTGTCTGGCATTTCATGTGTAAGCAGCATATTGATCGTAAATGTCCCAACTGTGGGTGGGGGCTTCCATTACAGATTGAAAAGGCAACCGTTGAAGCCAATAGAATTGAAGCCATTGAAGATGCCGTCGATACCACTAACTCATCTTCAGTATCATCCACTAATGAAGGGGATGAACCTCCAAGAAAACGCATGAAAAAACGTCCATGGAAACTGGTATACTCGGAACGGTTCCTCTTGGAAAGAAATTGGCGCAAAGGGTTTTATAAAGTGTTGAAATTCACTGGTCACACCGATGGTGTTACTTGTCTTAAATTTCACAATAAACTCCTCATGACTGGCAGTTATGATTCCACGATTAAAATCTGGAATACCGAAACTGGCGAATGCATTAGGACGTTAAACGGCCATTGTCGAGGGGTAAGACTGTTGGCATTTGATCTGAAGATTTTGATTTCCGGGTCATTGGATAAAACCATCAAGGTTTGGAATTATCGCCTGGGAGAGTGTATTGCAACTTATCGAGGTCATGAAGATCATGTCACCGCGGTTGACCTTCATAAAAATATCATTGTGTCGGGTCTGGCCGATAATACCGTTAAAGTATGGCATGTTGATCTGAGAACGTGTTATACTCTTCGTGGTCATACCGATTGGGTTAATTGTGTTAAGATTCATCCTCAATCAAATACAGTGTTTTCTGCAAGTGATGATACCACCATTAGAATGTGGGACTTGAATAATAACAAGTGTATTCGTAAGTTTGAGTGTCATGTTGGCCAAGTTCAATGTGTCATCCCATTTACTTATAAAGAAGTACTTGAAGTTGATGAAGAAGAAGTTGATTGTGTTGCCACCACTCCTCCTGACCCCGATTTCAAATGGTCTCTGAAATATCCCACTCATTTATTGACATCTTCGCTCGATAATACAGTTAAGCTTTGGGATATTCGAAAAGGTACCTGTATTCGGACTCAATTTGGTCATGTTGAAGGGGTATGGTCAATTCTGGCGGATACATTTAGAGTGGTGAGTGGTGCTCATGATAAATTGATCAAAGTATGGGATTTACAAAATGGTAAATGTTTGCATACCTTTGCTAACAGTGCTAGTGTCCTGTGTGTTGGCCTTCTGGATTCTCAGGTGGCAGCAGGACTTGAAGATGGTACGGTTAAGATATTTCGGTTTGATATTGATCCTGATACTCTTCCGAGAAAGAAACTGGTGGAAGAGATCAAAACAGAGGAGATTTACACGCTGGTGTTGCCCTGTGGAGTAACGGCGGATCTGGGGTAATAATATTAATGATAATAATGATTTATGACAGGTATAGGAATGGATACATACGGTTTAGAGTACTCTTGGGGTTAACTGATAGGTTATGACTAAGCAACCCAATGGGGCACGGGCTAAAATTTCGACATTTCCATTTGAAGTTACTGATTTAGGTAATCGAGACGGAAATGAAGATGACGAAAGCAAAACAAAAACAAATAAACGATAAATAATAATATTACTAAACTATGACAACAATAATCACCATTTACCTTAGTTCTACACCGCCAAAATAGGTTAGAATCATCGCCATTTACAATGCTGGTAATACGCGTTGACATTGGATACAGGATCTCCAAAGAACAAAACTTCAATTCAAACTCAAATTCGATTGCTCACACCGAATGAATACCGCTAGCGTTTCGTTGGAACTGGTACGTACACGATGTCGATAACTCATCGACAATAATCGATGATATCCCCCGATTTCATCGATATGATTCCCCATGGCGAAAATACTAACCTCATCAGACTCCGGGTATTGAGGGACCGCCTCCCTATATTCCAAATAAGGACCGATACTTTATCACCAATGACAAGAAACAATTGAATGTCGAATCGACGACTAAACGGTTCCAATACCTTTTGGGGCTCACGGGGTTGTTTAAACAGTTCATCGATGCCAAAGCCGATAAAGATCCTCAAATCAGACAAATTGTTGATGGTATCATCGATCATCAACAACAGAAGAAAGGTCAGAGTGCAGGAAGTGGTCGTCGAAGAAAGACGGAAAAGCAAGAAGATCAAGAGTTATTGGCGGATGAATCTCATCTTAGTGAGATCATGGAGTTTACCTCATCCCCCGGGTATATCAATCAAGGGCAAATGAGAGAATATCAAATTCAAGGGCTTAATTGGTTGATTTCATTACATGAAAATAATTTACTGGGGATTCTTGCCGATGAAATGGGGTTGGGGAAGACGTTACAAACCATCTCATTTCTTGGATGGTTAAGATATTATAAACACATCAATGGACCTCATATTGTCATTACTCCTAAACTGACATTGGATAATTGGGCTCGGGAATTCAATAAATGGATTCCTGACTTTAAAGTGTTGGTGGTCCAGGGGGATAAAGATGAACGGGCGCAATTAATCAAGAACCAAGTGATGGAATGTGATTTTGACGTGATTATTGCCCTGTATGAAATTGTCATTAAGGAGAAACTGACATTTAAGAAGTTTGATTGGCAATATATCGTCATTGATGAAGCTCATCGGATCAAAAATGAAGAATCATTATTATCTCAGATTATCAGAATGTTCCATTCCCAAAATCGGTTATTGATCACGGGGACGCCATTACAAAATAATTTAAAGGAATTATGGGCATTATTGAATTTCATCTTACCCGATGTCTTTTCTGATGCCGAAACTTTTGATGATCACTTTAAAGATCTGAGTGATGGTAATGATCAAGTGGTTCATCAATTACATAAGGTATTAAAGCCATTCCTTTTAAGAAGAATCAAAGCCGATGTTGAGAAGCTGTTGTTACCAAAGCAAGAAATGAATATCTATTTTGGATTACTGAAGATGCAACAACAATGGTATAAGAAGATTCTTGAAAAAGATTTGGATGCTGTAAATGGGGTTAATGGTAAGAGAGAACTGAAAACCCGATTATTAAACATTGTCATGCAATTAAGAAAGTGTTGTAACCATCCTTACTTATTTGAAGGGGCTGAACCGGGGCCTCCTTATACCAATGGTGAACATTTGGTGTTTAACCTGAAAAAAATGGTATTTTTGGATAAATTACTCAAGAAATTCAAAGAAAATGGCCTGAGAGTATTGATCTTTAGTCAAATGAGTCGGATGTTGGATATTTTGGAAGATTATTGTTATTTGCGTGATTATAAATATTGTCGGATTGATGGTCAAACTGATCATAGTGATCGGATCAATGCTATTGATGATTACAATGCTCCTGACCTGGAGAAATTCATCTTCTTATTAACAACAAGAGCCGGGGGGTTAGGGATTAATTTAACCACTGCTGATATCGTTATTCTTTTTGATTCTGATTGGAATCCTCAAGCTGATTTACAAGCGATGGATCGGGCTCATCGGATCGGGCAAACAAAACAAGTTAAAGTGTTTAGATTGGTTACTGAAGGTGCCGTTGAAGAAAAAGTATTAGAACGGGCGACGCAAAAGTTGAAATTGGATCAATTGGTCATCCAACTGGGGAGAACTAATGTTGGAGGGTTAGATGGTCAACAACTGAATAAGCTGGCTCTGAGAGGAGAATTGTTAGATTTGGTTCAATTTGGTGCTAAGGAGATCTTTGATGATAATGGTGGGGATGATGAAACAACCATCGATATGGATATCGAAGAAATCTTAAGGTCATCATCAGAAAAGACAAAACAATTGAATGATCGATATGATAAGTTGGATTTGGGGGCATTACAAAACTTTACTAATGATGGCTCGGTATATGAATGGAATGGGGAAAACTTTAAGAAGAAGGATGTTGGTCTGGGGAAGATTGATGGTCAACTGACATGGATCCAACCTGCCAAAAGAGAAAGAAAGGAGAATTATTCCATTGACCTGTATTATAAAGGAGTATTAAACCCTGGATCAAGTCAGAAACAATCATCACTGCTGCTGGCGCTGGCTACCGTTGCCAAAAATGGACCTCGTCCTCCAAAACAACTTAATATTTATGACCATCAATTCTACCCTCAACAATTGTTTGAAATGTATGAATTGGAAAAGAATTACTTCCGCAAACAAACTGGCTATAAAGTACCATTAAAGGCAGGTAAGCCTGATACCAAGCAAGCAAGGGAACAACAGCAACGATTGGAACAAGAAGAAATCGCCAATTCCCGGCCATTGACCGATGAAGAAAAGACGAAGAAGGAAGAATTATTGACGATGGGATTCCAATCATGGAATCGAAGAGATTTCCAACATTTCGTGCTGTCATCTGCCAAATATGGTCGAAACCTGATTGCTCTAATTGCTCATGAATTCCCCGAAAAATCCATCGATGAAGTCCGGGAATATGCTAAAACGTTCTGGAGTCGGTATAAGGAAATCGATGGCGTTGAAAAATACTTACATCAAATCGAACAAGGTGAAGAGAAGATCGTCAAGGTTCAATTACAAAAGGAATCATTAAGACGGAAGATTGCTCAATACAAGTATCCTTTACAAGAATTGGTACTTAAATACCCTCCTGCTGCCACCAATAAACGGGTATTTTCTGATGAAGAAGATCGATTCCTCTTGGTTCAACTTTATCGATATGGTCTCGATCTGCCCGATGTTTATGAACGAATCCGTCAAGCAATTAGAGAACTGCCGCTATTCCAATTTGATTTCTTTTTCCAACTGAGAAATGCCGGGGAAATCTCTCGGAGATGTCTGACGTTATTGACATGTGTATTAAAGGAGATGCATCCCGAACAAATTGCTGGACATAAGCGCAAACGGGATAAAGGTGATGATGAAGTTTAAAACTATGTATTATGTAATATCATTATCCTCCCTGTCTAGGATAACTTATTGAGTAAATTGACAATCACTGGTTCTATTTGTAATGGAGTAACTGCCAGAGGGAATCGAGCGACTACGGTACCATTACCATCGATGATGAACTTTTCAAAGTTCCATTTGATTCCTTTAAACCCAAGGATCCCCGGTTGACATTGTTTTAATTCGGTATATAATGGAATTTCATCATCTCCATTGATATCGACTTTTTCAAACATGGGGAAGGTTACCCCGAATTTCTCCCGGGCAAATCGCTCAATTTGAATCGACAGTAATGGTTCTTGATTATCAAATTGATTCAGAGGTACTCCGAGGATCTCCAACCCCTTTTCATGGTATTTTTGGTATAATTGTTCGAGTTCATGATATTGTGGAGTAAACCCACAAAGGGATGCGGTATTAACAATTATTAGTACTTTACCCTTGTATTGAGATATTGGTATTGGGTTTCCATGGGGGTCATTAAGGGTATGGTCATATATCATTGGTAATAGTTGACCTATATGGTATCAATGCAGGATGTATTGATGGCTATCGTTTGAGTCATGCGTCGGATCGGAGATGAGTATAAGGTACAGGTGATTAATTAGATAATTAGTGGGGTAAATAATGGGATGGGTAGTGGGGTTTAGTGGAGATGGGGAGGTAATAAGTGTTATACCTAATGTTTGTGGTAATGTCAATTTGTCTATTGTGGTTTTGTGGTCGTCATTGTTATCGTACGATGGTTATAATGGCTTGGTGCTTTCTTATGATAATTATACCACTAATTTTAAACATTCAATTAATTATCAATTACTACTCATTTATAACTGATCATATAGGGTAGGTTGGATTTGGGGTGGTTCGAGTCACATGACTTATACCCACGTGACGTTTCTCAACCTCAATACATCGATAATGCCTTATTCAATGAACATATCCTTAACCTGGTACCATGTCTAAAGATCCTCAACAATTACAAGTGCAATATACCAAATATCAAGATAATCTCCGGGGTCTCCAAAATGATCTCTCGGAATTAACATCAAGAATTCAGGAATACGCCATCGTTAACCAATCACTAACTCAAATCCCTAAAGAAAAAAGACAAGGTAGGAAATGCTTTAAAATGGTGGGAGGAGTATTGGTTGAAAAATCCATCGATGAAGTCCAACAAATGTTAACTTTGGAATTGACCCAAATGTCCACTCAACGGAACTCATGTGACAAGCAATTGACAAAGACCAAGAAGGAATTTGATGAATGGATCACCAATAATAACGTCAAGGTGATGCGTCCAGAAGATATGGAACAACAACAACAACAATAATAATAATCATCATCATAGTTATATAGGAGTTTAATCATACATCAATACCTTTTCCTGCACACAACCAAAGTTGCCTGCCTAGGATCAATCCATCATCACACTTACACAATCATCTCATCAATTAAATGGATTATTCTAATCGGGTGAATTCCAAGAAAGGTGGGGGTGGGGTAGCTGATTTTGCTGAAACCAATGTCCAAACAAATCAACGGATAAAAGACCTCCTTGCCTCATCGGTTGACCTCGATCATGACCCTTATCTTCGCCGGACATCCAATGGCATGCTAGAGTGTAAACTCTGTATTACCACCCATATCAATGAAGCCAGTTATATCAGTCATTTAGGTGGGAAAAAACACCATATCAATTTAGCCCAACGGAAACTACTTGATGATAAGTATAATAAGAATAAAGCCGATGCCAACGTGATGTCAATAACTTCAGTGACCAAGAGGAATTGGAAAGGTATTGGTCGTCCTGGATTTAAAGCTACCAAGATTAGACATCCCCAAACTGATCATTTAGGTCTTTCAATCGTGGTTAATTATCCCAAAACCACGGTGACTCCTCAATTCCGAATCATGTCCTTCCCGGAATTAGGAGCCAAACAAGAACAAATCAAAAGCAAGTATGGTGCTAATCATCAGTTTGTGGTGGTGCTGGCTGAACCTTATGATAATATATGTATCGTTATCCCCGATGATGAGATTGATAAACCACAGGATGGTCAAGGTCAACTGGAGAGCTACTGGAGTTACTGGGATGAAACCAGTTTACAGTTTTACATTCAATTCTTTTTTAAATAATAATAATCTTAAGGTTTAGGAACGTGTAACAGTTTGGAGATTTGGGCACTGCCTTGTAAGAAGAAGATAAGGGCAAATGGGTGGAAGACAAACGGAGTACCTTGGAACACTTCACCAAAGGGTAAATCATCAAGTACCCATTTCTTCCATACTAAGATGGAGAACACTGCCACCCAAATCAAATTCAGAGGAATGGGCATCCCTTCGAAATATTGGGACTTACCTCTCTTATCCTTAGGGATCTTATCAGTGGAAACATTGAATCTAGCCAATCTAGTCAACCCACACAATACCCAGAACGTTAACAATAATGTATCCACGGTAGTTCTAAATCCAATACAAAAGGCAATGGTGGCAGGGGCAACACCAAATGATACCAAATCGGCCAATGAATCCAATTCTTGTCCCATCAATGATGATTTATTCCGTAATCTGGCCACCCGACCATCAAAGAAATCGGCGAAAACCCCCAAAAGAATGAAGAATTCTGCTCTTTGAATGAACGACAATTCCCCGGTTAAACAATACCGACAACAAGAGACGATGGAATAAAACCCGGAAAACCCATTGAGCAAAGTGATGAAATCCGCCATGTGTAAGTTTCTAAGCATGGAGAAATGGCGGTTATCGGCGATGAATTGTTGATATTCTTTATCATCAGGTTTAGGGATGGTTTCTTTATCCAGGAGGGAGAACAACAGCGATGACCGCCTAAGGAGGGGTTGAGGAGTAATCTCAAGAACCTCACTATCCGATTCAAAGTCCAGAACAATTGCACTTTCGTGCTTTTTGGCACCCGTCAGTTTAGCAGAAGACATGGTGACGAGGGTAAGAATAGAATTAGTTCTGGTGCGCACGTATGATGGGAGGGTCTGGGACAATATGAGACGACGCGTGCGAAAGGGGATTGATAGGTATGATGACGGCGACAGTGGTAATAGGGGTTATTTGGCGATACTTATATTATTTCCTATATTTGCTCCCTAGTTAATTGGAGGGAAAAAGGCAGTGCTGTCCTTAGCAAAAGGGCAAGGCTGAGCATAGATGACAATAAGGGTCATTAGGTAGTAACTCGCCTCAACGCAATGACATCAATATATTTAACAGCAAGGGTAAAGGGTACCCGCTTACATAATCAAAGGTCTATAATAATTATAATCTATAATTTTCTATTTTAATCAGCATGAGAAACACTCAATACTGGGATGGTTGGTTTTTTCACCATTGACTTTGGCGAATCGTCCAAATCTTCATTATCTCCTAAGGAAAATGTGGCATGGTTTTGGGTGTCATGAGTTGCCAAAATCTTCCCCACATCTGGCATATGAATCAGCGTCATCAGTTTCAACAGTTCCAGTGATCCTTTTGGAGTTTGAAGTTGGTTATGAACCAAGCGGGAGTTATCACCCAATTGATCTTCAAATTGACCATTAATTTGTTGATGAATCGCTTGTTGTTGCATCTTCATAAACTGTTCATGAGTAGGGTTATTTCCACCACCTTCTTGAGGTTTAGCTTGATCCTTTTCTTCATTACCATTTTCTGGAGAGATTAAATCAAACGGATTAATCTCTTCTGGCAGTAACACCTTAGGAGTAGCGATATGAGGGTCGAAGATCTCACCAAACATTTGATCTTTTTGCAACAGTAATGTCGACATATTCAGTTGACGCTTTAATCCTAATCTCGTCATCTTCTCCGCTTCTCTTCTCGTCATGATTTGTTCAATAAATTCAAAACGAGCCAAATGATCACCTTCAAATGCCAACAATTCCGAAAGTTCATGGAACCATGATTTATAATCTTGAGGAGTCATACATTTAAATGTCGTTTTCCCTTGCATGGTTTTCGACCCCCGTTTTGAAAGGATAAGTTTGCTTCCTTCTTCATCCTTGACCGAGATTTGATACTCATTCAAATTATACAGCTTCACCGGTAAATCCTTATGGGTGATTCCAAATTCATTCTTTTTCTTTTGGTTTTTATTCTTGTTCAATTTCCAATCTTCTTCCCGATATTCATGCAAATAATTTGCCGTGAGGACGTAATAAAACTTGGTATAATTCTTAAGCATCTTCAGCTTCTTATACATGGCCCCAGTACGTAAACACTTGGAATGAATACTATTACCATAAGGAACCACCAAACTCTTAAATAATCTCGTTTCCTTCTTTGGGTTTTCGGGAGTATCATCATAAACATTGATAAAACAATCATTATGAGAAATCAAATACCGCCAATCATTCACTGATTGTTGCTTTAAATGATTGGAAAAGAATTGATAAATCTCGGGGGAAAATTCAAGCTTACCAAACTTTTCCACAACCACAATCAAGTCCTTGAGAATATAAGAGTGTAAATCACGAGAAATCAGTTGCAAATTGACATACAGGGCAAACTTATAATTTTCCATCGTCAATTGCTTCTTCAATTGGTAATCCAATCTCATCTTCACCAAAAAGGGATCATCCAAGGCGGCATCTTCTTCAGCATTGTATTCAGTATTATCGACCAGGGCATCATACAGCAGCAAATATTTCGAATTCTTCACCACCGGTTTGGGGGCACTATATCTTTCAACTGCCAGCATGTATTCCGACAACACTTGACCAGTAGCGGAGATTTCTTCAACATAATCGGTATTGGCAAAGGCATCATTTTTAAGCGTTTGTTTGATCTCCTTAATCTTAGCACTAAGATTACGGAGTAATACTTCAAGTCTTGGAATCAATCTCCCCTTTAAATCCCGAGTCAATTTGGCATTGACGGTACACTTGGTGGCATGGTGTTGTAAAAACATCGGCGAGGCATTACAAAACATCGATTCCCCTGGGAAGAACAGTTTAGGAATATTCAAGTCGTTTCCCCTTGCCGATGAGCTTGAACTTGTCAATGAAGTTTGAGATAATTGAGCAGTGGCATTTAACCCCATGCCAACGGCAGATTTGGTCTTTTTATGACCCAACAGGGTGACACCTGATACTCCCGACTTTGTGGTGTTTTTAATTGTCAGCGCCAACAGTTGGATTTCCTTATCGGGACGACCAAGAATTTGAATCGTCAGTGCACTCTTTTCCCGATTTAACCCTGGTCTGGAAGTGGTTGGGGTAAGAGTATCTTCCGATCGTTCATTGGTAGGAGTCAGTGTCGTCAGTGTCAGTGGCAGTGCCCTCGACATCACCTGAGTATTGATTTCATGCTTGACCTTTGCTGGTAAATCCTTAAACCCTGGGAATTGAACGGTATTAAGTAACTGTTGATTCAAATTGGCCTCAAACTCCTTGACCAACAGCACCTCTTTAAAGTAATAAATCAACAGTTTGATGAAATACTTCCAATATTTAAAGTATTCCACCAATACATCGATGGGTTTTGTTCCATGAGGGGGGACATTGACATAGAAGGGCAGGCGTTTATCTGAGGATTCAAGGACCTGTTCTTTGGTGAACGTCATTATCGACAGCGATGACACCTCACCGGTTATATTTTATTCACCCAAGAATATATCGATGATTTATAATGCGTTGCTGTAAGTTTCTTTTAGTAATAATTTCTGCATGCCAGTGCCACTACACCATAAGGATACAGTGGCATAACTGCGACCCTTGAGACTGCGCGTGTAGTGACACTGATTGCAAAAAAGGAGATAAGGGGGGTCGAAGATGAAAAATGGAGGCGATGTTGCTAGAAGCAGACGAGAACACAAGCGGGTAATTGAAGTTTGGTTTACATTAGTAGATTTTTCTGTTATCTTTGGAATGACTCCCACGTGTTATCAACCAAATCTTTGACAACAATCCCTCGGGAGTATCTGCCAAATTTAACGCAAATTCCGCATTGTTTAACCAAGAATTTAGGCAGTAGTGGACGACGTTGAATTGGGAGGGGTATCGGTGGTGCGAACAATATCGGATGATTTGGAAGGGGATGCCGTGAGTAATTGATTACGTAAAAGGGCCACCTCCACCATCAATGATGATTTGTTCAGAGCAGCACACATTTGGAGTAATTCACCATTATCTTGGGTGAGCATATCCAATTTACATTTGATTTTGTGTGCCAATTGATCAGGAGATATACTGCCACTGTTAATGATGCGTGACCGGGGCACTTGGTTAGGAGTGATCACCGCCAACGCTGCAATCAATTGTTCATACAATTGTTGGTATTGACCTTCGTTGGTATCTTGATTTGCCAGGGTTATCGTTATCGGGTTTACTTCGATTGCAACCTCCGCTAATTGTTGTTCAAGAGAGGCAATGCGTTGTTTTAACACAGTATTTTCCAATTCAAGTTTTGCTATGGCTAGATCGGCCCTGTTGGGGTCAGTGCGACTAATCGGGGCGGGATGCTTCAATTGGGGGCCTCCATTATAGTAGTTAGTTGTAGTTGGTTGCTGTTCATGTTGGGGGATGAATCTAAGACCACCACCATTACCACCACTGGCTTGGCGAACGGCAGCGGCGGGAGGGGTCCCTAACGTCGGCAATGAAGGATTATAGCCCAATTGTCCTTGAGATTTAAAATACCATTCAGGGATGGGCTAAAACGTAATTAGTATCAATGAAAATCTTGCATATCTCCGCCTTGTTCGGCCATTACCCCTGCAACCAAACCTTGAATAACATACTTCATTGTTCACCATTGTTAATGTTGATTAAAAAATAGGATAGCCATTGGTGGGGGGGGTTGGTATTTATACCTTTGTTGATGGTGGTATCACCTGAGCTGTACCGTCACCTGATCCACTTCCCCCTCTTAACTACAAGAAAATTTATTTTATTTAATTTTTTTTTTTTTTACCCTCGTTTATTTTTAGAACGGGTGCCAGGGACCTATGCGGAATGGATGTAAATAAGGTTTTATAGTGTGACGCATCACCAAAAAGTGTCTTTAAATAATTTCTAAAATAAATAAATATTTACCCCTCTATAAGTCTAAAGATTTAAATACATTGGTCCAAAGATCTTTAAATCCCCACCATGAAGCTCCACTACCACAGACCCCTACCCAAAATGGAGTTAAACACCCTTCATATAATGACCAATGCACCACCAATGGGATTTGAATGGCATTCTTAAATACGGCAATCTTCCAATTCTTATCCCGTTTTGACATTGGCACCCGTCTAAACAATTCGACAATTTCAATCACCACATATGCTGCCCATACTCTCAGACACCAAACATAGGTCCATAACAGCCATCCAGGGTTATCATCAGTACCTACCCAATTATGATCAGTAAGCCAACCAGCATTTTCAAAAAGTTCAAGGACAATACAATTGACCGCTTGTAAGAAATTGATAAATCGAGTCACCAATGGTGCCGTCGCCAGAGGATTAATCAAGGCATAGAATTCATCGATTGCCCATGGCATATATTTAATCAGATCCGTCAACCGATTAAAGATCCGCACGTCGGCGATATAACTCAGGATCGCTTGTAAATGAACCGCCAAATTCAGCTTCTTCTCCAGAACATCATCAGAAAACTTGATACCCAAATGACGAGTAAGCCAATCACAAATGGCATGACGATTAACAAGAATCGCCGCCACGAGCCGAGTCAGGTAACATAAAAAGTATAAATTGGTATCGACGGCGGCGGTTGTTGTTAAGCATTGCTTAGTGATTTGATCGTAAAAGTTACGAGAAAACACCGTCTTTTTAAGCACCTTGGAAAGGGTCAATAGCAACGGTAATGGCACGGGTCTCTTTTCCATGGTTTGTTATTGGTTGGTAGTGAATGATGATGGATGAGATTTGTATCAATTAAAGATTGCGCGCTATCACGGGGTATTGGCCTGCGGGGGGGCACAGGAGTCCTGGGGTAAATTATCCGCGGGGGGAGGTGAGGGTGTTGTGGTGTTTTTGAAGGGGAGTTGAAAGGTGGCCACGATGGGAGGGTTTTTCAACAGGAGGGGGATGGTGAGAAATACCCCGGATTTGTTGTCATCTTTATAGTACAATCACCGGCACGTGCATCTTCACATTGTCCTCGGTAATGATGAAAACTATATAGTGTCCTCGGTTGTTTATTGACACACGTGGATTTGTACAAAGAAATGATATTATGTAATTGTTTTGAATTGGGAATTTTCTTGATTTAATTTTATATTTTTTTTTTTTTTTCTTTTGATTTTATTGCAATTTACCATCATAGTATTGGTTGGTTGATCTGCATACTCCTTATGCGCTTATAATCATGTTCTTGATTGGGGATGCCATCTCGTGGTCGACAACTTTGTCACGTGACCACACTCACGTGCCAGGTGCGGCGATGAAAAGACTAATCCATCCATCACACCTTGACCAAGAGTTCAAAGAGACAAATGCCCCCGAAAAAGAAGCAGCCTCAACCTAGTGCCAAAAACAAAGCCAAGGCACTGGTTCAAAAAGCTGCCGACAAGACGTTTGGCTTGAAAAACAAGAACAAATCGAAAAAGGTCCAGGAACATATCCGTCAAGTGAATTCCCTGGTCGATGGTGGGGCACTTAAGAAGAAGGAAGCGGAAGCTAAAAGAAAAGCCGAAGAGAAAAAGGCTGCCGAACAAGCGAAAAAGGAAGCGGCGGCATTATTTGGTATCCAACAACAACGGGTGCCGTTTGGTACCGATCCAAAGCTGGTTCTTTGTGAATTTTTCAAAGCAGGGTTATGTACCAAAGGGAACAAGTGTAAGTTCTCCCATGACCCTAATGTGGGGAGAAAAGATGCTAAGAAGGATTTATATGTTGATCTGAGAGAACAAGCCCGGGAAGAAAAGGAACAAGATAACATGGAAGATTGGGATGAAGATAAATTAAGAAAAGTCATTCTGTCCAAGCATGGTAATCCCAAGACCACCACCGATAAAGTATGTAAATATTTCATCGATGCGGTGGAAAACCAAAAGTATGGCTGGTTCTGGGTATGTCCTAATGGTGGTAATGAATGTAAGTATCGTCATTCATTACCTGAAGGGTTTGTACTTAAGACGAAGGAACAACGGAGAATGGAAAAGCTTGCTGAAGAACTGGCACCTAAGATCACTCTTGAAGAGTTTATTGAAATGGAAAGAGGTAAGCTTGATAAGCTGAAATTCACCGCCATTACTATCGACTCATTTAATAAGTGGAAGGAACAAGTTAAACAAAAGAAGGCGGCATCATTAAAGAAGGAAGAAGCAAAGAATAAACGTCCAAAGACGGGACGAGAGATTATTTTGGAAAAATTCGCCGATAAATATTATCAAGAAGAAGATGATGGTGAAACTTGGGATTTATCTCAATTTAAATCGGAGTTGGCCGATGTTGATGAAAATGTCAAAGATTATGGTGATGGGACTCAAGTGACATTTGATAAGGAAGTGGAAGGAGATAATTAGATAGATAGAGGAATAAACTTATATCATGGCTCTCTCATTTCATAAACATTAACCTAATGGTGGAATAATCTGATGGGATTTTCCACGTAGACAATATCATGGGCATCAGCGGCAGCAAATACTGCCTTATCCATGACTGACCCTGAAGGGGCAGCGATATAAGAAACCCCCAGACGAGCAGCTCTGTAAACATTATCGGGGAAGGGGAAGAAAGCATCCGAAGACAAGGCCACCTTATCCAATTTGGCCAACCATTCCTTTCTTTCATCGGAAGTCAAGGGAACGGGGAGTTCGGCAAACTTCGATTCATATTCCAGCTTTTCCGGTTCGGTGGTGGGGATTTGGTTAGTGACGTACAAGTCAATGGCATTAGACTTTTCAGGACGCTTAACCCCCTTAGCCCATTTGAATCCAAGAACTCTAGGGTGTTGTCTTAACCACCAAGCATCAGCCTTATCCCCAGCCAATCTAGTACAGTGGATTCTTGATTGTTGACCGGCACCAAGACCAATGACCATCCCATTCTTAGCGTAACACACCGAGTTGGATTGAGTGTATTTAAGGGCAATGGTGGCGACAATCAAGTCAATAACCCCTTCCTTGGGCAATTGCTTGTTGTTAGACACGATTTCCTTAAACATCAGTTCCTTAATGATGGCATCATTACGCTTTTGTTGTAAAGTGACGCCAAACACTTGACGAGATTCTTGCAGTTCGGGAACAAAGTTGGGATCGATTTGAAGGATACAGTACTTACCCCCCTTCTTCTTTTTAAGGATTTCAAGGGCTTCGGGTTGATAACCAGGAGCAATCACCCCATCGGACACTTCCTTAGAGATGATTTGAGCGGTGGGGACATCGACAATGTTGGAAAGAGCAATGAAATCACCAAAAGACGACATCCGGTCGGCACCTCTGGCTCTAGCGTAAGCATTGGCCAAAGGAGATAAGTTTTCGATATCTTCAACCATGTAAATCTTCTTTTCCACATCGGATAAAGGAACACCGACGGCGGCCCCAGCGGGGGAAACGTGCTTGAAAGAAGCGGCGGCGGGCAAGTTAAGCGAAGCACTCAATTCCTTAACCAAAGGCCATGAGTTAAGAGCATCCAAAAGGTTAATGTACCCAGGAGATCCACACAACACCTTAAATGGCAATTCGTTTTGAGAAACAAATGCTTGGGCGGGCTTTTGGTGAGGGTTAGCCCCATATCTAAGAGGTAATTGAGAGGTACCTTCGGAGTATTGCTTGCGGAAGTAATCGGAAATGGCAACGTCATAATCGGCGGTGTGTTCAAAAGCCTTCAAAGCGTATCTGTTTCTGGTGTCGGCATCAATATCCCCCTTCTTGGTCAATTGATCCAAGAACCCAGCGTAATCCTTGGGGTCGGACAAGATCACCACCCGCTTGTGGTTCTTGGCGGCGGCTCTCAATAAGGTAACCCCACCAATATCAACTTCTTCGACGGCTTCATCGACGGTGACCCCCGCCTTCAGCACCGTTTCCTTGAAAGGGTACAAGTTACACACGACAATGTCGACTTTTTCAATGCCTTGGTCGGCAAGGTCCTTTTCATCGGAGTCCAAGTCCCGAGCAAGGATCCCCCCATGAACAGCGGGGTGCAAGGTCTTGACTCTCCCCCCCAACATTTCGGGGGCCTTAGTGATGCTGGAAACGTCATCGACGGGGAAGCCAGCTTCTCTGATCATTTTAGCGGTACCCCCCAGGGCAAGGATACGGACATTGGCGGCGGTCAACCCCTTGGCGAGGTCCAACAACCCGGTCTTGTCGTATACCGACAAAATAGCAGTTTTAGTGTGAGCCATTGATTATCGTACAAATGAGAAGATGAAGCAGTTAAAAGGTGATTGCTGTCTCAATTTATATTCTAATTTGACTCGGACTAATCACCGCAGAAAAATACGCTGGGGAAGAAAAAACTTGAAAGCAAAAGAAAAAATTTTTAATTAATCAAAAAAAAAAAAATGGACGGAAGGATAAGTTATCACTAAAGTTTTACATATGATATTTATACTCTTGCCAAATGCAATTGTTGTTATTTATATTTTTTATATTATTTAAATTTTAAATCTTTTCCTGATCAAATAGGAGAGTTTTTTTCATATCTCCAGCAATTCTTTTCTTGACTACGATCAGTTGCGAAGTTGATTATTATAAAGGGGTAAGATGTCCGAAAGATAATGGGAGCATCCCATTGATTGTATTGACAGAAATCACGGCTGAAACGTTTAAAAGTTAATTTTTCAACCCCCCACAATATTACTAATTAGGTTGATGCTGCATTAGATAAGCGTTCAGAGTCATGGGTTGATACATCGCTAATCTCGAGGGTGTATATGGTAGCGCCGACGTGGAAAAAGAAAACTGAAGGAGAAAATAATAGTTGGTATTTAGTCGGTTTATTTAAAATAAAAATAAAGTAAACTCCATCGCTTGTATTACTTTTTTAATTACTACTAACCATCAAAGTTCCTCTCCATCCGAGTTCGCACTAGTCACCCTCCACTCCTAGTATACCCATAGATGCTGGTGGTAGCGATTAACCAATACGTTGCCGTCGATGATGGTAACCAATTTGCTAGTGAGATTGCTAGTGAGTTGGTAAACAAGAAATTGACGTTACTTTCATTCATTCAGCAGCTTGGACCCACCATTACCAGTGATCATGGTAAGACGAGATCAAAAGGGGTCAAACTCCTTGGTGACGTGCTTAGTATCGTGTTTAAGTCGAATCCTACTCCAGGAGTGGTGTCTAAGCAAGACATTTTGGTGCTTACCGACTTTCTTTTGATGAAATTCGATGATAAAGACAGTATTGACCAAGCGATGGCTGCTCTCGCCATCTTGACTCAATTCCCCCAATTTGTTGCTTCAGTGGCGTCTCCAAAGATCTTAGATGCTATTAAAACTAAATATAACCCTCGTCAACACTTGGCTCGAGTGAGATATCAACCATTTAACCTTTTAAAGTCGCTCCTTGATAATTGTTGTCGATATTATCAAACGAGTCATGAAAATGCCATCCAATTCACTAAACTGTTTTTGGCAATTGCTGAAGGGGAAAAGGATCCCCGGAACTTGGTGGTGTCATTTACGATTAATCGACAAATTAATCAGACGTTTACTTTTGATTTGGTGAGTGATATCGATCGGGTGATCATTAATGATTTATTCGACGTGTGCTTTTGTTATTTCCCCATCTCGTTTACCCCTCCCCCTAATGATCCTTATAAAATCACCGCTGACCAATTGAAACTGGAATTGACGGCAACATTGGCATCGCAATCGCTATTTGCTGGAGAAGCATTCCTGCTGTTGCTTGAAAAATTGACTAGTACCAATCCTGTGATTCGTAATGATGTCTTCCAAACCATTTGGTCGTGTTGTACTAACTATTCCTCTCATGCCATGGAAGATAGTTGGTTACAATTATGGAATTCGTTGAAATTTGAATTATTACACCGTCATGATAGTTTGGAAGGGGTGTTTAACCCTACAGAATGGCAATTGGTACCTCCAGATTATCAACAGCTGGTGGCCAATGATGATGGCAATAAGCTGTTGTTCTATTCATTGGATATCATCAGTATTACCTATAATAAGCTTGACGCAGAAACTCAAGCAAAATTCTTACAAACGGTGTTGGAAGATGTTACCCCGGTGATGGATAAGATAAACGAAAAGACGAAAGCAGCGGTGGTGATATTGGTACAATTGCAATTGACTAATGGAGATATTGGACCAGAAGTGGTGGATTTTATCATGAAAAACTGGGGGAAATTCTTTGGTATGGATGAACAAGAACAAGAAGTGCTTAATACTCAACGGCAAACGACATTGACCGAGCTTATTGGCTTTGTCATTATGATGAAACCTTGTCAAGTATTAGCCCCATTCAAACCCTTCCTTTTGGTTTATCTTCAACAGGCCCTCACGTCCACCGTGCCTCAATTAAGACATAAAGTGATTCAACAATTATTGAGATTGGTGCAACTTCCTCAATTTGTTAACGACACCGAAACTAAGCTTATCTTTGATACCGTCAATGGTAATCTTTCACCTTCGATTGTATCCACCATGGCTGAGGTGAGCTCTACATGTCCCCAGTTAATCATTGAGTATACTTTACCGGTATTATTGACAAATCTTGAACTGGCAACCTCAGAACAACAACAAATCACCACCCTTGAGATGATCTCCAAATTGTGTAGTTGTTACCAAATTTTGGAGGTGTTATCGGTTAGATTTGCATCGCTTGTCAAGAGGATCGGGAGTAATCCTCGATTGGTACAATTGGTGATTGAATGTTTTATTGATTCATTCAAATCCATCCAACAGCATTCCCAGTTTTTGATCCAATGGTCGTGGCACGAACTGTTTGCCACTTCAATAATTACCGTGGCTACTCAATCGGTATTGGCAGAAAAGGTGGGGGAATTGGTGGGGTTATTGGTTAAATTTACTGAGGTATCCAAGCATGACAAATTGGTGGAGTTTTACCATCCACAATTTGTTCAATTCTATCAATCTCCTTCGGCAAAGATGGCGGTGTTCTTGAATGTTCTTGCTAACCTTGATAAACTGATAAAATACCAAATGGATATTGATGGCGTTATTAACGTCATTGACACCTGTGACGATAATTATATCAATTTTACTTATTGTCAAATGCTTGCATTGGCAGCAAATAAGTTTGGCGTCGATGTCCATCCTCCTATTGATCAATTATCTCAATATACTTGGAATTTAAAGGGGAATCTCCTCCGACTTGACCCCAAGGCAGTTGAACAGTTTAGTGAATTCATCACTAAACCTCAATGTTCCCCCTCGGTATTTGCGGTGCTCTTTGAAGACTTACCTATCTTTACAAGGCTGATTTCTGTGATTAAACCAAAGGATATCATCTCCAAGGTGAATCTGTTAAATGTTAAACCATTGGCAAAACAAAGAATGTTTGAAATTGTCTTACCCGAGCTTTTAACTCAACTTGACGGTCCCCTGTTGGCCAAATTAGCGGCGGTGATGAATCGGGTGACTCCCGAATTGGTTAAACCCCATCTGGAAGAGTTGGTTCCTGCGGTAATCACCAGTATCGGTATGGACGATACCAATTTACAATCATCGGGGATTTCAATTTTGAATATCTTATTAGACAACATTCAAGTGGTGCTGCCTCATTTTAACTCGATTATCCCCCGACTTTGTCAATTGGCGACGTCGTCGTCATCGCTGGCGATTAGATTATCCCTGATTCAAACCGTTATTGTCATTTTCACCACCACCACTGACGTCAGTAAAATCGTCTCCTATAAACAACTGACGCTTGTATCGATGGAACAAGCTCTCGATGATAAAAAGCGTTCAGTACGTAAAGCCGCCGCCGATTTACGTCAAGTGTTATTTGAACTTTAATGATTAAATCGTTATATATAATAATTAGTCTTCTTCATCCGAAGATACATAATCAACTGGAGCCAACCCTGGAGTTAACCCTGGTACCGAAATCACCCCACTCTTGACCTTAGCATCGAAATATTCATCACCAAGAGTTTGTTTCTTAATATGCCTCAGAAGTAAGAGTTTCTTACGGATTCGCTTCTTTTGTTGAGCTTCCACTTCAGGAGCAATCTCCAGTTGAAGTTCTTTCAATTCCTCTCCCACCATTTCGTCTTCATAATCATCTAACCGTTTAATCAGGTTGACATTCTTTTTAATCAATTTGTTGAGGTATTTTTGTTCGGCTTCATTAGCATGATTGCGATGGGATTTAATGATGTTATATTTCACCAATTTTCCAAATCGTTTCTGTTCTTGTTTCTTCTTTTTGATGATGGCATTTTTCTTCTGTCGTTGATGTTTAGTGATGGTAGGTTGAGGATGAAACAGCGATGCGAGTTGTTCAGCGGATGATTTAGATTTCAGGGATTTGGTAATGATATTAGCATTGGTGATCACCGAGGAGAGGAGTTTGTTTACTGACTCCTGTGCTCTTGATTTGCTTGTACCCGTTGTGAAGGACATGATGCGATGAGATTGTGCGATAACAAATTAGTATGAAGGTGGGGGAGTAAGGACTAGGAGGGGAGGTGAGGAGAAGGTGGGGGAGGTATAGAGAATGTGGGGAGGAGTGGAAGACGGTATACGGGAGGTTGGGGAACGGTGGGGGGAAACGAATATTGGGAAATGACAATGATGGTTACTGTGGGTGTTACTTGGTAACCAATTCATCGAAATTCTTCGAAACCCATTCACATTTCCGAAATATATAAATCAAGGATAATCTAGACTTTATGATTTTTTTCAATTTGTTATTAATGATATTCTCGATCGACTATTAGGCTTCTAGAAAAGTTGACGGACCCTTCTAGAATATTCGAGAACATTCCAAATTAGGAAATCGATCCTGGTCACCCCAACTTTAAAAAAATATAAATAGTCGCCGACACATCTAAGATAAATCCAAAAAAACAAAAGTCATGTCAAGTTTAGTTTATAACCCATTCGATTCATTTACCCCTTCATACTCCTACCCTCGGTATAGAAGCCATCCTCAACCAAAGCCTATCAAACAAAATAAGGTGGTTACCAAAGATAATGGAGACAAATATACCGTTTATTTCAATGACCGGTATCTCTCAATGAAAAAATTTGATGTCTCCTTTGATGAAGCTTCAAATACATTGTTGATTGACGTTTTTGACGAAATGGATCGGTTCCAAACCAAATCGACGCTGAAGATCCCATTGAAAGAAAAAATCGATACCAATAATATTGACGCCAGCATGTATGATGGAGGATTAATAATAACCCTTGGAAAATTGAAAAATGATGCCAAAACAACCAAAACGGTGAAGAAAAGCCATAAAAGTCATATCAAATCGAAAAAGGTAAACAAACACAAGGAAAACAAAAAAGAAACGAAAAAAGAAAAGGAAAAGACGAAAAAAATGTTAAGAAAAAGACTGATTGATGAACAACCCAATAAAGCCGCTGATACTAGTTCAAAGGTGAAACCACAATCACCAAAGGTTGCCTCTAAACCAATTCATAAAGTTGTATTGGAAGTTGTTGAAGATGAAGCATTTAAATTATAACCGTTTATATTTATATTAAGTACTAAAATCATTACATTGCATAAACCATAATTTACACCTTGTCAGCGTTAACCCCTTGATCATAAGATTCTTGATGGATAATTTCTCCCTTGTCATCATCAGCTTCTCGAGATCCGACAATATCGATCATGTCATCATCTTCAAAGGAAGTGGTATCCTTGATCTTGAAGAAAAGAAGAGGAATGGCCACCACCATTGACCCTACCGACAACCCCCATGAAGTGGCGAACATGGTCATGATGGGATGCTTCATGGCATCCAATCTCCAAGCAATGGCGGCCCCTGCAGATTGTAACCCTTTAAAGAACCCCCCGTATAAAGCGGTAGTCTTTGGGTTATTAGACATGGCCCCCAACGTCCACAAGATGTAGTTTTGGTAAATGGCATCGAACCCCCCGTAGAACATGTACAAGAACATGGGCCCGATGTATCTGCCTTCTTTGTAATTGATAGGAGCCAATTTGGGTAAAGTACCTTCAGGAGCATCGGCGGGGACGGTAATATCCGCCCGAACATAGTCTTGGAACTTGTAACCACCACCCCAAATCGCCATCCCCAATACAAACACTACCACCCATCCGATCTTGGCCCGAACCGATCTCTTAAACCAAGGCATATCTAACACCATCCCAATCAAGATGGCCCCGATCATTTGTGCCAACCAGTATAATAATGAATTAAGCGATCTGGTGGACACATCGAATCTCCCAGCATTAAAATCATTAAATTGATAAGTGTAGAACCAATTAGACGAGAAGAACATGGGGAACATAAGGATGATAATCGGTTCCTTGATCAACAACTTGAACAACCCCTTGAGTTCAACCCAGAAGTTAGGATGTTTCTTAGCAATCACTCTGGTACCATCACTTCTCCACACCTTAGACATGGGTAATAACATGAACGACACGACACACCCACAAGCCATAAGTACAATGAAGGCGATATAAGTACCATCATTAACGGTAGACCCTTTCTTTTCCAAGTTATTGGCCAAGGGGATAATCGAACCGATGACGGCCCCCAAGTTGAAGATGACCCAGAAGATCATCAATGCCCGACCCTTGGTCTTTTCAGTAGGATATGACATGATGATGGTCCCTTGAGCTGCCCATAACACCCCGGCACACATACCCAAGAATACCCCAGCAAAAATCACAAACCCTTTGTTTCCATTATGGTTAAAACTAAGCAAAGACCCCGAATAGATGGTGTAACCAATACCGCCAAAAACCAACGATGCTCTCACCCCGATGGTGTTACAGATGGTACCACCAAAGAACCCAATGGTGGCAAAAGTGGAATATAGACCGACAAGGGCATTATCGGAAGTTTCGACATCGGAGATGGACGCCCCAATCCCAGTAAGGGCATTATACATCCCTGGAGTAAGGAAAATAACAAAGGACAAGATGATGATTTGGGTCATGGCACTGGAATAGCGGACGCCAAATCTTTTCTTGTCATACCATTTGCCTGAAGATTCAATCTCTTCTTCAGAATGTTGACGTTGATGGTGCTCATCACCGACAGCGTGGAGGGGTTCATCCTTCACCCCCAGGCTATTTGAGTTGGAATCGATATCGAAGTGAGTGGCAGTCTTGTCGTCACTCATGATGGGATGATCTGAAGAAATCTGGGGTATACTAATGACGTGGTAAAGTATTTATATATAATAGCGCTCACAAGCATTCCCCACTTAAAGTTGAGGTTGCATCGTGTCTTTAGGTTTCATCGCGTGCGGATGTTGCACAATGTAACCCTGATCATTTTGGCAAAGCTCAGAGATACGATAAAAGATATCAAAGATAACTTAGTGAAAACGATGTTGCATTGAAGATAATAACGATAATGACAAGCATAATAAATCGGTTGGTGGTATTAATGGCATCGATGGAACGGCGCTAGCTAACTGCTAGGGGATGAATGACAATGAGTCTCGGCGATGCATGAAAAAAATGCAGTCTTAATTGTTAGTGTGTCCTTTCAACTTTTGATGCCGATACAACCCCAGGTGACTGTCGTAAACGCCCCGCGAAATCTGTATTACCACCTTGAGTGGGTGCATGAAGTACATCATGTCACCCTACACCCCGGGGTTAATTCATGCTGTCAATTTGAAAGTATTGATCAAACTACCGTTTAACTTTTAGGGGGTATCGGTTGAGGTTTCCCGTTATAGTATTTGTCATATTATTAAATTGATAAGATAGCTTCGGCATCGATTACATAATCAAATCGGATCGACCGATGTTTGACAATAATGATTGAATACGGCAACAAAAAAAATTTTTGATTTTTTGATCGATACTGGTGGTGCATACTACGTCTGCGTGGGAAAGAAACGTTGCAATTTTTTTTTGTGGAGAAGACACATCCACCCCGGAGGTTGGCTATCGATGTAACATGAGTATGTTGTATTAAAAACAAAAAAAAAAAAGTCATGATATTTTAACAATCTATTGGAAATGTTCCCCAGATTTGATAATGCTGCTATATAACCCTTCAACCAGCTCCTTATTGAGAATGGGAGAGTTGAACACCACCCGGAAGAACTCGGGCAGGTCCAATTTGGTAGGATTGGGGGAAAAGTCAACCAAGTATTCTCCTTGGCGATGCAACTCTCTAGAAATATACCTCGTAACTTCAGTTAAATCCTTGGTATTACTTGTAGGACGGTAATAGAAACATACTTGTAAACATTGAGGATCGTCAATCACCAATTGGAACCGGTCATCTTGTTTAATAATATCAACAAAATGTTTCACTGCATTGTATGCATGGTCAACTCTGTCGGCCAATCCTTTGGTACCAAAGAATAACCAGGCAAGGAAGAATTTGAGCGAATCGGCCCGACGACCACATCCCATGGTTCCGTCGGCCAAATCATAGTTATCTTCATCATTATCCCGACCATGGAATAAATAAGGTGCCTTAAGTGACATCAGGGTTTGGAATTGACTTAATTTGGGTACCAATAAGAACGAACAGGTATTGGCAACCCCCAACATCTTATGAGGGTTAACGGTGATTGAATCAGCCAATTCACACCCTTGTAATTTTGATCTATGGGTGTCACTAAAGATGACATTACCCCCCCATGAGCCATCGATATGGAAGTGACAATTATATTGCTTAGCAACCTCAGCAATGGCGGTGAAATCATCATAGGAACCAAAAACAGTGGTCCCGGCGGTGGCATTGATATAAAGAGGGGTGTAACCATCGTCCTTTGCCCGTTGAATCGTTTGTTTCAAATCATCGACATTCAAAGTACCATCTTCTTTGATATCAACCTTAAATACATTTTCCGACCCCAACCCCAATAAAATGGCGGCTTTTTCCACCGAATAATGACAGTGTTTTGACGTGAAAATGGCAAAGTTATGGTTTGCATTCCCCGAGGTCTTGGTATCGGGATATTTTAATGATCTTGCCATGTGCATCGAAGTAATATTGGACCATGAACCCCCAGGGAAAGTAAGACCGCCGGCGGTATTGACACCAAAGTATTTTTCAGCATACTTTTTCCCAATTTCATTTTCAATCACCGATAATACCGGCGACACGGTATAAACATGAGAATTAGTATTAAGAATACTCAAGATCAAATCGCCGACAACCCCGATAGGATTATTCAGGGCGTATAACTTATCCAAGAACCCAGGATTCCAAGTATTGACACTATACTCGAGGATATCATCGATGGTTTGAAATAATTCATCACTAACCCCTTGAGCGTGAGTATCCAATTTAGCGGCGGCGGAGTCGGGCCCGAAAAACTTCTTTTTAAGTACCGCTGGTTCATGATAGGTGCCAAGCGACCCCGGTTGATACTTTTCCGAATTAGGATCGGCCTTTGCGATATAGTCGAGGATCTTCGGTTTAAGGGTGGTTAAGAGCTCATCAAGCTCGGCGACACGATTCAGTTCGAGGGTAGACACTAGTTGGTTGGTTTGAGTCATTTTAAAAGAGGTTTTTAAAAAAAGTTTTTTTCTTCGTGTGGATTTCGCCACAGTACGTCTGGGCACATGATGTGAACCGTTTTGTTTCGTTCATGTGACCAACCCCGCGAACCTACCTAATTGGGTATTTAATGTCGGATGGTCCCCGATGCATTAAAATGCGGTCGAATCGAAGGCGATAGAATTTTATCACCAAAGTTGCGAAAAAAAAAAAAAAATAAGTTCGTTAGTAACCGAGGAAAACGCTAGCATTGACGGTAGCGGCCGAATCGGGGGGGGTTCTCCTCGAGGGATATACTAGCCTTTTGTTATAATAACAAATTAATCCCAATATAAAAAATTGACCTGGTACCGAAACTTCCATCACCTTCTCCCGACACTGCCGGAGTCTTGCCACCGCAAGATCACGTGACAGGGGTATATAGAGTTGCTAAAAGCGACCCGACATTTTTTAGTCCCAAAGTAAATTCAACCATCATCAATGGCTTCTGATCCCGAGACTACTAAAACCTTACACCCCGTCATCAAGTGGGCCCAACGGCTGAGTGCCACTGATGCCACCAAGAACGTTTTATTCTTGACGGTGGCGGTGGTTGACCCCAAAAACTTGAAGGTTGACTTGACGGAAACTTCACTCACGTTTTCCGCCGATGCCTCTGATAATTCGGGAGTCCATTGGAGGTTTGCAATTGAGTTCTATGAACCCATTCTTACCCTGGAATCAAAGTGGGATACCAAAGTGGGATCGCACGTGTTGTTCCTCTTAAGAAAGGCCAATCAACAAGCGGAATACTGGCCTCGGTTGACTAAGGATAAGCTTAAGCATCCTTCCATTGGTACCGACTTTGATAAGTGGGTTGATGAAGATGAACAAGAAGAACATGCCCAAGAAGATGATGAATTATTGAATAGCATTGGTGGCGACGTTGATTTCTCGCTGTTGATGGGAGGCGCTGGTGGTGCTGGTGGCCCCGGTGGCCCTGGTGGCATTGACTTTTCCAAGTTAATGGCCGGTGCTGGCGGTGCTGGCGGCGCCGACTTGTCGAACTTGGCCGCCACTTTGGGTAAAGCCGGGGGTCAAGTCGAAGAAGAAGACGAAGGCGAAGAAAAGAAGTAGTTACGTATCGATAATCCATGGAGTCAATAATTTGCCGAGTCGACCTCTCGGTTTTTGATCACAAATGTAGCCATGATCACTATTACCAATCAATGCTATCAACGTGGTAACTTGAGGGATAGTAATGGTATTAGCATAGGAAATAAGTCCATGGACAATTACTGGGGCATCACTATCGATGGCCGCTTGTCGTAATGCCCGGTACACTTCGGGATAACTTTGAACGTGGACCAATTTCCATCGTCTTAAATGAGAGATTTGATAAGGTGAAAGTCGAGGCATGGCGATGGAAAATGAGGTATCATCGATGGATATCACCGTACCATGGCTTTCAATGTGTTCTTCAATGGCAGCCATCCATTGATCGCGATGATGACACCATACGATCGACATATGGTCGCAAATGACGGTGGTGCGGCGAGGTCAAAAACTCGCACTCATTTGTTCAAATTTTTCAGTGAGAACCAACCATAGGATGAGTACCGTTGGTAGAGTGGTGACTAGAACTCTCCGCCATCAAATTAGAGCGGCGTCGACGGTTACGTCTACTTCTGAGGCTACCACCACTGCTGATGCTCGGGAAAAAGCCGTGGCCGATGCCCTTGCTCGGGAAGAACAAGCGGCTGCTGAACGGAAACGGATGAGAGAATTGAAACAACATACGGTACAACTGATCAGCAAACTTAACAAGATCCCTTCAGTACTTATCAATGATCGTTTGGCTAAGCTTCAAGCTCAACTCGATGGATTACCTCAAGAAAAAGTCAAACAATTAGATGAAGAATTAGACCGATTTATGTTGGAACAAATGAACCTTCCGGTTAAGGAAATCATCAACCGGCCATGGGCTCTGAACCTCATTGATAATCAAGGTAAGCTTAAATTTGATGAACATGCCACCAAGATTGGTCTGACGACGCTGTTCTCTCAATTCCCCAATTTGAAACCCACCCCGGATTATAAGGAATACTCGAGTCAAGAATTATATATTAGACACCTTCAACATCAACGTCAATGTGGTAATCTTGGTTCATCGCTTACTCAAGTGTATCGTCCTCGGGAAGACGCCGTTGCTCCTGCTCTGATTGGTGATATCACCATCTCGAAATTATTGGCGGCTGAATGTCATTTAGGTCATGCTCCTTCTCTGTGGAGACCTACCACTCATCGTTACATCTATGGGGAATATAAGGGGGTTCATATCATCGATTTGAATGAAACTATCGTCGCGTTGAAGCAAGCAGCCAATGTCATCAAGGGGGTTGCCAAAAAGGGGGGGGTGATTCTCTTTGTTGGTACTGGTAAGCTTAACTTTCACCAACACCGGGTGTTGGAAGAAGCGGCTACCAGAGCTAAGGGTTATTACATTGCTAAGAGATGGATTCCCGGGACTATCACCAACTTTATCGAAGTGAATAAGCCCGCTCAAGATGCCACCACCGATGGCACTACTTCATCAAGAGTTGAATTAGATATGGGAGATAATGCTACCGATCGCAAGATCTCCGATTACTCGTTACTTAAACCCGATATCATCGTGTTATTAAACCCAGTGGAAAACCGGAACTGTATCGAAGAATGTTTCAAAGCTCGGGTGCCCATCATCGGGTTATGTGACACCGATATGGAACCACTGTTATTGACTTACCCCATCCCTTGTAATGATGATTCGGTGAGAGCGCAAGCGTTGATCACCGGGGTATTGTCAAAGGCCGCCGAACAAGGTGCTAATGAAAGAATCAAGTCATTTGAAACTTATAAACAAGTGGAAAAGGCTAAGGCTGCCTCAGAACAACAATTGCAACAACAACAACAACAATAACTCTCCATGTAAATAGTGTACAATATATATTAGTTCTAATAATTCATGGTCATCTTCTTTGTCGGGTCGGCCTTGGTGGTCGGCTTAAGTCCTCGGGCCACGATCTCCGCTTCAAATTGCTGTCGATGACTTTGTTGAAACTGAAGGTATTGTTGTACTCTAGCATCATTTAACAGGGCGGTTCGGTTGGCGGTAATGTTTGATTCGAGGGTTTCACAATCGAGTTCCAATTTGGTGAGATCAATGGCGGTGGGGTCGGCAACTTGGGGGTTAATAGGACCACGGCACCATAGCTGGTATCGGTTTTCTTCTATATATTGATGACATTCATCATCGGCGCCATCGATATGGTTCCGATGATAATTGAGGAGATCGGAGGTGGTGATGATCATGTGGGAGCCGCACCCAGTGATGAGATTAAATGATCGAGACAATTACCATTACGAGGAGATGAAATGAAGGGTTGATTGAAAATGGGTAAATTATGAAGAGTGTAAGTATAAGTGTTTTTTCAAAAAAGAATTGAGTTGAAGTAAAAAAGAAGTGATTCCGCCCGGGCTCGATCCGGGGACCTTATCCGTGTTAAGGATACGCCATAACCAACTAGACTACGGAACCTTTTCTTGCAAGAAAGGATTTTTCCACTTTTTTACCGGGTGGACCATATTAGAGGAATTTGTCAGTGGTTTGGTGATGAAAAACCGATTATATGGTGAATATATATGATTCTATAAATATATTAATGTTATAGATAAATATTCTGTATTATATAGATGATTTTAATAATCAAAAACCCCACTAAATGCTGGATACTGTAATATCCACATCACCCTCGGCAACGTGCCCAATTAACTCGTCTACGCCCAGTTACCCGCCTTGGACGAATTAAATGGCTTCGTCAAAGCATCTTAAACCATATTCAACACGATCTATCATCATAATAACCCTCAATAAATGAAAACCATCGCATGGCAATTTTTCAATATTAAACCCCGTAGTCCCGGCAAACGGCAATTAATAATACAAATTTTGTATTCACAAATACATACAAATAGCCGATGCCACCGCACCACACTATTGCCTACAATCCGTTACTCACAATCTATTAAACCATTAACCTAGTTGAACAAAGAACCAATATCAGCGGGCATTTCTTCAATTTGAGTAGAGTAGAACTTTTCAATTTCTCTCATCATACCAACATCTCTGTCGGTGACAAAGTTGATGGCAACCCCCTTTCTACCGAAACGACCACCTCTACCGATTCTGTGAATGTAGTTTTCCTTGTTAGAGGGCAAGTCGTAGTTGATAACCAATGACACTTGTTGGACATCGATACCTCTGGCCAACAAATCGGTGGAGATCAAAATTCTCAGAGACCCCGATCTGAATTCCTTCATGATGGTATCTCTGTCAGCTTGGGGCAAATCAGCATGGATGGCAGAAACGGTAAAGTTTTCAGCCTTCAACTTAGTGGTCAACATTTCAACCTTAGATCTGGTGTTACAGAAGATAACGGCTTGGGTAACGGAGATGGAATCATACAAGTCACACAAACAGTCAAACTTGTATTCTTCCAATTCGACATTGATGTAGAATTGCTTAATCCCTTCCAAAGTCAATTCATCCTTCTTCACCAAGATTCTAACGGGCTTGTTCATAAACTTAGTGGTGACTTCCAAAACGTCTTGAGGCATGGTAGCAGATAACAACACCACTTGGGTGGTTTCAGGCAATAATCTGAAAATGTTGTAGATTTGTTCCTTAAACCCAGACGACAACATTTCATCGGC
Source organism: Diutina ranongensis (nom. inval.) (assembly GCA_030569815.1). Lineage (NCBI taxonomy): Eukaryota > Fungi > Ascomycota > Pichiomycetes > Serinales > Debaryomycetaceae > Diutina > Diutina ranongensis (nom. inval.). The sequence goes on from JAJMLP010000043.1 coordinate 74,691, forward strand.
TTCATCCAAGATGAACATCTTAACCTTATCAGTCTTGAACACCCCTCTTTCAATCATATCGTAAACTCTACCGGGAGTACCAACGACGATTTGAGCACCAGACTTGAAAGCATCGATATCTTCACCCAAGTTAGTCCCCCCAATGGAAGCGTGAACGGAAACGTTCAAGTACAACCCAATGGAAGTAATAACATTCTTAATTTGCAAGGCCAATTCTCTGGTAGGAGCCAAGATAAGAGCTTGAGTGGCTCTCTTGTTTTCATCGATTCTTTGCAAAGCAGAGATAGTAAAGGTGGCAGTCTTACCAGTACCAGATTGGGCTTGAGCCAACACATCTCTACCTTCAGTAATGGGCAAAATGGCTCTTTGTTGAATGGCAGAAGGCGACTATAATTGTTAGTAATCCCAGTGGCAAATTTTCAAAATGATTAAATGTTACTTACTTCGTAACCGTAACCAAAGATACCTCTGACAATAGCAGGCTTCAAGTTCAAGTCATCAAACTTGTAGACAACAGTGTCGTAGTTGGTTTCGATTTGACCGTCAATTTCAGTAAGTCCGTCGGCAGACATGATGGATAGTTATTTATAAAAAAAAAAACTAACTTTAAACGTAAAAGGTTGATGAAGATTTTTTCGCTTGCCTTTGGAGACTCCCCTGGTTGTGTGCAGGAAAGAGATGGAATTAACCCTGGGTTATGTACAGGAGGGATTTCCCTCCCTCTCTCCCCCCCCCCCCCAAAAAAAACAAACGAGGAAAAAATGTGACTTTTGGGGTGGCTACGAGCATAGTTTCAAACATCGGTACCGCCACCACCACCACAAGCTACTACTTACTATGGTTAGGGTATTGATGATAATTAATCGTTGGTTGATATTCGTCACGTGATATCGTTATTTAAAGTCATTCATTAAAACAATCGCATCATCGTCACACAATAGATCATCACTTGATGATCTAGACTCCAATGGGCGTCATCAATGAAAAAAACCTACAACAGAGAATGAAAATCTCGCCCCATTTATTATGAAAAACTAATTCCACACCCGTTCAGCAACAATTCCTTCAATTTCTTCTCGGTCTTGCCAAGGAAACACCTTCGTTTCATGGATATATCCCCTGGCTTCATTAGCAGCCTCGCGTTCATCTTCACTAACAACTTCTTCCACTTCTTCATCAACTTGAGTTTCTTCAACAATCTCTTCGATGATCAGGTTTTCATCATCAGCGTCACCATCATCATCCCGAGGTTTGGGTTGAGGTAACCGATGAATGGGAAAGTAATCATCACCTTCAAATACTCGTTCTGGTTTAACAAACTTATACCGCAATGCTTGCGATGGAGTTTCCATTGTCAAATCCGAAGTGGAAGCAAAATCAATCGTTTCAAATGGATGTTCTTGATGAGCACAACACCCATCCAATTCCGCCCAATCCTCTTCCACTTGATCAATTGAAAGGTCTCGATCCCATTCATTTTGAAAAGACTTCATCCCCGATTCAAGACTGGTATAATTATGGCTTTGGGCATATTCGGGATCGGGATCAGGGGCCAGGGTACTGGGATCCCACACCTTGCCAGTATTAGTGGCGGTAGACATTGATTTATACAGATGGGGATTGACCAAAAGCGATTGGTAATCATTTTCAATCACCGTAGATGTGATATCTTGGACTTTAACCACCGCAGGATGATCATCACTACTAGCGGCAGCTGTCGATTCAATGACAAGTTTTGGATCTTCACTAACTTTAGCCACATCGTCAGCACTGACTTCATGGACGCTCTTGTCACCAAAATAATGCTTCCAAGTACTCCACCATGGAGCAAACACTGGGGCATCCTGATTAAACCACGGCTTATTGGCACCGATAAAATGCAAAAGTTTCACTCCCAGGGTTTGATTAATATAACCAAGGGCACAACTATGATATGAATCCAATTGGTGATCAACCCCTTCATTATCAATATTATATTGAGACAATGGAACCGGTACTGCGGTTAACAATGGTACATTTGGCGTCAGCACATAGGAAAGTGCTGGAGAATATTGGTATTGTGCCAGGGGAGTACAATTATAAACAAAAGGTAAATGAATCCATCGATCATCATTAACCCCCAGGGCCACCCAATCGGGTTGAGGGTTAAAATATTGATTAAGTAACCCTTGATCGGCGCCATCAAACGACAGATTAGGTAAATGAGTCGCCGCCACCAATTGAGCAAAATCATTAAGATCGGGACGTAATAACATCACCCCCGAATTAAACATATCGGGGAAGCCAGCATCAGGCAGTGCACCAATTGCATGATGAGGAACATCAACTTTAGTTAATAAATCAATGACATGACCTTCCCCTCGATCAACAAAGGGTAAGGTATCGGCATCCAAATAAAGAATCTTATCATACAGCGTCAACAGCCAAAGCCAAATCTTGGAAAACGTCGGCGCCAATTCCGGTCGTTGCAATTCCCCCCACAACTTATCCGTTTGTGTCAGCTCCAATCGGTCAATCGTCACCACCTTATCAAACACCAGAGATAACAACTGTAATTGACGGAAATCAAACCGAGACTCATCAATCAATATCCCCAACGTCGTTGGTTCCACTGGAGATTGTTGTTGTAACTGATGCCGGAGACTCACCCCGAGTAAGAGGGCCCCAGGTAAATAACTGGGGCTAAATAACAATGTAAATACGCCGTTGGTCATGTCGTCACTAGCAATGGGGTTACTGGGACAACAACAACAGCAAGCCAACTGACACAAATACTTCAAATGGTTTGAAGGAGGATATCTGCGATGTTTTGTTGGTTTGCGGAAGCACCACCCCGTGTGCGGATGAAGGCTGCATCAAGGCGGGGAACCACTGTTTAAATATGTACTCCATAAAAATAGTAAACAACAGGGCAAGAATAATTCATCGAAGAGTAAACAAAGATAAAAGAATGAGGAAGACAAAGGCCAACAATGATGGAAGTTATAAATTGGGTTGAGGGAAACTATAACTAGGAGTAGGTGGTGTTATCAGTAGTTATCATTACGTTGCCATGGCAATTGGTATTGAGTGGGTTGGCAAATTGATTTGACCTTTTGGTTGGTGAAACTATTAGCAATAGTAGAAAGTGTTTTTTTATCTTTATTTTAATTTTTTTTATTAAAGATTATTATTCTTTTTTATCGGCTAATAAGTATAAGCAAGGTGTAACCCCTTGGAGTTAACCGAGGACAATTGATTAATGGTGTCAATAAATAACGTGAGACCAACATTATCAAATTATCTGATGTTTTCCCTTTATTCATTTTTGGAGTTTGGTCATTTGTGCCGTGCCTTGCGTTACGAGCATATGGCTAATCGCAGAAATACGAGTATTTGAAAATATAAAAAAAAAAACCCTTTAACCATTCAAAGAATAATAATAAAAAAGTGCCACCTTTGAAAAAATAGTTAAGGGGATTCCATGTTAATTAAGCAAGTTAGCAAGCATAAGGTGTTTCACCTGCAACATTGCATTTTATCAGGTGATAATGATATTTAAAGATATGGGATTCGAACCCGAGAAGTGATATTGGGAAGATTTGCATAATTTTCAATAATATCAGAAAATAGTAATAAAGCATTTATTCACAGTAGGAGACTCCCAAAATGGCCAATTTAGTCATTACATTAACGAACCGTTCTAAGCAGTACATAACCACCTTTATCGTTAACATACCACCCCATTATCTCCTAATTTCATTAACCACATAATAAAACCTTTATGGTGATTTGACCCTAATAGTTTGTCTACTTCGTGAACTTTACCTATTGACTTTTCGCTAATGGCGGCTCGCTTACATAATCAATTACCAACCACCGCGCCCACATATTTTTCCACTTGTCCTTCCAGTCTATCCTCCTATACCATGTCCACCACTAAACCCCCTACCATCGGGGGTGTCAAGGTCGATACCCTTAGGATATTGCTCCGAGCAGTGATCTTCATATCAATTGCTGGGGCCGCCATCTCCCTGCGGTTGTTTTCCGTCATTCGGTTCGAACTGATCATTCACGAATTTGACCCATGGTTTAATTTCAGAGCAACGCAATACCTTGTCTCCCATTCATTCTATGAATTCCTTAATTGGTTTGATGATCGTACCTGGTATCCCTTGGGTAGGGTCACAGGGGGGACTCTTTATCCCGGGTTGATGGTAACGTCGGGAGCCATTTGGCACGCGTTACGCAATTGGTTTGCCCTTCCTGTTGATATTAGAAATATCTGTGTGATGTTAGCCCCGGCGTTTTCGGGGTTGACTGCCATTTTTACTTATTATCTCACCAAAGAAATGAAGGATTCCAATGCTGGGTTATTGGCGGCATTATTCATGGGCATTGCTCCCGGGTACATTTCTCGGTCAGTGGCTGGGTCCTATGATAATGAAGCCATTGCTATTACCTTGTTGATGGCGACGTTTTTCTTTTGGATCAAGGCGATGAAGCAAGGGCTGATGTTTTACGGTACCATCACCGCCTTGTGTTACTTTTACATGGTGCTGGCATGGGGGGGTTATGTGTTTATCACTAACTTGATCCCCTTGCATGCATTTGTGCTTATTTTGATGGGGAGATACACGAGAAAGTTATATACTGCTTATTGTACCTGGTATGCTCTCGGGACATTGGCATCGATGCAAATTCCCTTTGTCGGGTTTTTACCCATCCGGTCTAATGACCATATGGCAGCATTGGGGGTATTTGGCCTCTTACAATTGGTGTCATTTGGTGATTACGTGAGACTGAATGTTAACGTCGCTCAATTCAAGACGTTTTTGACGGTGCTGGTGATTGCAATTGTGTTGGTTGGGGTATTGGGATTAGTGGGTCTTACCGCCATTGGCGCCATTGCTCCTTGGACTGGTCGGTTCTACTCATTATGGGATACCAACTATGCGAAAATCCATATTCCTATCATTGCTTCGGTGCTGGAACACCAACCTACCGCTTGGCCGTCGTTTTTCTTTGATACTTCGATGCTTATTTGGTTATTCCCCGCGGGGCTTTACTTGTGTTTCCAAGACTTGAAGGATGAACATGTATTTGTCATCATTTATGGGGTGTTATGTCTGTACTTTGCTGGGGTCATGGTTCGGTTGATGTTGACGTTAACTCCCGTCATTTGTGTTGCTGGTGCTATTGCTCTTTCCAAGTTGTTTGATGTGTATTTAGATGTGGTGGAAGCTTTTACTGAAGAAGTCGATGAAACAAAGAAGGAAAAGACAAAGAAGAAGCCCGGGTTCCCCATCCTTCAATTGTTAACTAAGGCGATTGTGTTGATGTCATTTGCTACCTACTTGTTCTACTTTGTCATGCATTGTACTTGGGTGACACTGACTGCTTACTCATCACCATCGGTGGTGCTTGCTCTGAGAAACCCCGATGGCCTGCAACACCTCATTGATGATTATCGGGAAGCTTACTATTGGTTACGGATGAATACTCCTGAAGATGCCAAGGTGATGGCATGGTGGGATTATGGTTACCAAATTGGGGGTATGGCCGATAGAACCACTTTGGTTGATAATAACACTTGGAATAATACTCATATTGCCACCGTGGGTAAAGCCATGTGTTCTAATGAAGAAGTTGCCTACAAGATTTTACGTCAACACGACGTTGATTACGTATTGGTGATCTTTGGCGGTCTTCTTGGCTATTCCGGGGATGACATGAACAAGTTCTTATGGATGGTACGGATTTCTGAAGGTATTTGGCCGGATGAAGTGAGTGAAAGATCATTCTTTTCCTCAAGAGGGGAATATAAGGTTGATGGTGAAGCCTCGCAAACGATGAAGGACTCTCTCATGTATAAGATGTCTTACTACCGGTTCAATGAATTGTTTGGCGGCGGTGATGCCACCGATAGAGTCCGGGGTCAAACTATCCCCATGGCTAATGCCCCCGAATTACTGACGTTGGAAGAAGCATTCACTTCTCAAAACTGGATGGTGAGAATTTATAAGGTTAAGGATTTGGACAATGTCGGTCGGGATTTGAAGCAAGCGGCATTGTTTGATAAAGGTACCGCCACCAAGAAGCGGAGAGGGGTGGTTCGTCCCAAGTTAGATGTGAGATTATCTTATTAGATTTGTATATCAAATAATAAAAAAACGGATGTATACAGGATGGTAATCAAAAAACCCATCAATCAGATATGTGCCCTGGCCTCTCGCTATACCCCTCATTCTTATATGCGCGAAATCCACTAAAACTCACATACTACTATAATCATACGATACCATGCCTGGGTTATTCGACTTGAAAGATCATCTTGTGTTCTACCGCCTGTACCATTTCAATCACACTAATGTTGCCATCCACTTAGTGTGTATTCCCATCATTCTTCTCCTGGCAATTACTTTACTGCAACGGTATGAATTGTTAGGGGACACTCACCCTTATATCACCGTTGGTGGGGTGGTAGCATGGGTATATGGTCTCTATTATGTTGCCCTTGATTGGAAATTGGGAATTCCTCTGATGGCGGTACTTGTCACCTTTTATAACTTTATCCGCAAGGACTATCTTGGTGAAGATGCCGTTGGTCAACTGAAAATCATTCAATACGCTTTGATTGCTCATGTGGCGCTGTGGTTAGCTCAATTCTATGGCCATGGTATCCACGAAAAGAGAGCCCCAGCCCTCTTGGACAATTTGCTCCAAGCATTGGTGTTGGCGCCATTTTTTGTCTCGTTTGAAATTGCGTTTGCATTGGGGTTGCGTCAAGACCTTAAGAAACAAATGGATAATGAAGCAGGGAAAAGAGTGGCTGAATTCTGCAAGAAAAATAAGAAGAATTAGTATTTAATAAATACAACAATTTTCCTCGCCATCACCCCGTTTTCTTCCTCAATGGTTTATGCTTGTCAATAAATTCATCAACTTTTAACCCGGGAGGTTTAGCCTTAGCATAATGTTTAAATTTTTCGGCAATTATTGGTTCAACAAGGTTGTGACCTTTCAATTGACCGCCTAATGTCAACCACCCGGGGCGTATGTTATGTTCTCGGCCATACAACTCAAGTTTACGACAATTGTCCCCCACTAATCGATGAATGAAATCATAAACTTCGTCAGGTTTTTGTGAAGTTTCTCTTGAAGCTGAAACGATATAATCAACATCGATTTGATGATTTAGCCATCTCGGGTTACCCTTGACGCCAATGACTAAATGTTCCTTTGAATGATTTAACCAATGGCCAGTACGACCAGTGACAATTGTCCTCTTTAATTGATTGAGTTTGATCCAAAGTACTTCATCATTGACTTGATACCCCCAATTTAAAAGTGCTTGTCGTGCCTTCAGTAACGTTCTTGCCGTTGCCCAAATCATCATCACCCCTTCATCTTGAATCGATGGAATATCCAAACTGGCGATTTCTCCATCCAGAGCGGCATTCTGAGTCAGATTCATATGGATATTCCAGGCGGGATCAGCAATGATGGCGCCGAATTTGCCAAACATTGCCAAAGGGATATGACGAATATCACAAGTAACCCATTGAGGCGGGAGCAATTGACATTTATTCCGGCGAAACAATTGATGATGATTATCATAATCAGGGATTGGGATGGTTTCACCATTCTCAGCAATTGGATTTGTTGGATCGATGGTGAGGTAATGAACATAGCGACAACTATCCTTTTTATGACACCCATCCAAATACAGACAATCACCGAGATTTACATCAGTTGATGAATGAATAATGGGGATGAAATGAGTTTTCTTCTCAAGACATTCAATGATCAGAGGCGATAATCGCCCTTTTTCAACGAGACGATGGATACTTGCCGGGGAAACTGGTAATGATTGAGATTTCAACCCTTCGATGATTTTCCGTTGATGAAGTTGAATATCACAACATTGATAAAATGGTAACTTTTCTGTTGTTGCCCTTGCTGATAATTGTGCCAATGATGTCGATGCCAACTGGAGGTTTAACTGATGAATCAATTGATAAAAATCAACGAAAAATGAACTGTTAATTGCCTGACAATCATGAGATTGGATCACCGAGATCGGGGTTTTGATCCCATCATCGAAATAATTTAATAACGATGAACTAGGTTGATTGACGATCATCATTTCCCGATTAGGAAGGTCGACCAAGCGATCATGAAGATAAAGTAACGCGGGGATATCGATCCAATGAAGGTGGCAATCATCAATGGCTAGGATATGAGGGAATTGAGAATGAAATGATGATAATTGACCATCAAAATCGGTCAATGGGTGTTTTTCATTGAACATGAGCTTAATTACTTGAAGCCTACCATTGATGGGAGGGGCGAGTAAATGAAAGTGATTCAGAAGAAAGAATCTCACGAGGGTATCCATGGGCTACCGAAGGTGGAAGCTGAGAAGGGTGGCAAGGTGGTTATATAGTTGATATGTACCATCACCTGACCCGACATCATGTAACCCGCTTTCGAATTGATGAGAACCACCTGGGGGGTAAGGGATATCGAGGTGGGTAATTGAGAGGCAATTATCTACCATCATCAGGTGACATCGAAGGTGACCATTGCATCATTGCTGTGACGTTGGCATGTTCCTGCGTGGTTGCCTTGACTACAACACTAAAGCCGATTAAGTCTCACCATTAAGTTGGCAACTAAAAGTAAGGTGATGTCGGCAATTTGTCGGAAACGGAAATACCAAGGAATGGTTCATGTGAGAGGCATCCATCGATGCGGAGACGCTTGTTTAGTAAGTAGGTTAGTAACAGGAAATGCCAATGGAGTGCGGGGGTGAAAAAATTCATCCGACACACAATTAGGTGATAACCATAACAACATAATCCTCCGTTATGGTTTTGTGACATCGACAATGATTGTAGCCTTGAATTGGCGACGATCATCCTTTTGTGGTTATGAGGGGGGGAGACTATGGTGACGAGGACTTCCGAGGGGATCACCATTCACCCTCGTAAGTTAAAATAATTTAACGCGTGGTGATGCATAATTTTCTAGCGGTTATTAATGGTGGTCACCAATGAATGATGATACAAAATGAACGAGCCAAGATTTAAGGGAAAACTTCGAGGGTAACCGGGGGATACCTGGTTAAAATATTTTTAACTCAGGATACCCACTATATCAGTCAATGTTATTATCCGGGTACATATGGATTAGACGACGACGCTTTCCCCCTGTGACTTGTCGCCCCGAATAAAATTTTTAGTAAACACATCAAAACAAAAAGGCACGATGACATCATCATGAATTGAAAGGAAAATTTCATCAATAGATAAAGTTGCTATAGTTAAACAACAATTAATCTCCAATGGACATTGCACACTACAGAGTCAATTAATTATTCACGGTATATTAAGCATTACTACATTGTCCCCTAGTGGATATTTTTATGCTTCACAAAATTAGGGTATTAATTAAACTTGCGACATGGTGGGAATGCCAACCTTGGGGGCAGTGGCTCTTCTAGAGTAACCAAAGGCTCCTCCTCTAATCATCAGGATAAATGAGAACACCCCAGAGGCAATAAACACAAAACAAGACACATACAAAAAGGCAACCGAAGCTTGAGCCTTTCTACACCGGGCTTCGGAACCTTGAATAATGGTATTCTTATCTCTGTATTCTCTGTTACCACAAGAGTGACAATGAATATTGGCAGCAATGGCGGTGGCAGCAGCAAAAGTGAAAACAAAGTTAAGGAAGTCAAAGACAAACAAAATCACTGGCCAGGCAAGGGCAGCGATAAAGTAAGCAAACACCCCGTAAATCGACGAAGTCAACAACCCAAAGGCCCCGGCAAACACGGCAAAGTTAACTTGAGCGTTATGTTGTCTAATGGTGGTGGCGGCCAACGAACCCGTCAACCCAATGGATACGGCTAACAACAAAAAGTTGAAAGCTCTAAGGATGGTATCACCAATGGCAAGCATCTTTCGTTTATTTTGATGGTGGTAACAAAGTAAGGCTTGTCCTACTTAAAGGGGGGGATAACCTCAGTTAATATACCCCTACTATAATTTTTTTTTTTCTGTGTTTACTCGGTAGATTCGGGAAGTGCGTTTCCACATTAGGAAGAATATTTTTAACGCCCACAGCAACTATCCACATATTCTCGAACATTTACAGGAGCAACATCATAGGCGGTTTGTCCTTCATTAGAAGTGAGGGTACGATTGGCGCCTTGATTGATCAAGTCGACGGCAACCTCTCCATGACCTTCGGCCATGGCATGATGTAAAGCCGTCCACCCATCACCATCCTGTTTATTAATAATCCTCGTGCCCTTTGCTTTGATTAATTGTGAAACTAGCGATTGCGAGCCCCGGGCAGCGGCTCTGTGTAATGGGGTACTTCCGGAGGTATCTGGTCGGAACTCACTAGTTCCCCTCGACAATAATCGGGGGACAATCTCCGGCAGTTTCAGCACTGCTAAATGAAGTGGAGTGGTGCCATTTAATGTAGTAGCATTAATATCAGCATCAAGGTCAAGGAGTTGATCAACAACTTCGACATTACCATTGGCCACAGCAATATGAAGCGGCGTCCACCCCAGTCCATCCTCCGCTTCAATCACTTCTTCGAGCCATTGGCTATATTTCTCCCCTCCTAAAATCTCCTTCACCACCTTATCATCATTACACGAAATCCCCCAATGAAGGGGAGTCCGCAGGTTATCATCGGTTTGTTTAACCAATTTGGGGGTTTCTCTAAGCAATTGAATGGCAATATTGCCGTTTCCGCTTTGAATGGCTTCGTGAATGGGGTAACTATTGTGGTCCATGATTGTGGTAGTAGTGATTAAACCTGTGTGGGGTTAAAAACAGGGATGATTTTTCGGTGGTGTGTGCGACATTGGTTACCCTCGACAAATTACCGACATTACCCTCGACTGCAACAAGTGGTTACTACCGAGATTAACGGAAGGTTTACTGCGGGAGCAAAGATTGCTTGAACGATAGATTACATCAGAAGACAGGATGATCAGAGGAGATTTGCCGTCATCATCGTCGATGCAATCGAGGAGTTAATTGGTGGTACCTACTAATTTTTGACAATTTGGTCAATTGCTTCCACTCAATTGTCATTATCATTACCCTCCCTCCCCCGATCGCGGAAATTCCACCTCGCTGCAATCACAGGATGATGGCCGATGACTAATTCCTTCGACTGCCGGAACCATCGTACATCATTCGCACCTAATCCCGATGGTGGTTGTCAATTGATGTCTCCTTGTTTAATGGTGAAATTTAACCTGACTATAAATAATGACCGGCACAATGTATCAATGGTGTCACCCATGATTGATGATCACTGGTGTAGGGGGGGTCAATTGTCCAAGAATTTACCCCTGGATCCAGTGATGATGGCGTCATCATCATCACCAATTGCAATGGGGATATTTGTGGT
>JAJMLP010000044.1:0-85577 GCA_030569815.1 Diutina ranongensis (nom. inval.)
TCCTTAGCCTCATACGGCTCGGTTGCATTTGAATTAGTGTAACCTCCGTTATCAGCGTTGGTATAAATACCCCCTGAGGTCACTAATGATATCATAACTAAAAATGTCTAACAAAGAAAACGTCGATTGGGAAGCTGAAGGAGCCAGCTCGGGTGGAGTCACTGGTTCTGGACTGTTAGAAGCAGGGATTGCTGAAACTCATGCTCATAATGATACTACCAAACACCGAGTGGATGAATCTGGTCAACACCACCACCATAACAAAATTGGTGAAAAGATCGAACACCTTCTTCACTTAGATGAACATAAGCATAAAGACCATGCTCACAAGCCCGAACCGGCAGTGTATGAACCTGCTCAAACCTTAGATTCACCTGCAGTGAGAAACACCATGCAAAACCTTCGATAAACCGTTCGTTATTATTTCCTGAATAAATAAATGACCTATACATTAAAATTTACCCCCAGTCCGCTTCTTTCTCAATTCATTTTGTTCTTGTTCCACCTTTGGATCCCAAACGATAAAGTCATCCAAGGCATTACCCCCAGGAACCATAGGCAAAACGGGGACCTTTTTGTCCACCAATACTTCTAATAATACTGGTTCCTTACATTCAAGGAATTCCTTAACCCCTTGCTTCATTTCTTCTTGAGTCAGGATTCTGATCCCCTTAACCCCCATAGCATCAGCAAGCTTCATAAAGTCAGGGTTAGTTTGATGGGTGTGAGAGTAACGATGTTCGTAGAACAAAGATTGCCATTGAGTGACCATCCCTTGTTCTTCGTTATTAAGGACACAGATCTTGACGGGAGCACCTGCTTGCACCGCCGACAGTAATTCAGTCAAAGTCATGTTGAACGAAGCATCACCATCGATATCAACAACAATGGTATCAGGCTTGGCAATTTGAGCACCAATGGCAGCGGGTAACCCGTAACCCATGGTACCTAACCCCCCAGAAGTAATCATGGTTCTAGGACGAGTCCAGGTAAAATGTTGAGCAGCCCACATTTGATGTTGACCAACCCCAGTAGTAATAATAAAGTCCTTACCCAGTTCTTGTAATTGAGCATCAATTTCTCTAATGACGGTTTGAGGCTTGATCATCGATCCAGGAGTTTCAGTTTGGTAAGAATAAGGGTACTTCTTCTTCCAGCCATCAACTTGGTTGAACCATTCTTTCCGTTCAGCAACGGGCTTGACCAAAGGAATGAATTCTCTCAAGTTGTCAGTGACGTCACCTTCGACGGCTTCAGTGGCTTCAACCACCTTGTTGATGTTCTTGGGAGAAATTTCAAAGTGAATGATCCCCCCCCGGCCTTCGGCAGCGGCAATCTTAGCAGCAGGAGCAAACTTGGCGACATTACCGGTGACTCTATCGTCGAAACGAGCCCCAAGGGCAATGATCAAGTCAGCGTTTTGCATAGTGGTATTGGCAGCAGCCAGACCGTGCATACCAAGGAAATCCAAAGACTTAGGGTCTCTTTGATCAAAGGCACCCAAAGCTTGGATGGTGGTAGTGACGGGGATGTTAGCCTTATCGGCCAATTCCTTCAATAACTTGGGACCTTCAGGGTTATTTAAAATCCCAGCACCACAGTAGATGATAGGACGCTTAGCCTTGTTGAGGAGGTCGGCCAGTCTTCTGATAGCTTCTCTGGTGAATTCAGTGGTAGCTTGACGAGTAATTTGTTGAAGGGTAGAAGAAGGAAGGGTAGAGTTGATGGGGATGGCGTGTCTCAAGATTGAAGCGGTGACATCCTTAGGCAAATCGACCAAAACGGGACCGGGACGGCCAGAACAGGCGATTTCAAACGCTTCGTTGATCCGTCTGGGCAATTCAGCGACATTTTTCACCATGACGTTCCACTTGGTACAAGATCTAGAAATACCAACGACATCAGCTTCTTGGAAAGCATCGGAACCAATGGCAGTTGTGGGCACTTGACCCGAGAATACCACCAAGGGGACCCCATCCATCAAGGCATCGGCCATGGGGGTGATGACATTAGTAGCCCCAGGACCTGAAGTGACTAAAACCACCCCGGGTTTACCCAGAGCCCGAGCGTACCCTTCAGCCATATGCCCAGCACCTTGTTCATGTCTAGGTAACACAAACTTGAATTTGTCCGAGTTGTAGATGGCATCGAAAACGGGCAAAATGGCCCCACCGGCGTAACCAAAGATGGTATCGACATTGTGACGCAACATCATTTCATGGAAGATTTCCCCCCCAGTAAGACCGATGAACGAATCATCCATATCCACTCTCTTGACATTTTTCACTTGGGTATCGGGGGTAGATTGAAACAGAGGAGCGGGAGCAGGTCTGGAAGCTTTTGCGGTATGAGTAGCAGCAGTAGCAAGCCGAGCAGTAGCAACTAATCTAACCCTACTGGCAAGGGCTGGAGTCCGACGAACTGCTCTGATCATGATGTACGGTTTTTTTCGCAGTCGAAATATTTCTAGTAATATATATCCTGTGACTCAGCACTCACCGGTATCGGCGAATGAGGTGCTACCTGTATATAATCAAAAGTTAACATATTGCAATATGCCCCAGCTATTCGGACCGACGGAATGGCATTTTCAATAAGTTATATACGAGGCAGTCGCCTGATCAATTCAAAACCACCATGGTTGGATTCCTAATTGTTGATACTGTCTGAATTGCTTTTTCCCCCACCATTGTTGGTTACCAATCAGCCGTCTGAATATGATTTAGTCTCGAGTAACGCACCATTTGCTAGCCCTTCGGACACTAAGATCCGAATGGTGGTTGCCTGGCTGAATCAACCGATATTACGATGTTTTTAACACCACCAGTTTCCAATTAAAATCGATTTTATCGTACAAAACCCCAGTGATGAAAATTTTTCATATCATATGCCGTTGTTACCCCAGGATTTCCATTTTAGGTAATCCGTCAGGAACCCCGGGTTAGACTCGGACTGGGTTTAAGATGACAAAATTGCCAGTCAAACCGGAACTACGTCGATGATGATTAAATATACCACCATTAATTCGAGTCAAATCATCCTCGGGCTAGCCCTGTCGAATATTTATGTGATCGAACCTTCCTTACAGATCACCATAGCAATCTCATCGCATCGGGGCTCAAGTGCGGGGGTGACGACACTAACATCATCATCAAATTTAAAAAAACCTGAAATTAACCCATTATTAAAATCCACTCTATTAACCGTATATTAAACTCCATTTTTTCTCTATAAATCAATCAATAACAAAAAAGGTATTTCTTTTTTCCTTATTGTTATCTTCACCCTTGTTTGGGAGCAAGGTCACCATCAGGTTGATGACCTCTAACCACCAAATCTTCCGGGGCAATATTCACCAGCGAATTCAGGAAATTGACGTGATGATGGTAAGCATCACTACTTTGATGATGTTTAGTTTCATCGGTAGTACCATCATGAATCAGATTTTCTTGCAGCATTTCCTTTGAATTTTCATTAGGGTTTGACCAGGCCAAAAAGTCTCTTCTCACTTCGATATAATCATAAGCAAATTCCCCAATTTGATCTTCATCCAACCCAGCTTCTTCAGCTTCATAACTCACCCGTAAGTGAAGACCAGGGATGTGGTCAATGACAAAACATAAAATGGCGGTCACCACCGCCAGGTATCCAATACATGCACAAATATAAGCAATTTGGATGTATAATTGTTTGTAGTTATGGTTCAACCACCCCCCTTCATGTACAGTAACATTATCGTAGCCAATAACATTAGCATTCCCAAAAAGGGCATTAAAAATCAACCCGACAATGCCAGCAATGCCGTGTTCTGCCAATACATCTAGGGAATCATCGACATGGCAAAGGTACTTGATCTTGGTGGAAAAGTTACAAACAGCCCCGGCAACAACCCCCAAAATGATCAGCGCCCAAAGGGGGATACACCCAGCCGAGGGAGTAGCCGCCACCAACCCGGAAATACACCCAGAACATCCGGCCACCATCAGCCATTTTTGTTCAAGACGGAAATCGAGTAATAACCAAGTGGCGGCACCAAACGACGCAGCCAAGTGAGAGTTCATCGTCGAATACACCGCCTTGAGCGAGGAATTGGCACAGGAAAACCCATTGAAAAATAACCACCCGACATAAAGTAATACCGTACCTAAAAACACATTGGTAATATTATGGGCCCGGTACAGCACCATCAAGTTTTCATTCCGACGACCTAAAAATGCCAGGTAGACAAATGCCAGCACCCCCGACAAAATTTCCACGGGACCACCCCCAGCATAATCCAATACCCCCAGCTTATAGGTTGCGGCCCAGCCGCCCCCCCAAATCCAATAAACCACGGGACAATAAACAATGGTGGCCCAACAGAACAAAAACACCATCGCGGGAACAAATCTCCCCCGTTCGCCCACACACGCCCCAGCAAGGATGGCAAGCGTCACCAACATGAATTGCATTTGAAATAGAGCAAACGCCATCTGAGGGTAATCTTCCCCCGTCAACAAATTTTGAAATGCAAAATGGTGTAAATTGCCAATGAAATGGTTATGGGCGGTTGGGGAAAAGGCGAGGGAATAACCCCAAAAATACCATTGAAAAATACCAATAAATGACAGGACAATGACGATCCAAATAAGGGACAACGCTGACTTCCGTCGACTCAATCCCAGGTATAAAAATGCTAACCCGGAAATCATAATCCAAATCATATTCAGACCAACCAACAACACCAAGATTGTCAGTTGGTTGTATTGACTATCTTGGGAGTAAAGCTCCCTTGTTAGACGGCCGTACATGTTTACCAGGGTATTATGACGACTCACCACGTCCAAGATGCTAACTTGTCAATGTGGGCGTCGCTGGCTATTTAAATCTGCATGTAGGTGGTTTTCCGTCGCCTAGGGTGAGAAGCTGAGGGCTTATCAGAGAAGGGCGATAATTTCTTATCAGCGTGTGCGGGTTTGCACATTGGCAATTCTCCAAACCATAACTTTTGAGAGATAAGGTGGGGCATAAAAGAGCTATCAATCCGGGGAGAAGATCTCACCACAGAGATAATGGGAGATTTTACAAGCGATGAGCTAGCCACCTTGGCAGCATCCTCCAACTAACTGATAGTCAACTCATCAGTGACTACGGCAGTGACGTAGCCCGCCTGCATCGGTACCGGACATATACGGAAGCTATTGAGGTGTGAAATCGAAGAGGAAAAAAAACCGTTCATGTGTCAAATTAATGACCAATCAAATGCAGAGGATAAGTGGATGGTGAAAGAAGGTAAATTGTAGTTCGGGTGATTTTATACCAGGGGGGATTAAGTGGGGTAATATTTAGGGTTTTCCGTTCGTCCATATCATCTGTTTAGTCACTGACCCCCTTAATCATTAGTGTCGGTTTTGCTACTATCCTATTGCTTCATCGACACGCTGCTCTGTGATTGGAGAATGAACGTTCTTATCAATCAGTTTTTCCGGATGCGACCGGGGGACGTGCGGCTGCTCCATCCTCATCTCGCGTGCATAGTGATATGTTTGTGACGAAACAAATGGGTGAAAAATCGATAAATTAGGGTGCAGGATAAACATCGATGTCAGGGGGGATGTTGTTAATAAATAGAATAAGCTTCTTCGGTTATTCAATGGCAATGTCGTCATCACGTCGAAGAATTATCATCATTGCTATTTCTTCAATAGATATTGAAATGCATGAACCACCCCGCCTTAAAAAGTAATCAATTTAGATCATTGGCAATGGCAGTGATTTCTAGGCGATTTGTCTTTTGTGTCACTTTGTAGTTGATCTAAGATAGCATTGGCTCGTTCACTAATTTTCGCAAGCAAATAATCATTGGATTGATGCTTATGCTGGTTATACTGATTTTCGCAAGCAATAATCAGTCGAGATGCTATTCCATTGTTAAAATGGGGGAACGGGGAAAGCCATTGAAGAAATCAGCTCATTAAATTGTAGGTTTAGATATCTTATCTCCATTGAGTCTTATTTTTGTTTTTAACAGTCTAGAAGCACTTTTTTAAACCTTATTACCAACATTGGTAAAATGGCAATAATTTTACAAAATATGTAACATTTTCACTCATGAGCTATATACAAGAAGTTATTGATCATCATGATGATCTGATCCCACCCAATATCGTCCCAATTCAAACACCACCTCCACCGTAATCAATACGATAATAATCCATTCGAGACGAGTACTTTTCTTTTCATTTAATACCAGTAAAAATGCCCGTTGCTCTTCAGTAGCATAATCTAATTTCCGATTTAAGATAGATATCCGGGGATTGATATCGAGGGCTCGAGATACCTGGGTATAAATCCGTTCCAATACTGGTTCTTCCCAATACATATCGGGGGTTTCGATCAATTCCAGGTAGAGATTAAGTTGAGCCCGCAACTGAAACAATTTCCCCGTTAATTTTAAAATGTCATGTTCACTGGTATTAATCTGTCCCATTGCCAAAAACCTCGAGGCATTTTTCGATTTAGATAAGTAATGATCCAAAGCATTTTCCAAAATTGAAAGACGAGTAGATCGAGAAAAGCCAATGGCAAACGCAGCTTTTTCCGTCAATACTTGTTGTCGGTCATTTTCTCCAATGACAAAGATTTCCCCTTGTAAATACAGGGAAATGGAATTATCGCGGATACCAACCCAATCCATACTATCAGCTTCAGGGGTATATGGTTCAACTACTGCTGATTGTAATTTTTGGAGATAATTCTGAATGATGATATCTTCATTAAGATTCCATCCCACCAACGTGCCATTGGAAAGAATCATCAAATCGGTGGTTTGATTGATATTGACATTGATAACTTCACCGGGGACCACTTGAGTGAAATTATAATGTTTAAAGATATCGGCTGCCTTTTTAAAATCGATCTGTTCTCCGATGGTTACTGAAGTTACCGGCATGAGATGTTGTTCGAGTTGTTTGGGAATGGCACCATCTTGGTCTTGCAGGAGGAGCCTGAGGACTTCCAGGGTATTTTTTGAGTTTTGACGACGGAGATGACCTTTGCGCAGAGCATATCTAATTGGAATTATCCACTGACATAATGCTAATGATGAGATCGATGTCCGAGGTAAGCGTAACATCGGTACTAAATCAATTAGTGCGCACACACATAATTAAAGTATCACATAAATGGAAAAAAGATGGACCCAAGGTTGCAGGGTTCGAACTTGCGGTAATATATTAACCTATACATATTGATATTTCCCAAATTAGATTTTGTAAATTGAATTTAGTGTCCTGCACCAATTAACGGTGTCTAGGTTACAGATTGGCGGTTAATTTAATGGGTCAGTTCACCCCTTTTCATTTGCCACTGAATTTCACCGTCATGGGTGCCCCCCCATCTAGTTAACGCGTGATTCATTCAAACTGTCTGTCTCCAGAGGACGTGACGCATACCAGCCATGTATAGTTTCAATACATATTAAATTCTCCGGTTGGTTGCGCATCATCAAGCCAAGTGTTGTTGACAACAACCACTCATTAGTTAACTACCAACTCCTTGGGTCGCAATGACAATTACGAAGAGTAAATAAAAAAGGTTAAGCACACGAGTTTCATTCTGAGTCATTTATACATTGGTTTCTATGTCATTCGTCACCGTTCCGTTAGCTCCGCCTTCTTCTTTTGATTCCCTGCAATGCACCCTGCTTCTATATATAGGATTTACCAATGCCTCAATGAGAAGGTAAGTTTGAAATCAAGTATGAATAACGTAGAAAACTAAAGTAGTAAGGGATAACTGATAACTAAGGTTACATCAGGTTGCTCCTCCCCCCTCGTTTCCGTCATCGTTGACATATCCACGTTTGTCTACCCCCCGCCTTTAGTTTCCCAACCGTTATGTTTATGTTTTGCCGAATCAGGGGGGGTAATGAGGAGCGGTTGAGAGCGAAAAATTATATTAAGCCAACAGTAGAATCGACTTTTTGAACAAACAATGTGGTACGTATCATTTCAGGGGAAGAGGGGAAGGGGTAATGACAGGTGATATCCACCGTCCGATGATTATTACTATGTCATATTATCATCCCTTCCCCCCCCATCCCGACGGGGTGGGCGGCAAACTTTCATTTACTAACGACCAAGTGGCATTTTTGGTTACGTGAACTATCTCGTGGATAAGTCACGGGGAGAAATTGTTGACTACCTTATTGAAGGGTTACAAAGACTTGAATACCGGGGGTATGATTCTGCCGGTATCGCCATTGATGGCGATAACAAGGGGGAAAACATTATCGTCAAGACTCCTGGTAAGGTTAAAGTTTTGAAGCAAAAGATTATCGACGAAAAAGTTAACCGGGACGTAGTGTTTTCTGACCACGTGGGGATTGCTCATACCAGATGGGCCACTCATGGTCAACCTTTGGTGGAAAATTGCCACCCTCATCGTTCTGACCCTCTGGGGGAATTTATCATTGTTCATAATGGGATTATCACCAACTTTAACGCGTTGAAGACGTTGTTGTTGGCCAAGGGATTCAAATTTGAACTGGAAACTGATACCGAATGTATTGCCAAGTTGTTTAAGCACATTTATGATACCAATGAAGCCGCCGGCATTTCTCTCGACCTTAACGACTTGACTAAGCAAGTTTTAAGAGAATTGGAAGGGCTGTATGGGTTGTTGGTTAAATCGACTCATTACCCTGGTGAAGTTTGTGGGACTAGAAAGGGGCTGCCATTGTTGGTGGGGGTTCGGACGGAAAAGAAGTTGAAGGTTGATTTTGTCGATGTCGAATTCCATGAAGGTCCTACTGAACAACTGTTGACCGTTCCTGCTCAAGATTCCTTGAGAACTTCTCAACTGAGAGCTTTCCTTGCTGATGATGGTGTTCCAATGGCTGTGGAATTCTTCTTTTCTTCCGATCCCGCTTCCGTTGTTCAACACACTAAGAAGGTTTTGTTCCTTGAAGATGATGATATTGCTCACATTTATGACGGGGAATTGCACATTCACAGAGCTACTAAGAAGTCGGCTGGCGAACTGGCTCTGCGGCAAATTCAAACTCTTGAAATGGAATTGGATCAAATTATGAAGGGTCCTTATAAGCACTTTATGCAAAAGGAAATCTTTGAACAACCTGATTCTACCTTTAACACCATGAGAGGTCGGATTGATTTCGAAAACTCGGTGGTTACCCTTGGGGGGTTGAAGCAATTCTTGCCTACTATTCGTAGGTCTCGGAGAATTATTATGATTGCTTGTGGGACTTCTTACCATTCATGTCTTGCCACTAGATCCATCTTTGAAGAATTGACTGAAATTCCCGTGCTGGTTGAATTGGCCCTGGACTTTTTGGACCGGAAATCTCCCGTTTTCAGAGATGATGTTTGTGTATTTGTTTCTCAATCAGGGGAAACTGCCGATTCCATTTTGGCTCTTCAATACTGTCTTGAAAGAGGCGCCCTTACCGTTGGTATTGTCAACTCGGTGGGGTCTTCGATGCTGAGACAAACCCACTGTGGGGTTCATATTAACGCCGGTCCTGAAATTGGGGTTGCCTCTACTAAAGCTTATACCTCGCAATTCATTGCTCTTGTCATGTTTGCCCTTTCCCTTTCTAATGACTCCATTTCAAGACAAGATCGTCAAAAGGAAATCATTGCTGGTTTGCAAAAGATTCCCGATCAAATTAAGGAAGTTTTGAAGTTGGAAGACAAGATTAAGCAATTGTGTGACCTGACTCTTAATGACCAAAAGTCCTTGTTGATTCTTGGTAGAGGATACCAACATGCCACTGCTCTTGAAGGGGCATTGAAGATTAAAGAAATTTCGTATATCCACTCGGAAGGGGTTTTGGCCGGGGAATTGAAGCATGGGGTTTTGGCTTTGGTTGATGATCAATTGCCCATTATCGCTTTTGCTACTAGAGATTCGTTGTTCCCAAAGACTGTGTCTGCTATTGAACAAGTTATCGCCAGAGATGGTCGCCCCATTGTTGTTTGTAACAAGGGTGATTCTATCACTGGAAACAAGAAGATTTTCGCCACTTTGGAAGTTCCTGAAACCGTTGATTGTTTACAAGGGTTACTTAACGTCATCCCCATGCAATTGATGAGTTATTGGTTGGCTATCAACAGAGGCGAAGATGTTGATTTCCCAAGAAATTTGGCCAAGTCGGTTACCGTCGAATAGGCCATTAATGGAGATTCTTAGTATATGTAATGTAATGAAGTTAATTGACGTTAGATTTAACTATATACAACAATAGGTGTGGCAAGATTACTTGCGGACAAAATAATCGGATGACGACAAATACGCCACTGACCAGTCATAAATGGTATCGCCTAAATGGAGATATTTATCGGTATACTCTTTAATGGTTGGGTTTTCAATCTTGTCGGTATTTGGCATGAGGCCAGTGTTCCGCTTAATCCCAGCGAGGAACCCAGAAAGAAGGGCAAGATCTAAACCAACGTGAGCGACTTTGGTAATCTAGATTGTTAGTGATATTGCCAGATAAATCCATCCATGGTATTAACTTACTGTACCCATATTCTCGAGATTGGATGATGCTTGTAGAATTGATCCACAGAGACGAGAAGTGCGCGTATCAATTGTGCCTTGCAGGGATTGCATATAACCTAAGTGAAACGGTGATTTTCGAAAACGAGATGATAGATGGCAAATAAATCACATAAATAAATCATGTATTAAATTTTTTGTCATTGATTGATTGAATGATTTTTATTTTTCTAAAAGAATTGCCATCGCCGCTAGCCATTGATCATTATCTATCGATAATGGGAGCCACCTTCGAATGATAACCAGTTTGGGTGGCGATTAACTTATCTACACAAGGCTGGCCACTTTTAGATAATCAGTCCAAGAAAGGAAATTGCATAACACTTTCGTTTTTCTTTACCTCATCAACTAGGATGACTTCCCTCTCGCATAATTGCTACCTTCCCTGGTTTTGTGCCCTGGGTCAACTCCCTCGACAAAAAAAAAGTTCATTCAATACTCACGTTGTCCTCAGTTGACCAACATTACCAGTTAACAACCCCACAATCAGCCAGGATTACCACGTGTTGAACATCATGGATATCAACCACTGCTTTGTTCACCCGTTTCCATCACTTAGTTTTGGAATGTAGATCATACCCGACCTTTGACCCTCCAAAGTTAATGCCTCCTCGCATCGTGGGATTCTGCGCTACCGCCATCGCTACCGTCATCCCTCGGTTGACTTGAGATACCAAGGTGAAGATGAGATACCTTTTCGTTCATTATTGATGCCTTTTAGTTTCTCTCCGGTTGTAGTTAGTTTTTCCGGAGGATGCTTTATTGCCGTGTGATTATTAACCCCCCTGGCCATTAAATCTGGCATCATCTATTTACTATTCTATCAGTTCGTTGGAAACTACCTCGAGATGACAAGGATGTCACCATGATGATATTAACTCCTCCCCTGAATCCCCCCTCCTTGTCGCCCCCTCCCTACCAAAGGCATCTTTTCGTTCGCGCAAATTTCTTCAGCCATACACCCAAAACCCCACCATAATGTCTGACAGGTATCGTCCACTGGGACCCAGAGGTAACCCAAGAAGTGACCATTCTGGGGACAGTGGTAGTAGTCGACCTTACAAATCGACATATCCTGCTCGAGATAGCTATGTCCCCAAGAAAGAGTCGCGAGGGTACTCGGGTCGAGATTCGTTTCGGGGGAGTAACGAACAGTCATCATCGCAAAGAAATGGGTTTTCTCAACGGGAGCTGTACGAAAGTTATAAACGTCATCATCAACGTCCCGAAGATGATGCCCCTCCTGCCAAAAAGCGGGCTCCCCCTTCAGGTCCCCTGGCTCCTCCTTCAGGTCCCCTGGCACATTCAAAACCACCACCTCTGGGTCCAAGAGGGGCTAGATCTCAACCTCCCCTGGGTCCTAGATCGAAGCCACCACCAAAATCACAACCACAACAACGACAACCACCTAATCGCTCAAGTCAAAATCAAAAACGGGACGCCAAAAAATCGATAAAGAAATTAATGCCCCATCAAATCTATTCTGTCAAGTTCCTGGCGGTTAATGCTTACAAACGGATTCAACAAGTCGGTGAAGGTACTTATGGTAAGGTGTATAAAGCAGTCAATGAGGTAACCCAAGAACCAGTGGCTTTAAAGCGATTACGACTTGAAACTGAAAGAGAAGGATTTCCAATTACTGCAATCCGGGAAATTAAGTTATTACAACTGTTTGACCATGAGAATATCGTCCTGCTTCATGAAATTATGGTTGAACATCATCAAGTGTACATGATTTTTGATTATTGTGATCATGATCTATTAGGGTTATTGCTGATGCCAATGGTGAAGTTAAATGAAGGACACCGGAAGTATTTATTCCAACAGTTATTACTGGGTCTTGAGTATCTCCATCTGAAACAAGTGATTCATAGAGATATCAAGGGTCTGAACATTTTGGTGAGCTCAAAGGGTCAAATCAAAATTGCTGATTTTGGGTTGGCTCGGACGATGAAGGTCGTACAAGATGGAGAATCCCCTGACTATACAAATCGAGTGATTACTATTTGGTATAGACCACCGGAATTATTACTTGGAGCAACTAATTACGGAAGGGAAGTCGATGTATGGGGGGTGGGGTGCTTATTACTCGAACTTTATTGCAATTTGGCAGCATTTAGAGGGGTGGATGAAGTGCTGCAATTGTGTAAAATCTATAATGTAATGGGGACACCAACAGAAACTGCTTGGCCCGAAATTACAAAACTTCCTTGGTTCGAAATGTTGACACCTCAAGTTGTGAAAAAGTCGGAATTTAAAGAATTATACCGGCCAAGGATGAGTGAATTGAGTTTTGATTTGGCATCCAACCTTTTACAAATGAATCCTGCTAGACGGATTACCGCCGCAGAAGCATTACAACATCGCTGGTTTAGTGAAGAACCTAAGCCAGAGCCTTTAGCATTTTTACTGGAGATTGAAGGAGAATGGCACGAATTCGAACTGAAAAAGTTCAGACGGAGTCAAAAGTTGAAAGCCGACGAAGAGGCCAGGAACCAGAAGCAAGCGCAGACGAATCTGGCTCCAGTCACTGATAAATCTGCTCCTTCACTGGAGCGGGGCCCCCTTCCCAAGCTGGAACCCCAACTGGACAGAACGACTAAAGACAACCTGATTACACCTAAAACTGTTGAAGTTGAATCAGCGGGCAACGTCGAAGAATGTTTAAACTCTGAACAAGAAACAAATGGAGAAGCTTCCACCGACCCCGAACATACCACCACTGAAGTTGAGATTCGTGAGAAGGTATTAGAAGCCAATCAAGAAGATAAGGTAAATGATCATGTTATCGAAATGGACGTGAACGTGGAGGTAAATACAGAACCCGTTGATAATTCCTGAAGTACGGTTACTGGTATGGTTGAGGGAGGTCGGGAGTAATAACGCATAATCTAAGAAATGATAGTAATGAACATATAAAATATAATTCTATTAATGAAGAAGGAATTTGGAATAAAGCAGTTACAAGGCAAAAATAAGACCAATATTGGGTGAATTGAGTTTGTCGAAAAAG
This sequence comes from Diutina ranongensis (nom. inval.), assembly GCA_030569815.1. NCBI lineage: Eukaryota > Fungi > Ascomycota > Pichiomycetes > Serinales > Debaryomycetaceae > Diutina > Diutina ranongensis (nom. inval.). The sequence goes on from JAJMLP010000044.1 coordinate 13,577, forward strand.
AAATTGCGCAAACCCGGAATCGAACCGGGGGCCCAACTATGGCAAAGTTGGATTTTACCACTAAACCATTTGCGCGAATTTTCAAAAGTTGAATTGTCGATCTTTAAGAGGCAGCACGTGACGTTATGAAAGTATAACCTAGCTTACTTTAGCTAAGGGCACCACACACAACTTATGTTTTATAACAAATAATTCAGGCGTAAGAGCAAGTCCTTATACTCTCTTTACTGATTAATCCTGTTTATTCCGTTTGAAGTGACGGCCAAAAGGTAAAGGATATATTAGACGTAGAATCCGAAACTTGGAAAAAATAAAGAAAAATAAACAATTGGTTTAACGTATAAAATGTCACTTCTATCACCTGAAGGTCCTTTATTTCATAGAGTGATAAAACTTTCAATATTCCATGAAAAGAATTAAAAATGAACCAAGAAATTGATTATTTACCTCAATTTGAAATCAAGATATATGTGTATGTAAGTCTATAGCTCTTTAAAAACTTTTAAGGATGGATACTTTCACGATTAGCTTGGATGAAAAGAATTGTTGATTGTGCTTTGAGAGGTGAGCTAAACTTACTCAACACGATTGAGAAAGGTTGGAGAATAAGAGTCGAGTTAAATATTTTCTAGTACCCAAATCTAAGTCAACTTTTTAATCAAAAAGTCTCCTCCAGGCTTAATCCTTTGGAGGTTCAGTAAATCTGATGAGTGCTCATGTGACTGGGGGATGCGCGCTACCGGTTTTTCACCAACAAGTTCATCACTGTACATCATCACCTTTAACCAGCATGTCCCAGTTGTACTATAAGATCACCCAGGTTCGGTCGATCATCGGGATGCCTCCTTTGGTGAAGAAGAACGTTGCTGCCCTTGGGTTGACTCGTCGGTACCAAACTATTTACCAAAAGGTGTCTCCTTCCACTGCCAACAAGTTGGTGAAATGTAAGGAATTAGTCAAGGTTGAACTCGTTAACGAAAAGTTGCTGGCTCAAGAAGTCAACAAACTTCGCCAATACCCTAAGGGGTTTGAACTTATCAAGGGTGGTGCTTATTAGGGAATCATGTATATAGATAATACGATAAACGAAATGATTTGAGAGGAATATCCGATGATGAGGGAAGCTTCAATTACTTTAGGTATCAACAGTATATACTAGGACTTAGTATTACCTTCATATTACCTTAGTATTACCTTAGTATTACCTTCGTATTACCTTGACATATTCTCTTTGTTCATCTGTATAGCATTGATCGACAATGAGTGGATGTAGTCAAATGCCTAGTTATTTCAATGAAATATAAAGAGGAGCGTCACTAAATAATACTAATACTGATATTATTAATACTACTACTAATTATAAACACTTTCATTGATAACTTGCCAATAACTCCTCTGGCGATATTCTTTCAAACCCCAAACGCGACGCGGAGATATCGCAGTAAACCATGAATAAATAATTTCCAAAGAACTACATAATGTTCACCATAATTAATATAATGATACTATCTATAATAATCCCATAATTAAATTATCATCACGATTTCACCGATGAAAATCACCCCATCTTCATTTGTAGATTTCGCACCTCGCTCATTGGCCGCATCGTTGAAAAATATCAAACCCCATACCTCATCTTTTTCACCTTTCATCACCATTGATTGATGCTCAATTATATTAAGGCCACCCAGAGAAACAGGTTTACCCTGTCTTTATTCCTGTCGACCTTTGCTATCTGCTTCCTTCTTGTTGGGGCTAATTCGTTGTTACCCTGTCCCGTTGATAATGTTCATGGAAATGAATCAGTGAGAGATAAAGTTAGAGAACAAAAGTTGGAACAATCCAAGCAACAAGAATAGGAGGGTAATTGGTTATTGATGATATCACCTGTACTTTTATTATATTTTGCATTAATATCGGGTCTAGTCCTATGGGATTAGAGGAGGAAAGATCCCTCCCTGGCTCAGCAACTGCATGGCTTCCCATTATATATAGTCAAGGAGGAAGTAATATACACATTCAAAGAATACTATTAATAATATCAAACTTAGATAAAGGCCCGACAATTCCAAAGTCCGTTTTTCATGATGGGGATTTATCTGAAAAGGAACATACCAAAAGGTTATTACGAGAACGGAGACCAAAGGTTATTACGAGAAAAGAGACTCAATGAATAGAACCTTAAAAAGAAATTGGTAGTCTACGTTAAAGGGGTAATGATGACCCACTTTTAGTGAGAAGTAATGTCATTACTAGTACGAACAAGTGAGCCCTGACCCCACTTAACAACCAAGTATTAACATGTATACAATCCAATAATATTAGTTATTTTTCCCGGTATTGTTATCACGTTATTCAAGTTAATGCCTAACATTGTCTGTTTCCTACCCTTTGTATATTTTTGTTCCCAATCGGGTAATTGATAAACATGATTAATTTCGATACCTATTTAGATATAACCCATCGTGTAACTAATCCAGCATAATTATTCCATGATGAACGTTCACAGTCTGGTTAACCTCGAATATGAGTTCCCTCTGCCCCATCTTGATAAACCACTGACATTACCAAAAGAAGTCCAATTGACCAGAAACCTTAAACTTCAACGGGAGGAACAACGAAAGAAACCAGTCTATGCAAAGGCCCCAGTGCAACCTCTGGCCCACCGGGTAATGGATTGTGATCATCCATTAATGGGATTATTAGCAGAATCAAGATCGATCATTAATAAATACCAGTTGCTGCTGCTGCCGCTGACACTGCCAGTACTGTCTCCCATTCAACCCACCCCATCTTCAACCGAAACCACTCCTATACCACAATTGATCAAAAAGACCAAGAAACTTCGTATTGAAGATGAAGAATCATTCCTGATTAACCATACCCCCATCCCTAATAAATCAGTGGTGTTTGGCCCTGGTATCACCAAGGCCCCCATCATGGGTACCCCTCTGGAAATGGCAAAGGAAGCTCAACTTAAGAAACATCAACTGTTCCTGAACTTATTGAAACAAAAGAGACTGTTAAGGTTTGATAATGGCCATGGTGCTGATGACCTGATCAATTATGATGATTTAGCATGTCACGCCCTGGGGATCCTTAAAATGGCAGTTGACCTGACCATGTTGGATGGGCTGTTCCTGTTGAATGAATCTTCTTTCTTCCATGGTCGGGTTCAAGAAGAAGATAGTGTATTGGCTGGGCTTAAAAAGGGTTCAAAAGCGGTCGAGATCACTACTGCTGACATTACTGCGGCTGTTCATGGTCCATAAAAAGATAATGTTAATTAATTAAATATATACCTCAATAATTCAGAATCTCTAATATCATATTCTTTTTGGTATCGACGAGACTGGGGCTCAATTGCTTCCGAATTCAACTTGGTTGCATCTCGATTTAATTGGTGATGGTCAAAATACTCGTCAAGGTTTTCCGGAGTGCCATTAGTGATCACTTGATCAACAAGAGTCTTTGTGGCGACATTTTCATGTACTGGTACTTCCTTCTTGATTATTGAAAGTAATTGGGGGGTTGGTTGATAATGGCTAAGGTAGTACCACATCCAATATTGAAACCCTGGATGAACATCTCCTCGAATCAGACTTTTGACACATTGTTGAAGTTGATATTCACTTGGAATTTTATGGCATTCAATTAATTGTAAGCATGCCAATTTCGATCCCAGTTTGGCAGCAAGCATGAACAACAAGTCCCATCCATCTTCAGTTAGTAACTCACCCACGTTGGGGAAAAACCGTTTAACAACCATTAACATCTTGACACCAGCAGATAAGTTTTGATATGTATAGATATGTGATAATAAACAGGTGACCACAAGGCAAGTGGCTCGCTTATTATCCTTTAAGTTATCGAAGATTTGCGTACATAACTCTTCGAGCACCGTCATATTGGCAGTGGCATTACCTTCGACGGTATCCAGTCGAAACCGAAGCCCCACGTCACCCTTATTAATATGATTTTGCTTTTTAAGCGTTCGACGGTTAATCTCCAGTTGTGCTTGTTTATCTTCAATTCCCCGATAATGATAAAAGCGATGGCTCATTGCTTTTCTAATATCGTGGAAATCAACATCATCACCAAGGGATTTAATAACATCTAGAACGGGGGTAATGGTAGTATCATCAGAGTGATAGCAGTAGGCATTAATAATGATTGCCCTAATTAATGGGGTTAATGCCCGTTCGCCAATTGCTTGTCCATGCATATAATAAGTGGCCACGATTTTAACCACACTTTCAACGTCGCCATTACGAGAAAAGCATTCCAATAATTGGTATAAAAGTGATTGTGATAATTTGGGAAGATCAACCCCACCAAGTACCACCGTAGATGCATCGAGATCTTTGTCTGGGGCCAACCAATGATGATAACATAATTTCGCCAATTGATAAAAATTTTGTTGAAGACTCATCAGTAAAATACGTCCCCATAAATCATTAGATATAGTTATATTTCTATCGATAATCATTTCCATGACTTCGATCAAATTGGTACCATCATTGACAATCACAAGTTGTAATATGAGCTTTTGAAGTAATGCTGGGTCATATACTGGTGATTCATACCAAAAGTCTAATGCTCGACACCACTGACCACTATTTAATAAAATATGGATTCGGGTTGCTTGATAATGGGCCAGATTCAATGATGGAATCGCCATTAGATGCCATGGGTTTGTCGAATGACGAAGACTCCGCAAATACGCCAATTCAAGTTTTCTTTGGTCAGGTTCCGATTTGAATAATTCAGTGGCTTCTTCATATAATTCGATGGCTTTTGCTATTCTTTTTGGATGAGTACTCCCGGCTATCAACGCAACATAGGTTGACAATTGAAGGGGTTCTTTCGCTTGTTTCACCGACTCCACAAGCTTAAAGGCACGACGATGATCTCCTTTAGCAATCAGCTGTTGAATTTGGGGTTGTAACAGGTATAGTCGGATACTATTTCGAAGCATCATTAGGTTAGGCATGCAAGATTATATATCATCGCACTAACATTGGTTACCAAAGTTAGCCCTCAATCATGCTTCGAACAATACGGAGGTTGGCAACCGCCGCTAATGATAAGAATTCATTGAATGTGTTTGATCGCAAGGTTAAATTGCTTCATAAGCAATGGCCCGTTTTGGTGGATGCTGACAGACTGAGAACTAAAGACTATATCAGGGATGAGGTTGCTACCCGGACTATCGAACGGTTGGCATTTATCACTCGGCCCTTAGATAAAGTTCTCGATTTTGGCAGTGGTGCTGGTAATTTCCTTCAACAATTATGTACCACTTCTCAAGTACCTCCCGATGGCGATGAAGCCGATGTCAAGATCATCGACCAACTCAATCAAGACAAGGCTTCGATCAGAGATAAGATTAAGGAGTTGGTATTACTAGATAGCAGCAAGCATCAATTAGAACGGGATTTATCTTTGCCCAATGATCATCAATTCCCTGGTAAGATCACCCGGGTTTGTACTGATGAAGAATCATTTTCCCATGAAGTGTTACAAGAGAATCTGTATGATGCAGTGATTTCTAACCTTCTGTTACATTGGATTAATGATTTACCGGCGACATTGTCAAATATCAATCGAGTGTTACGCCCCGATGGGATGTTTATGGCCACGTTGATTGGAGGTGATACCCTTTATGAATTACGGACGCTGTTACAATTGGCAGAACTCGAAAGAAGAGGGGGGATGGCGATGAGAGTGAGTCCGTTGGTCCATTTAAATGATATTGGTAACCTTTTGAATCGAGCAGGGTTCAGTATGTTAACCATCGATCAAGAAGAAATCGTCATCGGGGGGTTCCCCGATATCGTTCTGGTTATGGATGATTTACAATGGATGGGTGAACAAAATGCTGTAAATACCAGAGAACTGTACCTCCCTAAGGATGTCCTCCTAGCTGCAAACGAGATTTATAAGCTGTTACATGGGGAACAAGGCCCCGATGGAAACACCTATTTACCGGCCACAGTGAATATCATCTTTATGATTGGATGGAAAAAGAGTGCCGATCAACCTAAGCCTTTGGCAAGAGGTACCGGTCAAGTAAATTTAAAGGATGCATTAAAGGCGGCTCCATCCGATAAAGAAGAAAGTACATAGAACTCATTTGAAATGACCTCGACGATCCCTAGTAATATAATTTTTACTAAGATAGGATTAACCTACTAGGTTCTAGATGATGGTTAATCGCACGTGACAAAACGCTCAATTTTTGTTTTTCCGGTTTCTATGACAGTCTTTTTGGTTACGAGCCACATTTGATATCGTCGATTATCGAATCACATGGAATGATGGTTATCTTCGGCTATCGGTTAGAGTGAATAATTTTAGCGGTATTTTCTAGTCTAAGTTAACAAAACCCCTTCCTTGCTTATCCGGTGTACATATTCTCTCTGCAACAATAGTTTATCTTTGCCACCAAAGGCAATTTCATCACCTTTGTGGTACCCTTTGCTCACCCCACTATCAGTGCGCGCACTCATTATTTAAGGGACGTTTACCCCACACTATCATATTCTCATCATGCTGAAATCAGAAAGGGTGGTGCTCCCACACTACACTCTCGATTCCAACCTTGTGCTTTTGCCGGGGATTATTTATAATGTGACTTTTCTGCGATTTAAGGCCGCCGCTCTTTTGAATCGGTTCCGTACTCAACTCCCAGATGTGGCGTTAGTGGCGAGTTTAGTCCAAGAGTTCGACTTTTCTCAAGCCCATGGTGCTGCTGATGATCCTAGGGTGTCTCCTGAAGCTGTTCAAGGGATCTTGAAGGTGGTTGGAAGAGAACAGAACTTGTCTGAAACTGCCACCATCAACCTGAATGATTTTGATTGGCTCACGATTGCGGTTAGCCCTAACCTCAACAAAGTAGTGGCTCCAAAGGAAGCTCCTGCCACTGATATCAACGTGGTTACTATTGTTCGGGTTATTGGTATTACTGATGACACCACAAACATCCGCCTTACTTTCCAAGCACTTCACAGAGGGGTGATGGTTGAAAACACCCCTACCGTGAAGCTGACTGAGTTGATGGTTGATGTTTTATTTGGTGGGGAAATTTCTGATCCTTTGGGAGAATTTGAAACAGTCCGTAAGGCGATTTATTCTCTCTTTAAGGTGATTGATAAATTTATTGTTGATTACCGCAAATTGTCTTCTAATTCCAATCCTTCTAAGGGGGCAGTTGTGTTAAGAAATAATAAGACCCCACAACAGCAACCTGCTGCAAATGATGCCGATGGAAAGAAAGGTGATCTCCTCACCTTGAACCCAGTGGCAAATGCTCTTTACCTCCAAATCGTCGGTAATAAAGATTTTGCCAAGGCATTTATTCTGTTGCAAAAGCTTTATGGACAATATTCCCTGGATAACAAAAACCATGTCATTGATTCGAAGTCGTTGTTGAGATTGTTGGATTTAACGGCTGGGGCATTGCCTTTCCCCAACTATGAAAAGATGATTTTCCTCAACTTGACGAAGCCTAAAGCAAGATCAAAGGAATTGGTGGGTATGGCTACTCGGTTACAATTGGTATTTTATCTGTTGGATTCAAACAACAGATATATCAATCAATGGTTCAACAATGAAGCCCTGAATATTCAGAAGGCAACAGTTGTGGCAAACCAATTAAAGCTGATTCGGTTAGTGCTTGAAGGGATGACAAACAACAAAAAGGCAGCGGCTGCGCAAAAGATGGGTTCTACTAAGGCAATTAAAGGATCTCAATCGCAAAACCCAGCAGCGCCTCCTCCTTCTCCCGCAGATGAGGACGATGATGATGATGATGACGATGAACTTAGACAAATCACCCAATTCATCAAGCAGCGTTTGCCTCATATTCAACTGTTGACCCCTGAACTGAAACGTCTTATTGTGAAGGACTATAAGCGGATTAAACTGAGCGGAGGCCAACCAGGTGGTGGTAATCTGGACTTTCATGTTATCCGTAACTATCTTGATATTGTTGCTGATATCCCTTGGGACCGCTACATTACCAAGTTTAAGAAGAACAAGGATATTGATTTAGTTGTTGCTAAACAACAATTAGATGACGATCATTACGGCTTGGAGCATGTGAAAAGAAGACTCATTCAATACCTTGTTGTCTTAAAGCTTCTTGGAATTAATGCTGAGCGGACTGCTCCCGAAAAGCTGGTGATTGCTCCCCTGGCCGACGAAAACAGAAACACATTTGTTATTGCTAATCTGGACGAAACCCTGATGGTAAAGAAACAAGCATCATATCTGGTTGAAAAGAGTGCTAGAGAAGCTGGTCTTAATTCCGAACTGTTGGAGGTTTCAAAATTGAACAAATCTCCCATTATTATGTTGGCAGGACCTCCAGGTACAGGTAAGACTTCTTTGGCACGTCTGATTGCTCTGGCTTTAGGCCGTAGCTTCCAGCGGATTTCTCTTGGTGGGGTTAAGGATGAAAGTGAAATTAGAGGTCACCGTCGGACTTATGTTGGTGCCATGCCTGGTTTGATTATTCAAGCATTGCGTAAGGCTAGGCTGATGAATCCTGTAATTTTACTTGATGAAATTGATAAAGTTGTTGGAGGAAGTAACTCTGCTGCTTCTAGATACAATGGTGACCCTCAAGCTGCTCTTCTTGAAGTGTTGGATCCCGAACAAAACACCCTGTTTATTGACCATTACCTTGGATTCCCTGTTGATTTGAGTCAAGTGATCTTTGTTTGTACTGCCAACGAACCTTGGCACATGAGCCGTCCTCTTCTTGACCGTTTAGAAATGATTGATGTTGGTGCTTATGACTACCTGGAAAAATTGGTTATTGGTCGCAAGTATCTCTTGCCTAGACAATTACGCCGGAATGGATTCCCATTGGAAAGCAATGACCAGGTTGAACAATTCTTTAATATTTCCGATGATACTTTGAAACAAGTTATTATCGACTATACTAGAGAAGCAGGAGTTCGGAATCTCGAACGGAGACTTGGTACCATTTGTCGGTATAAAGCTGTCGAGTATTGTGAAGCTCTTGGTACTGATGGTGTTGCAGTTGGTTATGACCCAAATGTTCTCACGACTGATTTGGCCAAATATTTGGGGGTACCTTATTCCAGTTCAGATGTCTCTGCAGATGTTACCACTTCAACTTCATCCCCGGTAGGGATTGTTAATGGGTTGTCATATAACTCGGAAGGTCTGGGTTCTGTTCTTGTTTTTGAACTGATTGGATTTGACCTGACATTGGGTGGACAAAGTGGTGGGTCGTCCCTTAATATGACTGGTCAACTTGGAGACGTTTTAATGGAAAGTGGTAAGATTGCCTTGATGTTTATTAAGCTGTTGATATACAAGGGATTGTTGTCGGGGAATACTGATGAACAAAAGCAATTGATTGAAAAGTTTAACAACATGGATATCCTGTTACATGTTCCTTCTGGAGCAATGCCTAAGGATGGTCCACTGGCTGGGGTTACCATGGCGTTGCTGTTCTTATCTCTTCTCACTGATAAGGCAGTTCCTTCTGATATTGCCATGACCGGGGAAATCACTTTGCGTGGTCTTGTCCTCCCTATTGGTGGTGTCAAGGAAAAATTGATGGGGGCTCATTTGAACGGTCATATTCGTCGGATGATTGTTCCTAGGGAAAACCGTAAAGATTTGATTGAAGAATATTTACGGGATATGGAAGAAGAAGGCAAGTCTCAACTGCTGAGTCAAATTAACGCTTTACTTATTGATAATGAAAATCCCAACTATACCATGAGTGAAGTTGAGGACTTTTACAAACAAAAATATGGCATCCAAATGTATTATGCAAAGGAATTCTTGGATGTAATGAAGTTGGTTTGGCCTGATGATGAAGTGGCCAAGGCTGGGGAACGGATGATTGAATACCACTTGTAACCACTATCGGGTAAAAAACAAACATTAACTAGAACGAGTGACTATGAATAAACAAATGATTATCATGAATTTTAATTGACAATTCCCTAATGATTATGTAATTGACTATGTATGTACTTTTACCTCTTTTGTCTCTTGCCACCACCATTACCACCATCTTGTTTACTCCGCTTGCCTTGCTTTTGAAAGTAATCCTTCTTTCGTTCCATTTCCTTTTCCTTCCGAATTTCAGCTTGCTTGGCCAACAGCTTTAATCTGTCCTTATTCTTTTCGGTATTCTTAGACTTTCTCTTATCATCCTTTTCCTTACGGATCATACTGATCTTTGCCATCAAGTCACGGGCCTTCTTTTCTTCCCCTTCAACCACAACTGCCCGTTTCGCCATATACGACTTCTTCTTGGCTGCTTTAGGTAATGATTGTTGTGATTTAAATGGTAATGCCGCTTGTAAAGCTCGAGGAATCTTAAGCTTGGTGAATTGACGTTCTCTTCTCTCGACGGGTTTATAAGCCAGATCTTCCAATAATGGGGTTTCGATATTGGCATCTTGACGAACTTGACCGGTTAATCTCATCCCTCTCCAATCACTCTTGTCTTGTAATAATAACGAAGTAACAGGGTTGTAGAAATGTTTAACCTTGACAGGATACCAAGTCTTTAAGAAGATGGTATCAGACATCAATATCTTATCTTCAAATGTAGCCCGGAAATAGCCATCAGGCTTGGAAAGGGCACGCTTGATTTCCCCTCTAATCCCAGAAACGGTTCTAATTTGTGCCCCCTCGAATTTGGCAACTTCCAACGAGTTGGAGAACATGTCCTTAACGAAGGCAGTATTACGGAAAATCTTATAAGGATAACCAACAAGCTTCAACTTCTTGACGATTTCAACCAGGGAATTATTATCCTGAATAATCCCGGTGGCTGCCACCCGGAACAGACCGGTGGTATTTTGATTATCAATAATATTAAACCCGATAAAAGGAGTGTTTGGAGCAACCAATGGCCCATAAAATGAAGCAAAACAATAGGCATGTTCAGGAGTATATTTCAACATCCGGTTCCGAGTTCTTGAATCCGAAGTGGTATAAATAGGTAATGTTTGGAATCTTCTCCACCCAAGAGAAAGAATAAGAGGATCTTGAGTCTTAAGAATCTTCTTATGCCATCTGTGACGACGAATACGAGCATTCATGATACCAAATCTCAGTTCAGTAGGAAGCAACCCCCCAACAACGATTGGATATTCAGGAGATAAGTTTTCAACAAATTCGCATGGCACATCCTTGAAAATAAGTTTGACATAGGAACCAGCTCTGTACCCTTCGATCTTGAGTCTAGTTGCTTCATCCATGGCATCAAATTCTGCCTTGTTGATATCCATTTGTTTCGCCATCTTTGCCTTTTGTAAATCATACCAGGTATCGGTTTCATTTTCAAAATCCTCAGCTCCTAGTTCTCTATCTTCTTCATCCTCGAATTGAAGCTTAAGTTTGGCCTTCTTCTCAGCATTAAGTTGACGTTGCTGTTCAGTAGTTAGAGGCGCAGATTCTTTCAACTCATCTTTACGTTCCTCCTCTTCAAAATCAGCGAAATCGTCGGCGTCAGCTTTCTCTTCCGTAGCAGATTCATCACTGGCTTCTAAATCTTCGAAATCACCTTCACCATCATCTTCATCATCTTCTTCGTCATCATTACCTTCCCCAGCTTCCAAGTCTTCAAAGTCACCTTCGGCATCTTCAGCGTCATCTCCTTCATTACTGACCTTTGGTGCCACGAGGAACCTCAGTTTCAAAATTTGGTACCCAGATTCGTATTCATCATCCAGATCAACTGAGAAAACTTTCTTCAATTCATCAACCAGAGGAAATTCGGACTTTTCCATTTTTGTGGCTTCGTCCTCTTGTTTCTTCTTAAAGAAATCGTCGTCGTCATCTTCAATATCTTCTTCTTCAATATCTTGACCATTCCACTTGGAAATGACTTCCAGGGGAGACAATGCAGAATAAACTAACTTGTTCAAGTCCCATTTCCGAGGGCCCAGACCTTGTAACTTTTGAGCAATAGTCAAATTGTCATCATCCAAGTCCAGATCTTCGGCATATTCTACTTCATCATCACGGTATCTATCACCCAATTCAGCAGCGATGGTATCTTGATTAAATTCACCTTCATCTTCATTTCCCAGGTCAGCGTCATCGAATTCATCATCTTCGGTTATCCGCTTACCAGCTAATCTCGGGCGTCTAAGCAGGGTACGACCGGTGTTTTCACTTTCTTCGAGTAACCCTTGTTCTTCTTCACTTTCTTCGTCATCTTCAGTCTTCCCTTGAAGGGCAACACTATCGGAGAAAATTTGAAGCCCAGGACCGTCGGCAAATCTTTCTGCCATTGATTTTGACACTTCTTGAAGGTCAGTGACCATCTTTTCCCCTTCACCAGCTTCAGCATTTTCCTTTGAAAATGCTTCATTGGCCACATCAATGTAGACAGCATCTTTATCCACCAACAACCCGCCGACATCAGACATGGGAGCGTAGATGATCTTTTGTTTGTCATCAAGCCGTTTCCGACGACGGGTAGTCTTTGCAAGAGGTTCACCCAGTTCAGCAGCTTGCTTGATCCTTTCCCTTTCTAATTCTTCGAGCTTTTGTTCGTAGTATGGAGTGGGACAAGGGTCAGGGAGTTTTTCAACCCCCAGTACGGTGAAATCACCAGCACCAGCAATATGAACAGGGGCATTTTGGGAACTTAATGGAGTACCATGAAGGTAACCATAAACGGCGACTGTCCGGTCACACTTGGGATTATCAGCAATTTGTTGAGGATGAGTCAAGTCGGTGATCCGATCAGCTAAAAGATAAGGATGTTCGTTACGCCATTTAAGGGGACGGAATTTCATCACTGAAATGAATCTCAGCAAATTAAGGGTTTCTCTATCAGGATATCTCCCATTGAGAACCCCAGAAAGATAGAATAACTTGGCCCCTTGGTAGACTTCTGTCCATAACCGATGCTTCAACCGTTTCTTTGCTGTTCTTAATGTCAGTTGCAGCTTGAATAAATCTAAATGGGTAGCAACCCCCAACACTCTGGGCATCCCATGATGTTGAGCGATGTTAAGGAATTCCATCGTTTCCATTTCAAGCCCAAAGTTACCATCGATCAATAACAACACCAAGTCGGCGATTTTAGCAGCATCAATCATTGAGTTCAAGTCATTAGCAACTTCGATGAATGTTAGCCGACGTCTTTTCCCCAGAACGACGGTGATGGGACCCTTAACTTCACTAAGGGTAGTCTTTGTGAGATGACGGACCAATGACTTGATAAGGGTAGTTTTACCGGTACCAGGAGGACCAACCACCGCAACAATTACGGGAGGAGGGTCATCATCTGGTGTCCGGTCGACCATGGGTACATGAAGCGCCCGTTCTTTAATTTCCCCCAGTCGAGTAGCTTGACGTTGAAGCTTACCAGGGGCACTCACGGCAAATGCCTTAGCATTATGTCCATTCTGATGGAGTTTAGCTTTGGCTGGTTTTCTTGTCAGCCCCTGACGATGGGGTCGATTTGTTTGATTACCGTCCATAAGCTAATTAAGGTGATGATGCGATGAGATGAGATAGGTAATTTCCACTTAGTAAGCAAGTGCGATAAAGCTTAGTCATGATGATTTATTATGTAATCAGGTGAATATATTAGGTAATCATGTCCCATAACAAATCAAGGACCTCTGTTACCGGCATGTCGGTTGGCAATGCACCCATAAGCTAATAGCTTATATATTGAGCGCCAATCGTACTAATTATAATGCCATCACTATTTGTTTACTCGCCTAATATGCACCCCTACATCACCATTCTCAATTGATACAGGCCAACCACGATCATGGTTACCAACACTACTCCAATAGTTAACTAGTCATCAACAGGGGTTGAAACAACCCAGGCTTTGGATCAATGTCACCTCGAAGATCCTCCTGCGTATAATTAGGTTACCCCCTGGTCTAAATCCTCCTTTGGTCTATGTTGGAACCAGTTCTGGCTTGAAACTTATGCATATAATCGCCACATTCACTGGTGTCGTATATAGAAAACAGGGCAATGAAAACTCTAATATAAGGAGTGCTCACCCTTGAGACATTGACGGTGTTTATTGACGATTCCCCCCATGTTTAAGTACATCGAAGTGTTTGCTATTGCCCTTCGGACAATACAATGTTTACTCACAGCCCTGTCATTTGGCTTGAGTATATACATGGTATGGTACTTATCCCCCTTAGCTTCCCATTATACTAATTTATGGTTGGCAGCCAGTGTAATTTCTACCGTTTACTTTATTGTGCTTGGGGTACTTAGTTTTACCAAGAGACAATTAACGCCATTAATTCTTAGTGGGGTCGAATACCTTCAAGTGTGTATGTGGGCTGCTGGGTTTGGGTTGGCGGTGAGTTCATTTGCTCATACTAATTGTAAAGTTGCCGGTCAATCTTTGAGTCTTAAACCAGGGGTTAATCAAGTGACGTTCTGTTATGAAGGGAAGGCGATGATCGGTCTTTGCTTTTGTACAATGTTCTTTTTGTTGATCCTGGCGACATTGTTATTAATAACCTATATTAATATCGAACTGGAACATGGGTGGCTTGGCTGGGGGGCGTTGACGTTTGATCCAAGACCAAGACAACCAGAAGATGGCTTTCTGCTCGTTGACATGGATAAAAAGCATAAGGAAAAGGTCAAGGTTGATGATGCCTCCTTTTCTTGACCGAGTTAACTACTTTGTAAATCCTCTATTTTGCTACCTAATACAAACCGTAAATCATAAATCAACCCAAAACGTAGTGGGACGTAAACTACGCAAACGAATTTCCACTAGTCGTTAGCCTCTGTGTCAATTGGTCAATTGCCGAGGCATAGGTGACAGTGGTTAAATTTTTTTCTTTAATCAACTCAAGTCCCGATTACAAAAACCCCCGCCCTTGTGTTGGCGGGTTGTTTACCGAATAATTCAGCAGTAATGTCAGCTCCTGTCTCAGGTGACGAAATGCCTTTGGATTCTGTAATTCGGTGGTATCATCTCTCAGTTCATCGAGTAAGGTATCACTCATTCTGGTTGGCTTACGATGCTTTTTAGAGAGCTTGCGACCAATATTTTTAATCTTCAGGGCAAACTTTTCATCCAGTCCAAGCGACAGCTTCAGAGATGCCTTTGATTTCAGCAATAAGTTTTCTTGAGAAAATTGCAGGTCTTGTTTCAAGTTTGGTGTATAAATATCTTGAGGTTTTGAATCCTGTTCGCCAATCTTGTACATTTCCAGCTCCCAATTTTGTTGATGATCTTGAGCAGCCAAACCCAATGCTGACAATTCAGTGTTATCTTCAGTTTCATTAATATCAGACAAATCCAGCAGCTTTTCAACAAACAGCGCCCGGTTCTTGCCTTGACCGGCACGACGTTGAAATGAGAACCGGTCATCCTTTGCTGGATGGAACCGAGCATCGGGGTTCTTCAGAATCAACGCAAGTAAAGTAAACACCAAAATCAATATTAATAAAATAAGCGAGAATGCAGCATTAAGAATGAAAAACACCCACCCCATCACCGAAGCAACAGCGGCAGTTTGACCGTAAACCCCCAGGAAAAAGGTAAACAAGAATGAATTGATGGTACAAACAATGGCAATGCAGAAATTAATGATATTGGTTGGCTTGTTAAGATAAGGTTTCTTCCAAATCAAAAAGGCGGTATATGCCATATCCATGATCCATAACACCAACAGCGATGCCTTACCACTACCTTGACATAACCCAATAAATAAGGCTCTGACAAAGTTGTAACCGATAAGCACAGCACCGAACCAGTATTTATTAGCATGGAACATGGTGTAACAAAAACCAAACTTGTCCAACACTTTTTCATCACCATAAAGAAGGGCAGCCGGGTTGTTATATTCTCTAATCGACTTTCTCCCAAATTGGAACACTCTCAAGTACAGGTAACCAATAAGAATCAAGGGGGTAAGGAGGAAAATTACCGCTAAAACAATCACTGCTGCCAGGTCATGAACAGTGAATTCCCAAAGCGATAAAATCGTCAATTGCGAGAACCCAATATAAATATACCGCAAAATCAGTCCCTTCATAATATGCTTGAAGGAAATCCGAATTTGGTAGAAATGTTTCGTAGGTTGCTTATTCTTTCTTGTCATAATCCAAGAGAAAAACTTGCATACCAATAAAATACCCACCAAGAGATAGGCAATGAGCATGAACCAAGTGAAACCAGTTACTGCAATCAGGGTGGGTTCAATACCGGTATTATACCCAATTCTTTTAACACCTCTAAGGACGACAAGATTTTTATTTGATTTGAGCCCGTATTCAAGGTCTCTCTTGTACACTGAGGGCAAAAAGTCCAGGGAATAGTTGTTATTATCAAACCCAAACATTCGTTTACCATATTCGGCAAGTCCCCGAAGATGCAGAAGAGCCCGTTCAACGAGCACTTGCTTTGTGGTATGAATCATATAGGTAGTTGGAGTCCCCCCAGTAGCTTGGATATACCATCGGAACACATCCTGCATGAATTGGATGCGAATCAACCCCATCAGCCATGCCAAGTTTTCTGCCCAGGATGCGGCAATAGGGGGCATCCGTTCCACCAGTTGCATCGATATAATCACCACCAGCTGGAAGTAAAGGAAAAGAGATACTGCATTGGCAGCTACATGGGAGGCGGCATTTGAGTTACCAAACGTCAGCATGAGAGCAGCGACGATAAGACCTAACCCAGCAACCACGGCCGTAGCCCACTTAGCCCCGGTTTGAGCCACCGTTTTCCCATTGGTGAAACTCAGCTGAATACATGATAATAATTCTCTAGTGGAATTATCATACACTTCCACCTTGACGATGGCATCGATATCAGGTACATTATAGGCAATTCCCGGGATCATTTTCACCCATTTTTCGTCCAAATAAATTACCAGCTGGACTTGTAAAGACCCAGGATAAATGGGACAAAATTGTTTCCAACCAAGGGTACAGAGATCGACTTTTTGATTGATGATCTTGAACCCATAGGCATACACGGTGACGATACCTTCGACAAAAGTATTTAATTCGGTGGTCAAATCGATCAGGTAATGTAACAGTCGATCATCAGGGTTGAAGGAAACATTGAAATACGTCGGCAGGATCTGGGAGTTATCCATACAGGTGACAAGGGACGATGCCAGAAGCGTCCGCCGGGCAGTAACTGCCTGGATCCATAGCATCAAATATAACGTTACCCCAAACCACATTATTGCGAGGTGTTTGTATTCAGGTGATCAAAAATGGGATAACGAGCGAAGTGGTCAATGCTGTGTGCTCTTAGTTTTTTTTCTGGTGTTTAGGCAGGGACTTGAGAGCTGTGGTGCATATAAGTGAGAGTTAATGCTGTATGTAGGTCGTGACTATTGCATCATAGCAAGGAGTAGGTGTTTAAACGCGGGACACCGCGTAGGTACATGATCGGTTGAAAAACTACATAACATGTAATGTAGCTATCTTATTGCAATAGTTTGGAATGTGGGTTTATCGAGATAAATCATCGACAAATACCCCCACCCCTATAAAACAAAGTTTCACTTGCTATTTGTGCTGGGTTTTCGTGACTTAGTGCTGCAGGAGGTGTTTGCTGTAATAACTAGCCATTATAGAAAAGTCTTGGTATTGTGCTGGTGGTTCGCGAGGCTGAGTAAGCAAGTACCCCAAGTCGTCTTTGTTGAAACTGGCATCATGGATCATAGATTCGGCAGGGGGTGGTAATATTTGTGTACAAACAACTATACATTGATAATTAGTAATGACAGCAAATTTAATCAAGTAGTTTTAAGGAGTGCTAATGCATCGCTCATCTATGAAGAGGCGAAGTATAGATTAGATGGTGTCGGCTAGTATATTCAACCCCTCGCAAGAGCAACTGGCAATCACGGATGTCTGAGGTTAAATTTAGATAAATAATTGGAAGCACTGCCACAATAAAACCGGTTAGATTGTGCGACCTGGACACCACCCCCATTGGATAAAAATAGCATGTTTGTTTACTTTGGTCATCTCCACTCTATTGACATGATCATACAGGTGAAAAAAACACTTGGCAGTATTGGCAAGGGTTTAATCGCCGAGATCAGAAAGACAATAAGGCTTGGTGATTAGTATAAGGTATTGCGTTCCTTGCATATTTTAGTAGGGTTCGTTACGTAATTATGAGTATTTTTGTGATGAGACGATTAAAAAAAAAATGGCGGTGCAGGATGAAAAAGAAACGTGACATTTAACGATTGTAATGAGCAAGCTTTAAAGTGTGAATCGATCTAAACATTAATTAGTCATGTACAACGTAATATTCGCCAAACCTGACCGCTTCCGCCAGCGGATTTAGCTCAGTTGGGAGAGCGCCAGACTGAAGTCAACTTCGGTCACTGATATCTGGAGGTCTTGTGTTCGATCCACAAAATTCGCAAACAGTTAATTTTTTGATTTTTTTGTCGTCAATTCGATGGAATTTGGTTATCGCCTCGAGGTATGTGTCGTTATTTAAACTTCTATATTGAGGTGAATTATTCAATGTGTAATCTCACCCAACGCAGGTGATATTGGACACCGCTATTTGACGACAATTTTATATAGAGGTTATACTTTTTAAGTATTAGCCCAATGTGTAATTGACCAAGGCAATTGAACCATTGACCTGGAACCTAAGGGAATTTTTGTGGTAGGTTAATTAGATGTAATTTGTGTCTAAAGCATTGGGCCAATATATATATATATATATATATATAGCCTGCGTCGTCGTCTAACATGGTGTTAGTCACATGCAAGTACTTGGCTTCAACTCTTTAGGAATTGGATGGCTATTAGACAGGCTAACAAATATACTCTTTGAAGGATTGGTTATAATTAGAAGCTGTACTTTTATTATATTGTCATTATGTCATATGGCTGCAACATTTAGATCTATCATTGTTTGGACTACGAGTGGAATCTTCATTGGGTTTTGCCCTGAACACAATATCCCTATATACGAGTACTGTACGTGTAATCCGTCTGGGACATGGTCAAAGACGTTGCTATTAATAACGACAATGTGGTTTGATACGTAAGTAAAGAGAATTCTTAAGATTATACCATCAAACATGGATCAACACCACAGATTAACCAACTGGCTTGAGAGTAATAACGGTTATACAATAATGGCAACTACCGGTGATCCTTTTTCTAATGCCCACGTACTTTTATTGTAGATCAATCCGCAATTACGAGACGTCTTTTCTAACAATACTAAGATATCAACGTAATTGTCTGGATAGACGATCTCTTTCTGTTTTTGAGGCGCACTCCTCTTTCATTTCTAGCGCTTGGTTCCAGAGATGAGCCCCAACATCATGTGACACTATCGCTATCTAACTAAGTGATCCCTCAGTTGACCTTGGTGAATGGCTTAATCATCAACTTGTGCTTTTCCAGAATTCAATTCCTTCCAAGTCTTCATATAGCTTCCTTGATTGTCACCTGAGATTAACGACAACCATATTACTATTGGCATACATTATACATTAACCAAACAATAACCAAAAACTACAATTATACAAGTCACAAATTGCACCCGTTGAGATAATGCTATAGATGTCAAAGTATTCTATGTACATGGGTGCAATTCCCCACAGGAGATGTATACTCAACACATCTATTTTATTTGCCCCAATTAACTTTACCTTTCAGTTTACCTTTAATTTAACCTTCAATTAGTTTGATCAATCTCAATCCTTGTAGAGTGACCATTAAGCAATAACTCTATGAGGCCATTAGACGTCAGACAGACCCCAAGTATATTTTCCCTGTTTCACCGTTTCTATCCATCACTTTGGATGTTTTCATTCCTTAGGTTTGTTTACAAATTAAAATAAACAATATTGATGCATTTATTTGGTCTTATTATGCTGCTGAATACCGTTGCTTACAATTTAAATCACTTCTCTGGAGGCGATTACTTCCCTCCAGCTCGTCTAGGAGCCGGCTGTACAGGTTTCTGGGAGTGACAAGTCCATCTATGGGTGTTATAGTATCCAGCACATAATTGGTTATTCATGACCAAACCGTCTAGGTAATCCTAAGTATTTCTCTGTGGCATTCCTCGGTCTCTGGAAGGTTCATAATTTTTCAAATTTTTTTAAAAATTAGCGGATTTAGCTCAGTTGGGAGAGCGCCAGACTGAAGTCAACTTCGGTCACTGAAATCTGGAGGTCTTGTGTTCGATCCACAAAATTCGCATTTTCTTTTTTCGTTTTGAAATTCCAATTCAACTTTTCATCGTTTATTTTTATCTTAGTTCTACATTACTTTCTATTATCACCCCTTATTATTCTATCTTGTTATGTATTTAAATTCTCTTTACAAAACCCTCTCAACATCACCCATTGATTTCGCAAATACTGCTCCAACATCTGAGATCCAATAATCAACTTAAACTTTATGAGATATAAGAACCCCACCTCAATCTTAAGTAAATCCTTTTTCGATACCCCACCAACGGTTGCAAACAGTTTTTGCTTTTGGAAGATATCTTCAAGACTTTTCGTCAGGCATCGAATCGAACCAAGGATGAGTCGATACACATTTAGATGATTTAATTCGACGATATCAAAAATAACACATAAATTGAATAGCATGTATGCGGTATGGAGGTACAGTGCAGGGGAAATCAGGGGTGAATAGGTCATGATTCTAATCAAGAATTCCTGGATGGTTACCGATGGAGCCGATAGTAGATTGAACACTTTGACAAGTTGAGGACTCTTCTTGTGGTTGTTATTATATTCTTGTTGTAGTCGCTCTGGTGTTAGGTCAGTGATGGGATTCTTCAATACTCCCTCATCGCTGACATCGGTATCGGCTAGAAGATCTTCCACGGGAATATACAGGTATTCATTGTCATCATCGTCATCATTTAAGTGTATATCGTCACCGTCCTCATTTATATCCAACCCCTCGCCATCTTCGTTGGTGTGGTCTTCAGTGTCTTCGTTGTCATTATCGTCATTATCGTCATTCATGGTTTTATTATCATTATCTGATAAAATAATGTTCAATTGTTCAGCAACTTGTTTACGAAACTTCTGAAACAACTCTGGATGTTGTTGCAAAGCAATAATGTCTTCTAGGGATCGATTTAAGATGACAATGGCTTCGAGCAGATGAAGTTGATCGATCTCAAACGACTCCATTCGCATATCCAGCATGAGTTGTTCAACGTTGACATCTTCCACCGACTGTGGAGGATCAAAAAATGTCTTTTTCGACGGCTTTAAAGGGATATCCGACACATACTCCATCATTGTCGTTGTTTGGCGAGGGATATGCGCGAAGTGGTAGTGCGACCGTAACATCAACTACCGTGTTTGGAATGAAGACCTCGCTTACTAAGCGTCATGTGACGTCCAAGGTAAATGGTATCCTCGTGCGATAGTTCCACTTTCTATTGATCTACCAGCTGTTTCCATATCAAATGATGAGGGTATGTCAGAGTTTATTCCCCGTTTCATTATTTACGAGTTAAACACAGCCGTGTTTGCAATTAGTGGAAAAAAAAATATAATTGAAAAAATAAAGAAAAATTAAACTTGCCCCCAGTCGGAGTCGAACCGACGATACTTCTCATTACGAGTGAGACGCCTTACCAACTTGGCCATAAGGGCGAGTTCGGCAAAGATTGATACCGACATTATGTGTGGATGTCTGACGCAAAAGAAGAATCTCTTAGCTTTGCTAAACTTTACCAATAAATTTACCTATATTTCTATACTAATCTATTCCTGTGTGGTTTTCTCACCATTTTTTGCCGCCAAAATCGCGGCATCAGCCTCCTTTTTCGCCTTACGCTGTCTATATCTTTCATTCACCAGGTCTGCGGTTTCACCCAATTGCCGTTTGTTGAGAGGAGTGTACTTTCTAAAGTTTCTCCCACAGCCATCACCAATATTTACCGTGCCACCGTCTTTGTTGGCTACAGGATCGAATTTATCACCAATATACCATTGGTCCAACAATTGAGCCATCACCAGTTTAATTCTGTAATCGGTGACCACCCCTCGGTAATGAGCAAAAAGCTTTGCTGATTTCTCGTCATCATCGATCCATTCCATGGGAGGGTATTGACAATCATAAAGGACCAAAGGGATATCATTGGCCATTTCATAGACTGGCCTCGATGGATACTTTACAATATCGAGTAAATCATCAACAATCGACACCAGTTCGAGTCGTTGACCCACGAGGAATAAAATGGCCACCATACACCGAACTTGATGCCAAAGGAACGCCAGCCCTTTCAAGTCAAAGTACCAAATATCATCATGTAAATGGCAAATATCAGCTAAGTGAACTTGGCGCATATAATTGGTAATTTGCTTTGATCCATCAAGCTTACAGAAATTCCGGAAATCATGAACCCCTTGGTATTTGGCTGCTGCTTCTCGCATAAGGTCAAGGTCTAAACCTTGGGAGGAGAAAAAGTACCGATAATGCCGGTAAACACACAGAAATCTAGCGTCAAAATCTTGAGGAGGACGAAGGCATACCAGGGTCACTCTAATATCATCAGGAAGCATCAGATTAAGGATCAGTTTGTATGGAAGTTCCTTATTGTCTAATTCCTTATTGAGTTGATCTTCGACGGATAACTGTGACCGAAGATTAAGTGAAATCACTTGATTCATCGCTGATACCCCTCTGTCCGTCCGACCACACCGTGAAAATTGACAACAATCGGGGTCGGGTTTTTCAATTAACTTCGCCTTTGCTAATGCTTCGACAATACATTGTTCGACGGTAGGCAAAGGAGTAGGTTCATATTGGAAAGCCAACCCACTATAATTCCAACCAAGGTAAGCAAATTTAATCGCCACAAACCGTTTAGGGTGAGCGTTGAAATCAAATACCTTCTTTGCCTTTTTAGGTGGAGGAGCCACCGACGTCGAGTTGACAGTCGATGGAACAGCAGCTGGAGTCAACTGTCCTTCAAGCTGGTGAATCTTTTCAATCAATTCTTCTTTACTCCAATTCGAATACCCTTCAGTTGTTAATCCTCGTTTAATCATCCTCCCTACCTGTCGCATCATCGCGATGAGGTTTGATCGAATGCGCAGATAAGAGACAGATGAAGAAGCTGTTAAATTGGGAAGAATTAAAACTATATCCATGGTTATCCGAAGCTATTGCTCTGTTAGGGTTCCCTCTGATGACCCCAGTTCAAGCTTCTACCATTCCTTTACTTTCAGGTAATAAGGATGTGGTGGTTGAAGCTGTCACTGGGTCAGGGAAGACATTAGCCTTTGCCATTCCAGTATTACAAAAAGTCAGTGAAGCCATTCTTGGTGAAAATGGTGAACCTCTTAAAAAGGGACATTTTCTGGCCGTGGTCATGACTCCTACCAGAGAACTTGCTGCTCAAATTGAAAGAGTATTCAATCAATTATTGGAATATTGTCCTCATAAATTTTCTACCCAATTATTGGTAGGGTCCCTTGCCAGTGTAAGGGAAGATTATGAAGTGTTTAAACAAAGAAGACCCCATATCTTGATTGCTACTCCTGGTCGACTTCAAGATTTCCTCAGTAATCAACAAATCAAAACCAACAGTGTTGAAATCGTCATTCTCGATGAAGCTGATAAATTATTGGACATTCTGTTTGCTAAAGATGTTCTTGCTATTTTGAAAAAGATGCCTAAACAAAAACGGGTGGGCCTCTTTTCTGCCACCCTTTCAGCAGCTGGGGATAGTGTATTCCGGACGGGGATGAATAATCCAGTTAAAGTCACCGTTAAACTGAGTCTGAGAGCTGCTCCTGCTGCTCTTTCCATCTTTTATGCCATTGTCCCCGCCGAACAAAAGGTAGCAGCGTTATTGACGTTATTGGAAAAATATCAATACAAAAAATGTATTGTTTATGTGCCTACATGTGTTGGCGTCAAACATTTTTATTCGATGTTTTCTGACTTGGATACCCAACTTAAGTGGACCTCTCTTCATGGTCAATTATCTACCAAACTGAGATTGAAAGCATTGAATAATTTCATCGATGGTAGTATCGAACATCGTCATATTCTCTTGACTACTGATGTTGCTGCCCGGGGGATTGATATCCCCGATGTTGATTTGGTGATTCAATTGGATCCTCCTACTGATCCTGATGTATTCTTACATCGTTGTGGCCGTACCGGTAGAGCTAACCGAGTGGGTCAAGCCATTGTCCTTTTGAATGAAGGAGATACTGAGCCCAATTATGTGGAATTCATGCAAGTTCGTGGGGTTCAGATGGAAGAAATTGAAGTGGATGCCAACCCTCGAGATTTCCGGCAATGGATGATGGCTGATAGACTGAGGCATGAACTTGGGGTTCAAGCTTTTGTTGGATTTATTCGTTACTATGGCAAACATGTTGCCCTGTCGATTTTCCGACCGTCATCATTTGATTATCTTGGTGGAGCGAAACTGTATGGACTTCTTCGGTTGCCAAAGATGCCCGAACTGAGGTATGTTAAGGATATGCCTGAAGATGGATGGTTAGGTGATCCCATCGATATGGATACCTATGCTTATGCCGATAATGAAAGAGAACAAGCCCGGGTGGCTACGTTGGCAGAAGCGAAAGCCCAACGAATTGCCGATGCCAAACAACGTAAGATTCAAAAGAAGAAGAATGAAGCATGGCTGACGAAAGTGGAAAAGAAAGAAGATAAGCAAGTCCGTCGGGAAAGATTAGCTCGGAAACGAGAAGCCCTCGAAGCCGAACTGCTGGATTCCGAAGTCGATACCGTCGATTGGAAGGATTTAGTTCGGGCCAATAAGAAGAAGAAGACCGAAGACATTGCAGCATTTGATGATTTATAATCATATCTATATAGGAATTCAAATCTTCCATGATCCTGTCATCAGACGGACCCCATCAAATACAAAAAGGTTATCTACCGGGACATATTGTCCCGTAGTTATTTTAAGTACTTCTTGGGCCACCACCCCACCCATCAATGCATTTACATTATGATAATTAGGGGTAGGGTGTGCCAATAATTCATCGACGGTATTTACCACCAGTTCAGGAAGTTTCTCACCAATCACTTGTTCAAGATATTCCAACACCAATGGTTTGGATGGGCCTTGACTTTGAATTGCAAGGATACCAAAGTAGATGGCCAATAAGTTCAGATGGGCAGTATTACCTTCAGTTTGCGGGCTTAAAAGAGCAGAAATGATAGAATCGGAATACGGCTTACATGACCCCAGAGAAACATGAAGTTGACGAGTGTTTTTACAAAACGTCTTAATCAGATCGGAGGGTATCTTGTCATCACGACCAACCGACTTTAACACTTGATCGACGATTTCACCAAATCGAAATTGATCGGATTGAGCTTTGTCCTGGTAAATTCTTTGAAGGGTAATATAGGAACTAGTATCACTGGCCATATCTGGAATTTCCCCCGATAATGGTACTTTACCTTCTTCAGCGACAAACTGCTTTAATGCAGCGACAAACACCCAAAAGATGGTTGAATTAACGGTAATGGTAGTATTTGGATGGTCGAATAATTGGAGTAATTCAGGGGAAATGGTTGTTTTATGCAATGCTCGAATATAACCATCTTTAGCTTCACTAAAGTTGGTTTCGGTGGCCAAGTTTCGCAGCATGGCAACAATCAGTTTCTGGAATCGGAGTTTATCAGCATAAGTGGTGGGAGGTGTTTGTTCAGAAGCCAACCAATTCTGTAGAGCCTTGATAAAGATGACGACATAGGGGACATGAGCATGATCTACGTCGTCCAACTTCTCTAGATCGATGGAATCAGCATATTTTTGAAGTTCGGGCCAAGGGGAATCAATTCTAAGGTCTAACACTTTCAGGGGGTCATGAGTTTCAATGACGGTAATTTCATGAGCATGAACATTGAGAGTACCATAAAATCCCATGGTATTAACGAGTAATATCGGGATCTGTAACCTCCAGAATCGTTCTCTATCGATCAATGAATAATCAGCAACAACAATACATGAGAATTGAAGCCAAAATTCATCACTATCATCATGAGAAGTGATTGCATGGCCCTTTGAATTAGAATTCAATTGGGTGAGATTCTTAACGATGGCTTCCCCCCGGGGGTTACCAATATCATCATTATGAAGAAAGAAGTTACCCGCAAGTGACGCCGGCGTCACTAATTCATCATCAATGATGGTATAGTCTCCAATCCCTGGTAACACCAAATTCTTTAGCACCTCAACCCCAGTACTCGTAGCATTGACCAAACATACATGGGAACTCTCGAGATTTTGTTGACCTGAACCTGCCCAAAGTCTGATCTGACGATCGTAACGAGACATTTTAGTCGATTACAATTAGACGACAGTAGTAATCCGGTACACTAGCGCCGCGGCACTAAGGGTTGGTTAAAAATCCTGCCCCCTCTCTCCCTCTCCTGGTTATGAGCCATTGGTCACAAAAAAAATCAACCGCCCCCCTAGGGCGATATCTCTATATGGTGGATTTACCATTAGTAATAATATATCATATCCTATAAACATTAATTAATTAACGATACACTTCTCTCCTTTACCCTTCCAATCTTGGTATTTTTCCAAGTTTCTTTCCTTTAACTTCTGTTTCACTTCGATGGGGAAGTACCTCTCCATCATCGACATCATCTCGAGGTCCAAATTGGCACCATCGGCAACCATGATGGCATTACTGGCTCGACAAATGGGACAATCGCCCTTTTGTTGTTGTTTCAACTTTACCAAACATCTTACACAAAACACATGGCCACATTGAAGTTTGATGGGTTTATACGCCACCAGCATACACACGGGACAAGTATAATCTTCTAATTGAGGAACCAATTGCAAAATCAGGGTTTGAATGATATAACAAACCAGTTGCGCCACCAGTTTCCCCTTGATAAAGATATGATCATCCGATACCAACCGAGGGAATTCATTTTTGATACTAAAATTGGTTTGTTTATCGAATTTCTTCAAGATCTTTCTTAATGCGGTAGAATTCATCGATTGAAACTTGAGCATTTTCATCAAATGAAGATTGACATCCATAAACTCATTAAACACCTGAATCAGCTTATTATTCTTGAAACTTTCCAATGCCTTCAGCTTGGTCAAATTCATGGTGAATTGTTCCAAATTCTTTTTGATTTGGTTGCCATCTCTTTCCGCCGCCAGCAGCGAAGTTTCATTATAACGAAAATAAACTTCGGAATCCAAATAAATCCGGAATAATTGCCTCCATGCATATAAATCTTTATGATGAGCCAAATTCTTCACTTCATCGGAGATCTTATGACAATTTTCAATCAATCTTGCTTCTTCCCGTTGGCGTAAACAATCTAATTGATGGAGTTCATCTTCTAACATGGTAAAGAATTTTACATCCAGATTTAATTGGATGATGATATCACCATTAGCTTCATCACATTCATCATGGGATTGAGTAGGGCTAATCACCAATTCGCCTTCATCTTCTTTGATTTCTACCACGTGGGCGTCTCCTCCCAATCGTTTTCTTAATTGAGCCCAGATCTCAGGATGATGGTCATCTCCGGGCAGAATCTTAAGACTAGGGATAATCCGATCATCACCAATCGTCTTGGTAAGGGTATATTTGGCCAAGATAGGGTTATCAGGGGTAGTTTCATCCAAATCTACCGTTTGCGAATCCAATAATAGTTTCAACGTCGATTGCGATAACCCAAGAAACTCGAGTTCATGAACGATCTTATTGATACATTTCTTAAGCGCTTTGTATTGGATGGCCGCTTCTACCCATTCACTAGGTAAGTCATCTTCTTCAAGCGACTGTTCCAATTCTTTTCCGAATTTCATCACCCTTTCTTTTTTACCTCCAGGGTCACTTTGACTTTAATTAGGATGCAAGTGGACGTGCATAGAAACTAAACGACGGATGATCACACGTGAGGGTTGGGTTAAGCCTATTTAATCGTCGCAATGATCAATTAGATTTTGTTGGCTAGGGGTTGTTACCATTGAAGAGGAAAATTTAATCTCAAGTCGTATAAAACGTACAAAATGCCAACGTGTGAGTTAGCTGTGAAATTTCTTTTTTCAATCTGACGCGATGACTTTATTAATCAATTGTCGTTGGTATCAGAAGACAATGATAACCGCAAGGGATAGTTAAATTTGGTGACAACGGTATCCACCACTGGATATATTCTATTTTTTCCGCTTTTTGTCGGCTTTGATTGCCTTCACGGCAATTTGCCATCCCCCAGTCATCCTTCACTCTTGTAACGTGCATCGGGCATGCCGCCGCATATACCTAATTTAGCCACCTAACCCTGTAAAAAAATTTTCACTTTAAAAGCATCAGCGCTCCCTCAATTTTTTTTCTTCCTCTCACCACGATGACTGCTGCTAGTGAAGAGAAGTACTCGGCTGAAGTGCTCACTGAGTTGTTGAAGAAGTTGCAAGTGGCCGACAACAAGGACGATGCTGCCACCAACGTTGCTTCGTTCTTGAACTCGTCGATTGCTGAACACGACGCTCCTGTTGAATTCTTCCAAGACTTGAAGAAGGAAATCAACTCCAAGGATGCCGCCACTTCTGTCGCTGCTTTGAAGGCTTATGGTCACATTGCCTCCCCTAACGGCTTGATCCCCACCGTCGAACCTTACTTGGTCGACTTGGTTCAAGTTGTCGCCGCCAAGTCTGGTGACAAGAACAAGGATGTCGCTGATGCCGCCGCTGAAGCTTTGATTAACTTGTCTGCCGCCATCACCCCTAAGGCTGTCAAGGCTTACTTGCCCAGATTGACCGAAAACTTGTCTACCACCAACAAGTGGACTGAAAAGATTGCTATCTTGAAGTCTATCCAAGTTTTGGTTGACAATGCCAAGGCTCAATTGGCTTACCGGATGCCCGAATTGATCCCCGTCTTGTCTGAAGCTATGTGGGATACCAAGAAGGAAGTCAAGGAATGTGCCCACCAAACCATGGAAAAGGCCACCGAAACTATTGACAACAAGGATATCGAAAAGTTCATCCCTGAATTGATCAACTGTATTGCTGACCCCACCAAGGTTTCTGAAACTGTCCACATTTTGGGTGCTACCACCTTTGTTTCCGAAGTTACCATGCCTACTTTGTCTATCATGGCTCCTTTGTTGTCCAGAGGTTTGGTTGAAAGAGAAACTTCCATCAAGAGAAAGTCCGCTGTCATTATTGATAACATGTGTAAGTTGGTCGATGACCCTCAAGTCATTGCTCCTTTCTTGGACAAGTTGTTGCCCGCTTTGGAAGCTAACTTCAAGACCATTGCCGACCCTGAAGCTAGAGGTGTTACCCAACGGGCTTTGAACACCTTGAAGATTGTTGGTAACGTTGCTGACGATGGTAAGATTCCCGAAATCTCTACCGCTGGTGACATTGCCGTTACCTTGAACGAATTCCAAAAGTTGACCAAGGACAAGAAGATTGACAAGCGTTTCGACATTGCTCAAAACTATATTGCCGCCATTGCTGGTGACTTGATCGACGAAAGAGATGAAGCTACCGAATCTTGGACTATGGCCATTGTTCCTTTTGCCACCATCTTCTTGCACGAAGCTGAAGCTAAGGAAATTGTCGAAGCTTTCAGAAAGGCTGCCATTGAAAACATTCCTCAACCCCCCACCTTCGAAGATGAAGAAGATGATGGTGAAGATTTGTGTAACTGTGAGTTCTCTTTGGCTTATGGTGCTAAGATCTTGTTGAGAAACACTCAATTCAGATTGAAGAGAGACAGAAGATACGGTTTGTGTGGTCCTAACGGGGCTGGTAAGTCTACCCTTATGAGAGCCATTGCCAACGGTCAAGTCGAAAACTTCCCCTCTCCCGATGAATGTAAGACCGTTTACGTCGAACACGATATCGATGGTACTGAAGCTGAAACTTCCGTCGTTGACTTTGTTATCCAAGATGGTGAAGTTGGTTTGACCAAGGAAGTTGTCGAAGCCAAGCTTAAGGAATTCGCTTTCACCGATGAAATGATCAAGATGTCTATCCACTCCTTGTCTGGGGGTTGGAAGATGAAGTTGGCTTTGGCCAGAGCTGTGTTGAAGAACGCCGATATCTTGTTGTTGGATGAACCCACTAACCATTTGGATGTTGTCAACGTCGCCTGGTTGGAAAACTACTTGAACACTTGTGGTATTACCTCCATTATCGTTTCTCACGACTCTGGTTTCTTGGACAAGGTTTGTCAATACATTATCCACTACGAAGGTCTTAAGTTGAGAAAGTACAAGGGTAACCTTTCTGAATTCGTCAAGAAGTGCCCCTCTGCTCAATCTTACTACGAATTGGGTGCCTCCGACTTGGAATTCAGATTCCCTGAACCCGGTTTCTTGGAAGGGGTTAAGACCAAGCAAAAGGCTATTGTTAAGGTGCAAAACATGTCCTTCCAATACCCTGGTACCACCAAGCCTCAAGTTACCGACGTTAACTTCCAATGTTCGTTGTCTTCTAGAATTGCCGTCATTGGTCCTAACGGGGCTGGTAAGTCTACCCTTATTAACGTTTTGACCGGTGAATTGTTGCCCACTACTGGTGATGTTTACGTTCACGAAAACTGTCGGATTGCTTACATTAAGCAACACGCTTTCGCCCATATTGATTCCCACTTGGACAAGACTCCTTCCGAATATATTCAATGGAGATTCCAAACTGGTGAAGATAGAGAAACCATGGACAGAGCTTCTAGACAAGTTACCGAATCCGATGAAAACGCCATGAACAAGATCTTCAAGGTTGAAGGTTCCGAAAGACGTATTGCTGGTATCCACGCTAGACGGAAGTTCAAGAACTCTTACGAATATGAAATCTCTTGGTTGTTGGGTGAAAACATTGGTATGAAGTCTGAAAGATGGGTTCCTATGATGTCTGTTGACAACACCTGGTTGCCCAGAGGTGAATTGATGGAAACTCACTCTAAGATGGTTGCCGAAGTTGATATGAAGGAAGCCTTGGCTTCCGGTCAATTCCGTGCCTTGACCAGAAAGGAAATTGAAGAACATTGTCAAATGTTGGGTTTGGACGCCGAATTGGTTTCTCACTCTAGAATCAGAGGTTTGTCTGGTGGTCAAAAGGTTAAGTTGGTCTTGGCCGCTTGTACTTGGCAAAGACCCCATTTGATCGTCTTGGATGAACCTACTAACTATTTGGACAGAGACTCTTTGGGGGCTTTGTCTAAGGCCTTGAAGTCTTTCGAAGGGGGTATCATTATCATTACTCACTCTGCCGAATTCACCAAGGGTCTTACTGAAGAAGTTTGGGCCGTCAAGGACGGTAAGATGGTTCCTTCCGGTCACAACTGGGTCCAAGGTCAAGGTTCCGGTCCTAGACTTTCTGCCAAGGAAGATGGTGAAGAAGACAAGTTCGATGCCATGGGTAACAAGATTGTTACCGCTAAGAAGAAGGTTAAGTTGTCTTCTGCCGAACTTAGAAAGAAGAAGAAGGAAAGAATGAAGAGAAAGAAGGAAATGGGTGATGCTTACGTCTCTGAAGACGATGACTTTTAGAGTAAGTAGTTAATCTAGATGTTTTGCCGCTTTTAATTATATGAATAACCTTTAATCAGTGTAGATTAGCCATGAAGTGGTGACCATTAGGATGAAAAGACTTCCTCATAGAGATTACGATATCGACGTTTTTTGACACTGACCTTCCCACAAGGTATAAATGAAATAGAAAGTGCAAAAGGTTTAAATTGTGTTGAAGAATTTACTTCCATTTTTGAATTTTTTCAATTATGTTATTTTCAATTATATCTCTTTTTAAACCGTTTATAAGATGGTATTCAACCCTTGTTCCAAAGCCTGAAAACGCTAACCTTGTGGGGGAGACCTCAAACCTATTCTGATTATTAGTTGTGCCCGTATCTTCAATCAGTGGGGAGTCGCCTCATCGAGAATGATAAATGGGGTTATGCAAGGCTGTAGACCTTCTTGTAGTTATTTACTTGGTTGGGGTTATTGTATACAGTGATGGGGACCTATATAGTTCCTTTAAAGTCATGTATTTCCCACAACCACCTTAACCCACCCCATGATATTTATACCTTTATAGTACCTGGATAAAACCCAGGGAAAAAAACGTTTTATATACAGTCCGCGTGGCCTAATGGTAAGGTATCACTTTCCGGCGGTGGGGATTGCGGGTTCGAGTCCTGCCGTGGACTGATATTTTTAGTTTTTTACTTGTTATTGATCTTGAAAGAGGTTATTCATTGTCTTTTTTAAACATAGCTATTTAAATCATTGAATTCTTTTCTTTTTCAATATTCGAACTTCGCACTTTAATAATTTTGTAAAATTTTTGATTTTTTTTAAAGGTATTAGATATTATAGAAATCATACTTGAAAAGTGGGTTTGTCTTGAATTTGTTTAATTACCCCGAACAATGTTTTTAATGGAACGACTCTCGACTGACTCTTTTCTTATAGTCTTTGATATCAACTAGGTCTACATACGATAATCGAGACGATACCTTGTACTACTTGGTTGGAGTTATCTGAATATTGTCATCAGTGGGTATTACATACACTAGAACTGTTCGTAAACATTAATTCATTAATACATATCCATATGTTTGTTAACACAGCGTTGGCTACAAAATTGATACCTTATTGGGATATTCCTCAGTTGTAAAATATCCCACCATTCAAATATAGTTGCCATTGGTTCGACGACTATCAAATGACACTGTGAACATCGATCTTGATAATGTCCTGCTTTTATTGCCTGTGATACTGTAAGATGATGGATGGGGTTCACCAGATGTTTCCATTCTTTGGTATCACTGTACAGAGCATCAAATGATGCTAATTCATGAAGACATAAAGATTTAAGCAGAGCAACCCCACTACCACGATAGTGATATTCAACGGGGCCAAGATATTTTCGAATCCATCCGTCATCACCATCATCATTTATCGTTGATTCTGGTCGGGCCAGATCGGTCACTGGTAACCAAGGATTTGGTCCCAGCATGAAATGCTGAAGTGACAGTTTCAATTTTAAAAACTGCCATGGTAACCATTTCAACCGATTTGCAGCAATATTCAAATCGATCAAATTGGTCAATTCACCCACCAATGGGGGGATTTCTTCAAGTTTATTATGGCGAAGTCCCAACACGTTTAGTTTGGTAAACTTAAATAATGAAGGGGACAATATTCGTATGCGGTTATTACTAGCATACAATTGATAAGATGTCGAATCACCAAACACCACCAAATCTTCTAGATCGGCGATTTCGTCGGGGATTTGGGTTAATCCAAACAGTTGAAGGTCGACCTTACCGCTACAATTTTCAAAAGCAGCGGCAATGATTTCTGTTGCTTTGCGGAGAGGTTCCAGTTGAGATTGCAGTAACGGGAGGTCATCCAGGGTCAAAGTTTCTTCGTTAAGCAGGACCTTATAACGATTAAACCGATCAATGCCGAATCCAGCATCAGAAGATGGACCTAGGTCGATATGAGGAGATGATGGATTATCGTCTTCGTCTTCGTTATCATCATCTCGAGGCAGGGTTGGGGGGAAATTAAGATGTTGGGAGGTATAATCGTCCAATTCTGAAGCGAGAGGAGGCGGCAGCAGCGCTGGAGGCAGCAGAGGAGGCAATTCTCCTCCACCGATATTATGTCGTTTGATATGGTCATTTTCATTATATGATGTCAATTTCCGTTTAAGCGTCGGTACCTTTGTCGTTGAAGGAAGAGGTACCCGTTTTGGAGCATTCACTACTCGTCTGGTATGGAAGGACAGACTAGCATTTTCATCGATAACCTCCTTTGACCTTGGTGACGTATCATATATCAATTCCTCCTTTGGGGTTTTGGTATAGGCAAATGGGAGCAATGGGGTATCCTTTTCCATTAACTAATAGTTGGTTGAGGTAGATCGGTTGAGATGCGGGTGAGACTTTAGCGAGGACGATAGTCGAGTGGGGTAGAGATGTTGTAACTAATTTTAAAGATACTAATGAGGATTGGTGGCAGGTCACATGACGAGTCACCTTATTAACTGCGATAATTATTTTTTAGGTTTGGGTGGTTGTTTGAGACGCGTTCATTTTCTAACCGCGTCACCTAACCTATAATATTGATAGTGTAATGTCCGAAGATACCCTTGGGCTTGAAAATCCCATCCGTACCAATAAACGGGCCAAGATTGCTCGGATTGATAATGACCGGTTATTCAATCCCATTCTGGGACTTCCGTTCATCGTTGATCACCATCGAAAAGTGGCAAAGAAGATCGCTCATCATGATAAGAAATTTAAAGGGCTGAAATACCAACGAGAACAGGAGAATCTCGGACTGATTCTTGAGTTTTATCATTTATGGTGTCATGGTCTTTTCCCTAAAGCTACCTTTAGTGATTGTCTAGGTCTTGTCCGTCGATTTGGTGATCGACTGCCTCGGGTTAAGATGTGGAGACGAGAATTGATTGGAATTGAAATTAATAAATTGATGGTGGCCAAGGGGATTGTTAATGAGGATGAAGTTGCTTTAGAACCTCTGGTAGGGTTAGGTCCAGGTAATCCATCCCGGAATGGTAACGATGATAGTAATGGTCATCTCCAAGGTGATCAATCCCGGTTAATAGAGGAAGAAGATGATTATATTGCTCCGATGGACTTTTCATTTATGGGTGGTCTGTCATTATTTGTTGCTGGTGAAGATGATGATAGAGGAGATATCCAAGCTACCTCCACTCAAGAGGTATCACAATTACAACAAACCCATACATCAACTACATCATTACCAGTTCTGGATTCACCAGTCCCAACACCACAACCACAACCAGCATCGACAATAACCCCAGCATCAGTGATCCCCGAGATTAATGACGGTGCCATCATAGTAGATGACGGCGAAATTCCAAGTGATATCGAACCAAACTCTCCCGATCCTTTTGATGATGATGATGACGAATTCTTAGCCTCGATTGATCCCCATACTAAATAATGATTAACCGGTAATATTAAATATTAAATGGAGTGCATATTGCCCCCCGCCCGGCGGCGGCGTTAGGTTATCGGTGAGAGATGATTACCGCAAGTCGCCATCGAAATTGCCACAATTAAATCGGTAAATAATAATGATACCAATTACCATCCCAATATCATATAAAGAAGGTGGTCCCGCATATACCGATAAAGCTTACTTCCCTCAATCGGTGCTTCAATCCCTTGTGAATACCCTCTCGGAATCAGACATCCCTCATCCCATCATCTTTCGAGGTTTAACCCTGGGAGTATACCTTGGAATTAAAGAATTTACCCTGGAAAGTGATGATGACAATGATGATGAATTAGTGGTGACTATAAGTAAATCTTTAATGGATCGAATCCAATTGAACCAAGAGACAATCGAACTCGTGACGCCACCAAAAGCGACCCAAGTTAAACTTAAACCATTATATGCCTATGATATCTTCAATTACAAGTTCTTCTTGGAAGCGGTATTACCCAAATATTATACCACCATCACTACCAATCAAATTTTGGTGGTAGAACATCAAGGACTTCGCTATGAACTTGAAGTTGAAGAGATCAATGGTTCAAAGCAAATCATCACCTGTCTGATCGTTGATGCCGATATTGAGCTTGAAATTAATGATGGGGGTAGAAGTTCAGAGTTTGTTGAACCTAGTGAATTATCTATTGGCTCAACCGTGACATTAGATGATGCTTTACCAGTGACTGATGCTAAATTCGTCCCCACAGTATATGCGATATCTGGTGAGGCAAACCAACCCATTACCATTTCTATAACTGGAGGGGATATCATTGCTGCTACTACTCAATTCCTTTCATTAGATCGATTCCAATGGACAACCATGGATCAAGAAACTTCAAAAGAAATCACCATCGACGCTACTGGACATAAAACTATCTATTTTGTCGGGTTCCCTTGGGAAAAGGGACCTATTACTATGACTGTTAAACCCAAGGCTTCAAGTAATGATCATCCCTCAGAAGATTCGGTTGTTTGTGGTACATGTGGTAATACCATCCCAAAAGTTCTGTTTGCTCTTCATCAACTTCATTGTCAACGTACAATGAAAGTATGTGATGTTTGTCAACAATCATATCATGCCAACAAACCCCATTACCATTGTGCCATCTGTAAAGTATCACTGGAATTACCTCTGTTTGAATTCCGTCATCATAAACTTTTCCATGAACCAGGATATACTTGTACTTGTGATAACCTGCCATCCTTTTCAAATTATCTCGAGCTTAGTACTCACAGAGCCACCCAATGTCCATTGAATCCCATTCTATGTCAATTTTGTCATCTTATTGTACCTCAAGGAGAAGCTGATTATCAAGATAATTACCTTGGCCTTAGCCATCATGAAAATGAATGTGGTAATAAGACAACCGAATGTTTCCAATGTAATCAAGTGGTTCGAGTGAAAGACCTTGCAAATCATCTCCAAATGCATGATCTTGATAAACGACAACGACAGCAACTGGTTGAATTCACCAAATGTTCTAACCACCTCTGTATAAACCGTCGAGATTCAAAATCAAATGATTTGGGCCTTTGTAGTCAATGCTTTGGCCCATTATATAATCTGAGTTATGATCCAGATGGTAAGAAACTTGATAATCGCATTGAACGACGGTATATCCTTCAATTATCAAAAGGGTGTCAATGGCAACAATGTCCCAATAAGTATTGTCGAACGGGGAAGACAATGAGTGAAAACTTACAAATATGGAGAAGTGAATTAAAACCAATTATCCCCCAATTTTGGTTTTGTGTGGGCGAGCTGATGATGATAAAAAGAAATCAAATTGAAGATATCATTAACCAAGGAGAATACTCTCCCCTGGTGGTATTGGATGCTGGTCAACGTCCTGGTGATATCAGAGAATGGTTACAAACAAACGCAGTCAAATGTTAAATATGCTAAACTCTTTCATAGACACAATAATCCATAGAGGTAACTTTACCCACTTTTGGTGGTAACCAAATCAATCTACCTAATCCTTGAGGTTGAGCAGGATCGATCATTGGAGCACAAACCAATGGTTTCCATTGTTCATCAGTGACATTTCCCAGTTCGATTAAAAAGTCACATTGAGATTCGGGGATTAACTTCAGAGCATCAAATTCATTTCGGTTATTCATCCCTGTAGGTACTTGACGTACTCGTTGTTTGAACAGGCCTGTTTCAGGGAACAGACCGGGTAAGAGGCCATCAAATCCCAGGGAGATATACTCTACCCGATGAGATTGGGGTAAAAGCATCAGCGTAGGAAAATGGTACCATTCTTTACCTAAACATACCACTGCTGGTTCAGGGTATTGTTTAAACACTTGCATTACTGTTAATGGAGCCAGATAATGGGTAACAAGGGCCATTGTCCGTAATAATGACACCACGGTGGTACCGATGGCCCCAATCACCTTAATTGCCCGAGGAAGTTTCTTGGTTAACGCAGCAACCAAAAGACCAGCACTTAAAGTAATCATAGGATAAATAGGATACATGAATCTCTCTTCCTTATGAGGTTGAATAATGAAGATTCCCAGCCAAATCAACAATGGAGCCAGCACCAACCACACCTTCTCCAATGGGTAAAATGCAAAATTGATTAATGATCCCAAATAGGCCAACATCGCCACCCCATGGAAATTAAGCACTAAATTAATAGGATAATACCACCATGGTTCAGTACCGAAAATATCGGGACCAACACCGTCATCACCCGAGAATACATTATACTTGACGATATTCCATGGTACCAAGACCAACCGGCCATAAAGATACAGATCAAATGCTACTAGCACCCCACAAATGACACCAAGGGCAATGACGGTACCAATAATATCCTTTACCTTCCGTTTAACAATGATTAATACCCCAACAGGAATACCAAGGGCAAGAGCAAAAGGCCATCCAAACAACCCTCCAATTAATTGGAACACCACCAGATAAAAATACCGACCATCCAACGCCGATGCAAGGGCAAACATTTGTGTTTGCATGGCAAATGCCAGAGGTAAGAATTCCACGCCAGCATGGGCCATCCCCGTCAGGGTAGCTGAGAATAGAAGAAACCAATTTGACGCCTTGGGGCCGAAATTGCGCTTGACCAGGGTATATAATAAATATTCTCCAGCAATCGTCACGATAACAATGACTGCCCGGACAAGATAGAAGAGATTATCATCACCAAATAATAATCTCAATGGGGTGACGGCCCCGGCATGGAGGCCAAGGTATGCCCACAGACGAATGGCATACTCAGGACTGTACTCCCACGTTTGCTTGCCAAAGCCTCTAAGGAAGAAATTTAGAGGATCCCAATAGTTATAGGTCTCATCACAGTCAGGAATGATCATTTTAATTACCAGGAATGCCCTAAGGGCAACCAAAATTGGTAAGATCAATGATGACATGTAATTGAGGTGGGATATATATAATGCGGCTTGAAAATGAGAGCCGCAGATTGCGAGCCCGGTTTGGTGATATTTTTCTTTTTGGCGACAACCGCGTACCAAAACAAAACAAAAATGGACCACATCGATCACCTAGAGAAACAACTAGCGGTGAGGAAAACAAATACCAACGACATAACAAAATACACCTTACAATCGCTACAAACCAAGGGCGATGAATACTCAAGACAATACCAACAATTGAATGACGAGTTAACCAAACGGCAGCATGATCATCAGAATATCCTTGATGATCAACAACAACAACAACGGTTGATCGAAGAACAATTACCAACGATTGAACAATCAATAAATCAATTAGAAACCCAGTTAACTCAACTTGAACAGCTACGAGACCAATGTCAAACTCTCAATCAACAAGTGGAAGAAATGACGAATGAGGAACAAGCAAAAGAACAGGAACTAAAACAGCGATCGGCGAATATTCGAAAAGCGATCGAGGATGATATTCGTCAATTATCAAAGTACCAACGATTACTTGGATTAAAGATGGAAGCGATTGATTCAGGAGTGATCCATTTTACGTTTACCAAAATCGATCCTCTTAATTGGAAATCAGAGTTTCTGGTTGATCTCGATGTTAGTGGCGACGATTTTCTGGTGGTGGCGCTGGCGCCCGATTTAGGTGACAATTTACTACTATTAGTGGAACATGAAGTCAATGATCATAAATCAGTTGGCAAATTTTTAAAGACGGTTCGAAACTTGTTTCGGGAGAAGTTTGAAGATGCTGGGGGTCAATGAAATATGGGGAGAGATGAAGTTTGAAGTTTGGAGACATTTTACCTTTGCCTGGAGCATAAGGATGTAATTTAATATTTATAGAGTAATAGAAGTAATTACCATACCGGTATGTCTACCCCTCATTCGCCCCACCCCCTCTTTTCCCTCTACTACTTTTAAGGGTATTTCTACTCTTCATAGTATGTCTGATCTTGTCGCAATCTCAGAAACATCCCCCCTCACCCACGCTCACAACCAGATGCCTGATCTTCGCACTAACTTCAACCTCATCGCATTATCAACCAAAGGTTAACCTACGCTATACAATGAGAGTGAAGAAGCCTCAACTGAAAAGGGTGACCACCCGGATGCGGGAAGGGATCAAAAAGAAATCTGCTGCTCATCAAAGAAAGCAGCGGAAATTGGCCAAGAAGGATGTGACTTGGAAGCTGCGCAAACCTAAGGACCCAGGTATTCCTGCCCTGTTCCCATTTAAGGACAGAATCTTACGTCAAATTGAACAAGATAGAGAAGCTGAAGCTCAAAGAAAGGAACGGAATCGGTTATTACGTACTCAAGCCGGGGGCATCGCTGGTGAAGATGATGCCGAAATGGAAGATGACGACGAAGATGATGGTGCTGGTGGATTGGCTGCCCTTTTAGAA
The DNA here is from genome assembly GCA_030569815.1 of Diutina ranongensis (nom. inval.). Classification (NCBI taxonomy): domain Eukaryota; kingdom Fungi; phylum Ascomycota; class Pichiomycetes; order Serinales; family Debaryomycetaceae; genus Diutina; species Diutina ranongensis (nom. inval.). Next base: position 53,470 of record JAJMLP010000044.1, read on the forward strand.
AGTGCTCAAAAGGCTGCTGAAGATTATGATGGTCAAGAACAAGTGGAAATTGCCGAAGAAGACATTGAAGATTATGAGGTTGATCTCCCCGATGATTCTCCTACCCTGGACAAATCCCGGAAAGCTTACGATAAGATCTTTAAGGCGGTGGTTGATGCTGCTGATGTCGTTGTTTACGTTTTGGATGCTCGGGATCCCATTTCTACCAGACTGAAAAAGATCGAAGAAGTCATCTTACAATCTCCTAACAAGGCGCTTCTATTGGTATTGAACAAGGCTGATTTGGTGCCTCAAGAAAACTTACAACAATGGCTTAATGTCCTTCAATCTCAATTCCCCACGGTGGCGGTAAAGGCTCTGGGGTCTGGTCCTGCCAACCCTGAGTTAGCTCCTCTGAGGCTTTTACAGGCATTGAAGAAATATGGTGCCAATAAAAAGCGGTCTCTTGTGGTTGGGGTCATTGGTTACCCTAATGTGGGTAAGTCTTCGGTTATCAATGCTCTTACTGGCGCTCATGGCTCTGGTGGTCGTGGGGCTTGTCCTACTGGTAACATGGCTGGGGTCACTACTAGTTTAAGAGAAGTTAAGGTTGATTCTTCACTTAAGGTGGTTGATTCTCCTGGGATTGTTTTCCCCGATACTACCGATGCTAATGCCATCAACAAGTTGGCATTGGTGCTGGCGGTGCCTCCTAAGTTGGTTACTGATCCTATTGGTGCCATCAAGCTCTTGATTAAGAAGTTCTCTCAAGATGATACTATGGCTCGGGGGTTAAGAGAATATTATAGTATCCCTGCTCTTTCTGCCGGTAACCTCGAAGACTTTGTCAAGTTGTTCTTGATTCAAGTTGCTCGGTCCAGAGGTAGACTTAGTAAGTATGGTGTCCCCAATATGGAAGCTGCTGCTGTACTGGTTCTTAATGACTGGAGAGATGGTCGAATCCAAGGGTGGACTGCTGCTCCCGCTGCTGAACTGGTTGCTGCTAAGAAGGAGGAAGCCCCTAGAACCGAAGAACAAAAACAAGTAGTTACTGAATGGGCTGAAGCGTTTGATTTGGATGGGTTGTTGTAATGCATAGGAAATAAATGATATAAATTGGTATGATGATTTACTCGTAGCCGTTAACTAGAAATGGCAGCCGCACCACCCGGGCTCATAACACTTGGATCGGGGAAAAAATTTTCAACCAAGGTGAGATGATGAACAAGGATATAACCATTAACCAATCTACAGTAGTGTAATACTATCATTCCTTTATCGTGTATTTTACAATATGACTCATCTATATCGTCTCCCCTATTAATTACCAGTTAGAAGCGGCAGCGTCTTCAGCGGCAGGAGTAGCGCCAGAGTCAGCCCAGTCAACTTCTTCAGTTTCGCCGGTCCATTCAGGTTCAGCAGCTTCGGTTTCAGTAGCTTCGACTTCGTCACCCTTTTGGGCTTCTTCCAAAGCGTTTTGTTCAATTTCTTCAGGGTCTCTGTAGAAGTACAAATCGGGCATAACCGACCATTCGGTGGTTCTGTCAGGGATGATACCTCTAAGTCTCAAGACTTCTCTAGCCAACAACCACCAGATCAAACCAATGGAGTGCTTACCCTTGTTGTTACAGGGGATAGCAACATCGACGAATTCAGAAGGAGAGTCCATGTCGGTCAAGGCGATAACGGGGATGTTAACATAAGAAGATTCCTTGATAGCTTGAGCATCAGTTCTGGGGTCGGTGACAATGACCAATCTGGGTTCCTTGAAAGATCTGGTGATGTAGTTGGTGAAGTTACCGGGGGTGAATCTACCAGCAATGGGGGTAGCACCAGTGTGGGCGGCAAACTTCAAGACGGCTCTTTGACCGAAAGTTCTCGAAGAACAGACAGCAACGTCAGAAGAGTTGGGGACAGCGGCGATGATTCTGGCAGCAAGAACGATCTTTTCCCAGGTCTTACCGATGTTAATGACGTTAACACCATCGGGTCTAGTCTTGTAGACGTAAGGTTCGTTGTGAACTTGAACGTTCTTGGAACCCAAGTGGACGTTGGCAGCCAAAAGGAGCTTGGCGTCTTCAGCAGTCAAGTTGAACGAGTCGGGGAGGGACATACTGTGTGGTGTTGGATTGGGCAAGAGTGAAAATTTTGGTTAGTGCGAAGTCGGGTAGTGCATGCAGAAGATGCGCCGGTACCAGGGTTGAAACCCTTAGTCACGTGCGGAACCATAATAACCATATTTTGATAGTAGGATTCTAACCCCTGGTTAGTAACCCATGAAGTAAAGAGGAAAAGGGAATGGTATCATATTCTGTTGGTTAACAGCGGTGAATTTAGTTTGATTATTTCTTAAACCCATGGCGATGTCCAATGTTAGTGGTGTGAATCATTCAACTTACAATGAGGCTAACACACCAGTTAATGTATGCTTGAAGTCAGGGTCCCTGGCATTGTAAAAGTTAACCAAAGTTATCAAAAACAAAATAAAAATAAACTCTTCAATTAATTTTATTTTGTTTTGTTTTAGTTTTAGTTAAAATTTTTTTTGTCTTTTTTTTTTTTTTTTTTGTTTTTGATTGTAAATTGAGTTGGTCTCGCAAATCGTAATTTGATTCGTAAATATGCAAGCCCTACATATTAATGATTTATACAGTCTTTTCAAAACAAAAATCATCAATAGGGTGTGCGACCTTGTTAATCTCTAAGAAGCCATCACCACAAAAGGAAAAACAAATACGAGGTGTGGCAATGGGTGGTATGTAAAGGGTAGGCTGTAAAGGATTAGTAAGCAAAACGGACGGGTATGAAAAAGAGTGAATCGTCAATTGTCTGTAATGGAGACGGGGGGACTAACCCAACCAAACAATAATGGCACGGTTTGTTTATCAACGGATAAAGTACCAATCATATACCCACATTGTCTTTCATAGCAATTATTAAATGCAACACGCCACATTATCCATGAGCCAATGTTTATCTCGGAACAATTTCTAAAACCCGAACCAACATATACTCGGATATAGGTACATAAATCGACAGTTAACGGTTAAACTCGGGACATCGCATAACTATCATCATGAGATTGAAGAACAAGGGGGACGGGGGGGGGGGATATTTCCTGACTTTATTAATCAATCCCGATTTTGGTGTGCCAATTTCCTAATTCATCAGTGAGTCACCGTTCGCTTCCTATTCCCTGTAATCTCTTCCCCTCATTTATAACACGTCTCAGGGTTTGACATTTCTCGGTAATAGAAGGCATTTTTTGGGAACGCATTGCATGAAAACCATCATTGAAGATATTGACTCTGACCCAGGTCATGACAGCCATTTGACATTGGCACCCCAATTTAACCCCCCGCAATGGTAAAATACCATCACCAAATGACCCTAACGTTATCCCCTCACCTCTAGCTATTGATTGGGGTTTCATCACTCCCAACCACAAACCCGCGTCATCATGTAAAACAGGTTTTTTATGTGACTCATCACACGGGAACCCAACCCCCCCTATTAGCTAGTTAATCACCACAACCATACTATGGAATAGATAATTGTTAGTACCCCTGATTACTGATGGTTTACCCCAGACTATTTCTGAGGTTAGGTCCCGAGTCTCATGTGCCTTGTTATCTCCTTACTCCGTCCCTCAAGATTATCCACCGGAGTTGCCCTTCCGCACTTGCAGCCCGTTGAAGTTTCCCCCCCCTCCCCCTCCTCTGTGCCATGCATAACTTGCCTCACCGCTATGGTAGGAGAACGCAAGCGGCATTTATCTTTTGAACACGGCATCGAATGCAGAAAAAACCTATATAGGACGTCGATGTAATCTAGGATTTTTTTTTTTATTATTATTATTATTAGTATTGTTATTATTCCATAATGACCCAAGAAACTTTTGTTACTCATAACGAGTTTAGATCGGATACCTTTACCGTGCCCACCAAGCTGATGATCGAGAAGCTGTTGGTGACTTCGACTTTTGGTGATTCTGTTTATAAGGAAGATGCCGCTACTCTTGACCTTGAAAGTAAAATGGCGAAAATGGCCAACAAGGAAGCGGCATTATTTTGCGTGTCGGGGACAATGCTGAATCAATTGGGTCTTCGGGTCAATTTGATTCAACCTCCTTACTCTGTATTGTGTGATTACAGAGCTCATGTGTTTTTACATGAAGCTGGCGGGTTGGCGACGTTATCTCAAGCGATGGTCCATCCCGTGATTCCAAAGAATGGTAACTACTTGACGGTTGAAGATATCATGGATAACTACACTGCTGATGATGGTGATATCCATGCTGCTCCTACCAAGGTTATTTCTTTGGAAAACACTTTACATGGCATCATTATGCCTTTGGAAGAAATTGCTCGAATTGCTGAGTTTGCCAAAGAACATGATATTAGAATGCATTTGGATGGGGCTAGACTTTGGAATGCCCTGATTGAAACTGGTATCGCCATTGGTGATTATTGTCAATATTTTGATACCGTTTCCTTGTGCCTTTCAAAGTCATTGGGGGCTCCCATGGGGTCGATCTTGGTTGGTCTGCAAAAACTGATTGATAAGGCTAATCATTTTAAGAAGCAGGCCGGTGGGGGGATTCGTCAAGCAGGGATTGTCACCCTGATGGCGATTACTGCCATTGATGAAAACTTTGAAAAGATTAAGATTGCCCATGACTTTGCCAAAAAGGTGGGCAAGTTTTGCTGTGACCATGGTATTATCCTTGAATCTCCCGTTGATACCAATTTTGTCTTTATCGATATGAAGCGTAACAATATGGATTCAGGTTACCTTGTTGAAGTTGCCCAAACCCATGGCGTCAAATTGATGGGGGGTCGAATCGCTTTCCATTTCCAAAATAGTCAAGAACTGGTGGACCTGGTTTGTGATGCCATTTTGGAATGCTACAATTATAACCAAGAAAATCCATTTATGGACCATCTGAAGAATAACAAGAAGATGTACAACTTTGAAGCGATGCAACGGCAAATGATCTCGCATTAATGGCATGGGAAACGACTAATGATTTAAAAATGGCAGGAAGGTAATAGAAGATTAATAGTAATGATATCAGAAATGATATGGTATAATAAACATACAGGTTAATGATTAATATCTTTTATTTGGATTTTAATCCATAAAGTCATCCAAGTCACCTTCTTCAATTGCTTTTAACAAGTCAATTTCATCTTCTCGATCTTCCTTTTCCACTTGATGAGGAATATCACCTTCACTAGGATATCTCATCGCTTTTACCGAATCATTATGTAATGATAAACAGAATCTAATCCGTTGATCAAATTCACCTTGAGGTTCGGTGGTTGAATAGACATCCAATAATTCTTTCAGTTGCATGTACCCTTTTTCATGATTAATCAGGGCATCAATCACCCCATCTCTAATAGCTTTCAGCACGATATATTCCGTCAGTTCTTCCGAATCCAAATGAAGCTTAATACAAATGTCCTTTAAGGAAATCTTTGAGTATGCTAACAGAATGATCCGGATCCCCGTCTTGATGACATTTTGACGCAATCTTAATACCAAGGTGTAATTGTTATCTTGTTTGAATTCTTGTTCATATTGCTTCACCGTTTGCAGGAACAACTTTAAATCCCCAAGTCTCACCGCCTTGGTGACATGGAAATATGGTTCAAAGTTCCCCAGTTGTTTACGGAACATTTGTAATTCAGGGATATCCCCCATTAGTAACTCAATGACAATTTGTAACTTGGTGGCTGCCTGTAAGAACCCGGTGGCCAATTGAGTTTGTGGGGTTTTACGAATGGCAGCAATGACAAATTCATGGGCAGTGGAGTAATCCAATTGTACAGCATTGATTCTCGCAAGATAATAAAAGTACCGGGCCCCCAATGCATTGCCACAATTTTCGGGGAATTCGGTCTTATCCACCAAGTTGGCCGCCAGGTTAACATCATGAGTCAACAAGTAGTTTCGAAGCAATAATGTCAACACCAGGGCGGTGGTTTCAGGATCATGTCTCAATGTCGCCGATCTCAACCCTTCCAATAATTCAGGACGAATCAGCACCAAATCACCAAGAAGTTCCTTTGTCCGACAAATATAGAACCACACCTTGGCCCGCAAAAAGTCCAACGTCCGATGTTGTAACACTTTCAGCACTTGGATGACAATGTCATTATACTTATCGAGCTTTTGCAATTGTTTGGTATCCAAGAGATAAACTTGTACCAACAAATGAATGTATAAGTCGACTTCAGGAGTGATATGTTCGCCTTGATGATCCAGGGCTGGGGGGTGGCCACCAAGCACTTCATAAAGATACCCCCGATGAGGGTTACCGCCATAAGTATTGGAAATAACCAGTAATAACACCTCCTTATGATCAATTAATTTGCGTCGTAACCTACCCAAATCACGAAGGACCATGGTGATATACCGGTTATCATAGTTTGCCAGTGCCTTGTTAAGAAGGACAAAGCTCAGGTCAATTTCGGTGGCCAATTGTTTAGATTCATCCACCGGGGGAGTCTCACTAACAACAGCTTCTTTAGAAACTTCCTTGGAAGCATCCTTCATCTCGATATCTTGCCCCATGGTGGCGTCTAATTGTATAAGGAATGGTTAGTGAGGTTAAGTGCGAATTTCGTCCAGTCGCCACCGCGCGACACCACACCCATCAGTACTACTACCATCAATTGCGGACATGGATAAATGAGGGGAAAAGTAGGGGGTTTGGGGGGGATGGTGGGGTTTTAAGGTAGCTATAAAATGAGGTAATCCCATCGTATGTTAAAGTAACGTTTACTATCTGTGTTTAGTTAGGAAAATTGGTCAATTGAAATACAAGTACTCTTGAAGAGAGAGAGAGAGAGAGAGAGAGAGAGAGAGAGAGAGATTACCACCAAAATGACATTATGGTTAACTCGAACAATTTGCTAAAAAATCAAGCCCACACCCGGATTTGAACCGGGGACCAATTGATTTGCAATCAACTGCGCTAACCACTGCGCCATGTGTGCTGATGTTTTGACGATCAAAGTCGTGATTTTTATCCGGAGTTTAGCAACAGAAAATTCAACCTAGTAGGAATAACAAGAATCAACTAATATGCCCCCAATTGACGATAATATTGGTTATCACTTAATTAAAGTTAATAATTCCAATATTGATGCTAACACAACTTGGTTTACCACCTCATAATAGCATAATATGATAACTCCCATATTGGATGAAGTATACGAAGTAAGATCACCAAAACAAAGCCAAAAGTAATTTTTTAATACAACCCATAAACACACATATCTTCCCATTGTTTATCCTTTACATTTTAGATGTATTCACTCTTTCATTTTGGATCTTTAAAATTCTCAGTTTAACATCTTAAAATTATGGATTCAAATGGGGTTCAACTTGAGTGTTTTGTTGTCAACTTTTAATATCATGGTCATATCACTCTAACCCTGGTTTCCCGGCTTCCTTGCCATACCAACTTGAAATAAATGATCACAATTCATTGGAAATTCGGCTGAGACCTTACCGACTGTTGCTTACCTCAAAAGATATCAAGACCACCAACGACACGATTAACCTACCTGACGTATCATTCTTTCTTTTAAAAATTTAGTAATTTCTGAATACTGTACAAGTTCCACCTCCAAGTGATGGAGGAAATAACTTGTTTGATTGGTTCTGACAAGATTGAGGGCGGGGATAAATTACGTAATGACAATTCCAACCTTCTTTTAAATTGATAAATGACAACTTGAGGTCTTCATTAGGTAATGGGGGCTTTGCTGATTATCATTATTATAGTTTTTCTTCGTTTAGTGATGAATTTTAGCGAGACAAATTTGAGATTTTCCGAATTCCTACAAGGTTGAAATCACTGAATCAAAATTCTAGACATAATTAATAATAATGTCAACTTTTAATTTACTTTAGACATTCGGGGTCCTTGAAAATAATTATACTTTTATGCAAGGATGCAAGGTGCCTTTTTGACTTCGTAAAATGGGGTTATTTAGGCAATGGAACAAACGTATGGATGGAGGTAATCCGTGTTGATAGATAGATTAATGTTATCCGATTAAATAGAGGAGATACTCTTGGATTATAGGGAAATGGTGGAGGTGATAAAAATTGCGATAATCATGGGATTTTCCAAACATAATGATATGAGACTCGGAAATATGTAAAATGTAAAGATCAGCCGTGGTTGCCATTAGTAATAGAGGGCCCATAACCAAAAGAGAAGCAGTATAATTGAAAGGTGACTACTGACAATATAGACTTTAAATACATTAATAGGAAAATACTTCAATGATATATTGGCGTCTATGCGTCAATGCATCTATGCGTCAAACTCGGCATATTCGGGTGAACTTAACTGGAAGTCATTCCAGTCCTAAATATATCATTAAGGTAATAAATTTGGTACAACACCTCTTTGATGCCTTGCAAGCCCCCCATAGAATATTTTATACCACCGTCAACTTTATTTCCTTAATTGACGACATCAACATTTAACGAGTTTGACACCTAACGAGTTTTTGACACATGACGATGAAGGCAAATCAAAATATTTTTAGATGTGGTTTTGACGTGTAAATCATTACTAACCCCCGATGAGCCACGGGTATAGATATGCCAAGTAAATCATCAATTAAAGGAATATTATTAGTGATGAATCTTGAATTTACCTGGTGAAGCCGTGGATGGTAGAAAAATATTATTTCAAGCCCTATTGTTATTAACCATTATTAATCTCACGTTAATGATGTAATCCAATATTACATTCATACGACATTTAAAAAAAAAGTTAAAAAGGTAAAGCCCACACCCGGATTCGAACCGGGGACCAACAGATTTGCAATCTGCTGCGCTACCACTGCGCCATGTGTGCTAACACGAAAAAATTTTATATTCAAGTTTTACCCAGAATAGGACATCATTAAAATTTGATCAATAAAACCAATGAAATATCATTAAACAAAGCAATTTTTGTTTACCAACCCCTTTAAAGGTAATATAGTCTCTTCAAACATCGCCAATTCTCGTAGAGAAAATTATCTGTTTCATCGCTGACACTGTTTTCTCAACCATCTCAACCACGAGACGCGAACTACCATGTGGGTGGCAACTCATGGTCAGTGTAAGTGGCCCTATATCCCAAAATCCCCTTGAACCACTTAATTAACTAACTCATAGGTAAAATACCCATATTTAAGAATCATGGAGTGATCATTGGCCGCGATGAAGGCGTCGATATCCATATTGATCTGGTATCAGTATCGCGAAGACAACTCGAAATCAGAGCGGGAAAATCGCCAGGAAATGGAGTGGTAGTGAATATTATATCCCGAGCCAAATCAATTATCAATGGAGTGCCCCAAAAACTATTAAAAAACGAACGTCCTCGCGAGATCGTGTATGATGGGCCGGTTACCATCGAATTCAAAAGCCAATCGCAACCAATTAAAGTGGAAAACATTCCAATCAAGGTCGGAGGAATCAATAGTGATGATATTGACATCCCTATTACTTCAATTGATGATAATGATGACGATGATGCCAGTATTGTTGTCGATAATGGGTCAACCATTGGTGGACTCATTGCGATGGCCAAAGGACAAGGGGTTGTTGACCAATCATGGGTAAAGTATGTTGGTAATAACCCAAGAGATATTGATAATTGGTGGTTTAACCTTGATTATAGCAAATTCAATGGTGTGGCTCCCGATAAACGAAGACTGACGTTATTAAGTGGGGTAACGGTGATACTGTATTCAGAGGAACAATTGCCACTTTTCCAGGCCATGGGGGCAGTCAATGTTATCTTGGTAACTGGTAATGATAACGTCAAAGACACCGTGTTAACTATTTTGGGGCCGATGGTGATTATCGACCGGAAGATCGGCGACTTTCCCGAAACTACTTTTGATGACATCATTGATGGTTTAAAGTCAATTGACTCGCTGAAGATTCATCCCTTCACGTCGAATGAATCAAAGGGAACTTCTCCCACCAAAGTTCGGCGTCGACGAGAACGTTATCAACGAAACCCCGATAAAATGGCGTTTTTTGATATTAAACTTGAATGTGACTCTAATTCGGAACTAGTTGCAGCGCAAACTCAAAAGCCAATAGACCATGAAGCTGCCTCTTACCCTTCCGAGGCATATTCGGAATTAAGCTCCAACGCAACGCGGATTACCTTACCAGACTTGGAGAAAGATCGACAAAAAAATGTTGACCAGGCGCCAATTGATATCGAGGAGGAAGAAGGCAGTCGCCAATCCCCTAAACTCCTGGTGAAGGAAAATACTCCTGTTGCCATTGAGCCCAAGGTTTCCTTAGTCGATGCAATTAAGAAAATAAAACGCCTGGCGGCGGAAATGATTGATAAAGAGTATGGCGGTGAAGATGATTTACCCGAGGGGACAAAGTTGGCGGTGATTGAAATCCACAAAATGCCCCTACGTAAGAAGGCCCCTACTTCAACCACCGATCTGTTTGACCTGCGACATATTGGCAGAAAAAATTTTAAGGTGTTTCGGAAATCTCAGCCGGGCAAACCGGTAGTGCTGAAAAGATTCGTTCCTGTGTGTATTTTTAGCGAAGCGCTTACAGAAATTGTCGATGTCACCGAGGGTCTCGATTTTGCAGCAACCGTCGCTGAACAAATGGAGAATGATTTTGGCGGGTTGTTTGTTCCTGAAGATGATGACGAGGACAATGGGCCCAAACCACCAACAATGTCTTCGATTATGACTAAAGCAACTAAGCAAACGGTGGTTGTGGACTCAGACTCCGAAGATGATGGACCCCGATTTGGATTTTCCCGGTCTAAGCCTTAACCAGCGACATCCTTCGATTGAAGCAAATCTTTAATACTAAAAATCAAAAAAAAAAAAAATTCAAAACCCTTCCCCTCGCCAAAAAAAAAAATAAATCATGGTTATAAGCGAAGAGTGAATTAGAAGAGCGTGTTAATGTGTGGAAGCAATCATTTAATTGAGATATTATTTGACACCTCCATACCTCCCCAGGAAACGATGATTTGGTGATGATGACCATAATTGTAATTAAAGAGAGTTGGGTGATCTGATAAGGAAGGTTCGGGATGGGTGATCAAAATGACGATGCACCCCTTCAGGGAGCAGGAGCAAGAGCATGAGACTCTCGACGCAGTCAATTAATGATCGACAATCTAGTAATTGCTGTGGCCCTCCCCCAAATGTGGAATAAATTGCGAAACCAGTGATGATGATCTCACCCAAGTGGAAGGAAAGCAATTGCACACAAATACCAATTGTCGGGAACGTTATCGTCCTCAAGTGTCAAGCTACTACCAAATGTCGTTATTTTAGTAATTTGCTGCTGATGATGGAAATAATTAAGATTAGGTTCATTGTCTCTCTCCTCCATCTCTACCTTTTGCAGTTACATTGCATGTGGCCGAAGAGATGAAGATTATCTCATGAAATCATCGAAGGAAACCCTCGTCCGGGACCCCCGGGATCGATCATTGATATCGATGAGGTTAACCTTGGGTTAATATTAAAATATCACCCTTCGATGAAATTATATCTATTGTTAGCTTATCATTCGGTTAGGCGATATCATCACCACCATGGTGAGACCATACATAATAACTGCAGATTAAAATACCCTAAAATAAAAAATAGGTTTGATCACTCGGTTATATGCACCACCTCCTCTCATAAATCACTACCATTAAAATGTAAGGTTTGGAACCCAGGGCCACTCCAATAAGTGGCGTATGCAGCAACTTAGGTAATTGTCTAGAACTCACAGGCATTCTCGGGCCGCAACCTCTATATTAATAAAGTATAAAAGGGAATTTAAGCCGTGAAATTTTTGATCAATTAACCTGTCAAATATTTTCCTCATCATCATTTGTTATTAGCTAGTATTGACCATTATAACCCCTCGGTGATGTCTCATCTAACTCCCACTTCATTTTACCAAGCATATCTGCTCGCTGGTCGAGTACAACGTAAGCTTGAAGCCGATGCGGTAAAGCCAAATCTGGGACTTCGAATGTTAGTATGTCAAGCGAATATGTTGGATCGATTAATGGAGAATATCGATGATTATACCCAAGCTCGCTATAGACAACATCGTCAAGCAGCGATTGCATTGCAAAAGAAGAGATTAACTCTGCAACTGACAGTGAGTCTTTCCGAATCAATCATTGGCAATTCATCTCATTTACATGGAGAAAACCCTCAAGTGGAAGCAAGAGAAGTTGATTCTGAACTGAGTGATGATGATGATGATGATGATGACGATGATGATGGGTTATCACTGCTGGATGATTCCACCGATTCCGATTACCTGAGTGATAATGAAGAATATGAAACCCCTGATGAATTAGCACAATTGGTCACCGCCGTCACCCAACAATCGATCGATCTGGAAACCACTTGTTTCCAAGATGACCCGGGAGACGGTAGTGAATCAAGTGACGATGAAGAACATCATTTGGCATTTCACGAGAACTATTTCTTATCAAAGCAGATCGTGGTTTAGAGATAACTGCATAGCATTTCATACATATTACACATTATATTTTCCCCACATTTTTCAATGGTCATGTTGTAACCACAACTAGAAATTTTCAACATCCGAGACCTACACCTAAAAGCAAGGCTTTAAAATGACACAAAATCAATATCAAACGGTGTGGCATTTGCCTGGGAGGTTGATAGGGTAGTAGACATTCAAATATCACAAATATTTCTTCCTTATACAATGGCGTTATCCTCATTAGTAGTATTTCATTTGATATTGGTCTCCCCTCAATCAATAGGTATCATCATCATCAGGTTTCATCATTGTCCTTAATAAAATTGCGAGAGATTGCGCATGATCGACATTACATAAAGGGATACCTTTTGGATAATACAACCATGATATGCCATGTATCGCCAATGTCTTTATCCCCGAGGGTTATGGGATGTCCGGACGCGAAGCATATTTTTGGCTTCCCATGTAAGGAAGGTAATCTCGATGATGGTACGTCCTCCTCGAAACGCGATTCAACATATTTGACATCCGGCGATACCGATAAGTGACTTCGACATCGCATTTTCCATTCAATTGACGCCGGATATTAGCGGTGGTGGTTTTAAACTTCACATGGTACAAACCCATTTTAATTTCCGAAAGGTTTTTGATATCCGATGGTTAACCTTGGATCCCCCTATCTCCAACAAAGGATCTACGGTCCCGGACCTGGTGCCGGTTTCCCGTCCCTGTAATAATCACAAAGTATTCATGATTGATTTTATTATATTTTTTCTTGGACATCCTCTAGCGTCCAAACCTTAACTCTTAAACCAGTTGAACTCGTTTCCATCGGCGTCGTTTATCCTTTCGCTTATTGACAACCAGGTTCAAATTGATGGGTTTCCACATTGGTAAATTCTTAATGTTTACCTTTGTCTTTTTCGAAACCCCCGGCATTTTCACTTTCACTTGAACCCATTGCTTATTCCCAGTAAAATTCACTTTGAGCAGGGTGGTTGGTTCCCGGATAAACATATACCCATGTGAATTACGTTTGTAAAAAGTCAGACAATAATCTTCCAGGTAGAGATCACCAATTGTCAGCGTCATCACCAAAGTATTAAAATCAGGTAATTCCCCTTCCACTTGATGATAGCGTCGAGGAAGCGATACCGTTGGCGTGGTTTCATCGGTGAAATATTGTTTTGAAAGAGGATTTAAATTAACACTGGCGATATAATCCACCAGTTTAGCAAGGGGTCGCGGTTTAGGTGATTCCACCAATGGTTGGGATATCACTGGTGGTGGTTGAAGAGGTCCTCGTTTAGCCGAAGCAACGGCAAAAGGATCATGAAGAAGCACCGGAGCAGCAGCAGGGATGAACAGGGGGGTATGGATTTTTGTCGAATAGATATTTGCCTTTGGCGGATGAAGCCACCCCCAATCAGGGTCATTACCTCCATCAATGGAACCACCACCAACTAACAGTACGGGGTCATCGTCATCTACCATTGAAAGATCAACACTAACATCGAATTCACCATCTTCTAGCCACCCAGGCAGCGACGTCATCGAATCCCGAGGGTCTCGAGGCACTTGATTCCAAATCAGCCCCCCAACCAGGGAGAACTGAGGCCGGGATGGCCCCAATTCAATTTCGGGCAAATTAGACGGTTTCGGAAAGAAATGGGATGTGGTTCTCATGGCCAAGTGGGCCCAATATTGTCCTTCTTCACGAATTTAGGGGGTGAGATCCTACGATTGAGGTTATGTACCGACTTAGGATATAACGTGCGACAGTACAACGAACCCCCGACAATGGAAAAAGAGATTCACAAAACCCAGGGGAGCGGGAAGGGGAGAAGAAGAAAGGGGGAGAGACACGACACGAGATTAGATTATATGATTCCGAAGTAGCCGGAGGAGGGGGGGTTTTTAATTACCTTTCGGAGTTTGTATCAATGCTGATAAATCGTGTACAAAATTAATCACCGAGTCAACGAAGGGTTAGCCGGTACACGCACAAGCACGTTGACGGTCGCGCAAATCGGATCGTGCTTTTAACATCAATGAGGCGAGGGAAAACATCAGTGCCGCGAACGTCAGGGATGTTTTTTTTTTTCTCTGTCAATGCGCATTGACCAGCTTAACTAAGTACATTCTAAGGAATTAGTCATCAACATGAACATAGGCTACGAAGAGAAGTTTGACCCAAGCTTTGCCCATGGCGGTGAAGAAAGGGAATCATCGGGGTTACCCCCTCAAAGACAACACCCTCAACTGCCCCTGTCGCCAAATCAACAACTGGGATCCCAATCTCACTACATGTCCCACCAAGTCCTACAATCGACTCCAGTGGCCCAACCCCAATTGAGTGGCAATTCGACAGAAACCCCTTCGGGATCAGACCCTCAAGCACTGGCGCTGGCGCTGAATTCTGCTAGAGGAGGTACCTTTAACAACAATCGGGTGATTCTGACAACAAAACGGGCTGCCCAAAACCGGAATGCCCAAAGAGCGTTTCGACAACGGAAAGAAAAATATATTAAGGAATTAGAAACCAAGGCCGCCGAAACTGAGGTGTTGAAACAACAGATTGAAGAACTCAAAGCAGAAAACATGCAATTACGCGATTATACGTTGGCGCTTCAACTGAGAGTGATCGAATTGGGTCTGAATAATGGTATTTCTGGCGTCGTAGGAACTGATGCTTCCGCCCATCCAGGAATGCCTCCACCTCCACTGCTGATTTTTAATCGCATCCCAGAAAAATAATCCCCCCCTGGGTTTGTGTGAGACGTTGTAAAATAAACGGACAGTTATTTGACTGGTCCCTTAATAAATGATTGAAATGGTAAATTCTCCTAACCCCCCTGTGATATCCCTCGATTCGCAATGGTTGATGATGGCATCTCTTTAATAGTGCGCACGAAATTTAATATCCAAACGATCGTTGATTTTTCACCATGCTTCGTTGCCTGAGACGCTTTGCCCTGGTGTGGGCTGACTTCTCCAAGAGACCACTGCTGCTTCGTGTAGCCGATGAAAGTGTTCGGAACAATGTTCTTGAAGCCATCCCTGCTTTCCAAGGCCCCGCTTCCATCACTAATCGTGGTCAAAGATGGGCTTACCATCAACCGGAACAAATCAACGAAACTTTCAAAATGGCTTATGAAATCCTCGAAAATAACGCCTTGGAAAAGTACGCCGAAATCGACCAACTTGAATCAAAGCTTGCTCAAGCTCCTGAAGACCGGAAGTTGGGGTATCAAAAACGGATCGATAACACCAAGATTGCCAGTGAAAAATACAACCCTGAAGTGGTGTATAACGTCCAACAAGGTACCAAGGAAGCTGAAGAATTGAGTCATCCTGTTTATCGGGAATATGCTCGTAAGAAATGGGTTGACCATGACCGGATGCTCACCATGCAAAGATTGGAACAATTACACATGATTCCCGATACTTTGGCCACCGTTAACCCTACCGCTGATATTAAGGTTAAGTTCCCTCATAATCAAACCGAAGAATTTGCTCAATGGGTGGTTCCTGGTACCGTATTGCCTGGGTTCGCCGTTGCTCAACCTCCCACCATTCAAATCAGAGAATTTGAACCCACCAATGTCAACAGTTTATATTCGATTGTGTTGGTTAACCCTGATACTCCTGATTTGGCTTCAAACTCGTTTAATACCACTTTACACTGGGGGGTGGCTAACATTGAACTTCCTGATGCTAAGGGAGTAATTGGCACTAAATGGCAATTGGAAAACCAAGATAAGGTATTCAAGGAATACTTGCCATTGACCCCTGAAAAGAACGCTGGGGTTCAAAGAGGTTGTGTTTGGGTATTGAAGCAACAAGCTCCCATTGATATTGGCGCTGTTGATAGAGAAAACTTTGATATTAGACAATTCGTCAAACAACATCAACTTGAAGCAGTTGGTGGTCACATTTGGAGACAACTGTTTGATCGGCTGGTGCCGCAATTACGTAACCAATATGGGTTGCCTGTTGGGAGAGTCTTCCATCGGGTTAGAAAGAGTGACCCCATGGTTTAAACATGGTGGGGGTGACGATGAATGTATATAGTTAAGGTAAACAACGATAGACTGACATATACTTGTAGATCGTGACGATAGCCTGACATATACTTGTAGATCATGACGATAGCCTGACATATACTTGTAGATCATGACCAATGGTTAGCCATTCATTGGACTTAACGGTTCAGTGGATGAGCCGCACACCCAGGTTTACGATATATGGGGTGAGAGACTAGACCTTAAGGAAGGTAGTAATTAGGAGGTGAAAATTGGGAGATAATGATGAAAATAATAATAACAAAAATGGGGTTAAATCTCGGGGGATCCTCTAATATTGCCATCAACCAACTTTGGACAATAACAGGCAATTTTCGACCACAACCTCACGAGATCTTCATGGCTGCAAATGTGGTCTGATAGGGGTTTGTCTCCACCAAAGTTTAGCGCGATCGTTGCTAAAAACGGGGTAAAAGTTGCAATCAAGGGTGTGGTAACCATATTAGATATCATTGAAACCAATTAACATTATCTAGGTCGTGACCCCGCCACAATTCCCCCAAGTTAACGCCATTGACTACCCCATCTCAAATCCCGGACCTGCATAGTTTAACCCGCAGTTTTTCAACCAATGAAGTCGTTCATCCTACCCTCACATAAAACCGCGAGAAAAAATCTGGTACCACCTCCAGTGTTAACACAATGATGTCCTCCGTTATCCGTGCCTCTCTTAGAGCCAGAGTCGTTGTTCCTCGGGCTGCCCCTCGGGCCTTGGCTGTTTCCAGAATCACCCCTGTTAGATTTTACTCTGCCGAACACAAGGAAGAAACTTTTGAAGAATTCACCGCCAGGTAAGTTTATTTTGATGATAATCAGGGGAATACCAATGAAATATGACATTTAATAACAATGATGACCGTAAACGTCATCATTGCTTTTGAAATTTCACCAATTTTCATTACCATTGCCCCACCATTGGTCACCGATGAGCAATGATGATAAGTCAATGATATTAACGATTATAGATACGAAAAGGAATTCGAAGGTGCTTACGACTTGTTTGAAGTTCAAAGAATCTTGAACAACTGTTTCTCTTACGATTTGGTCCCCGCCCCCATCGTCATTGAAAAGGCTTTGCAAGCTTGTAGAAGAGTCAACGACTACCCCACCGCCGTGAGAGTTTTCGAAGCTTTGCAACACAAGGTTGAAAACAAGGAACAATACGCCGCTTACTTGGATGAATTGACCGACATTAGAAAGGAATTGGGTATTGACCTCAAGGAAGATTTGTTCGCTGGGGAACAATAGTTAATTGCACACAATATACATTAGGATACGTTTGTTATTAGTAATTAAATCATCTTATCGTTTGAACCTAATTTAATCGTCGTCTTCGGTGGATATTTCTCCACTAGTGCCAATGGTAGCGCCTCCTCTCCAACCTCATAATCCACCATACCATTCAAACCACTGTCGCACCTGGCATTACTAACCAATGGGGTATATACCACCGCCGGGAGAAGGCAATAACAATCTGTCGCTGTCACTGTCTTCACTGACACTGGGGATCAATCTGCTGAATCCCAACACCATCATTAGTATCGCCATTCCCCGTAACCCTCTGGTGGGGTTGGTGTGGGGTCCGTTTGTGCCTGCTCTGGATAATCGAGTAGCCATGGCAGGGATGATTGGTCTACAATTTGTCATTGGCATATGGCTGTTTTCTAAAGCCCGATCATCTTATAAATCCCTGAGATTTTATGGTCAATCTCGAGGCAAATCCATCCTTCGAGGCACGATCCCCTTTTTGGCAGGGTCGGTATTAGTGTTTGGTCTGGGACTTGAAATGGCTCGGATGAGTTTACCTTATGATCCATGGTATGATGAAGCAAAACATTGGCGGCGAGTAAGTCTTCGTAATGGCGGTCAGCCCCTGTGGTTTTGGGGAGCCTATAACTTATATACCCCCATGCCATTTAGCCAATGGCTGGAGTTGGTTAACAAATGGTTAAAGGTTAAGGAACAACAATTAGAAAATGATCAACTCCAACCTCTCCCCGGTCAAAACACCCCGTTTAAACCATCGATTCTTCAAGGGTTGAATCGACTGGGGAAGTATAATGATCTTTACCGCAGCATCCATGAAGCTAACGATAAAAGATTCGAAGAATTGTTACTGGGAGAATTAGCCGATGTTAATGAATTGAACAAGGCAGAACGTATCGACCTTATCTTGGAAGGGAAACTGCCATTTGTTAATCCCGAATATACCAAACCTCATATCCAGCTAGGAACATTTTCCATCGATCTGGATGAAGATTTTGAAGTGGCATGGCATAATTTTAACCCTTGGGATGAATTAAAGTTGGAAACCGAGTTTGATATCCGGTTAATTCCTCATTCGGAATAAAACTCCGATTTTTTCGATTAATGCATAAAAGGTGTATATATACAAATAATTATAACTTTCCTATTTACCTTCTTCAGTAATATCTTGTGTCCATCCAAGACTCTTTAAATCATCGCCTTCATTCACCGCTTGTTTCCGGTATTTTTCAAGGTGGTGTAACCACATGAGATGACCAGGATCTTGATCAGGTTCTACCCATTCAAAACCATCACCTCCCAGCATCCAATATGCTTGCATCATCAAGTCATCCAAATTGTCTCTAGCTTGAAGTAATCTAATCTTCTTCCCATCTCTGGTGACTCCAGGTTGTAACGTGTGAGGATTAGCAAAGATGTTATCATCGGTACGACAAAGCTCCGCCATTAATTGAGGGGTGTTTTCTCCCTTATTAAGGTCACGATCGGCTTCGACGATTTTAGAACAGAATAACATCTCATCGGCATGTTTAAACCAATGGGTATAAAACGTCCCCTTTTGCCATGTCAAATAATCCCCCCCCGACATCGAGAGTTGTCTTCCGAATTTAACAATACTCAAAAAGAAACTCAGATTGATAATATATGTCAATACCATCAGACTAATCCCCGCCAAATGTCTCCATTGATCGGATAATACTCCGGCATCGATGAGGATATTAACCCCATACTTCGACCCCAAAGTAACAACTGCCAGGGTGGCAATAAGTTTAATGAATCCCAGTTTAAGTATTTTATTCTTGGATTCAATATACAGGGGGTGTCCCACGGTGACATCGGTGAGCTTAAGTGCATTATCAAAGTCACCATTCCAAAGGGCAGTACGAAGACCAACAAGGGCAGTATCGCGATCAATAGTTGTCCCAGGTTTATTATTGATATAATAGGTTGAAATCAAATGCAACGCCACCGGAGTGGTGGGATATTGAAGGAGAAGTTCCTTGAGTAATTCTGGAGAGAATTGGGCTTGCTCTTGCTTGAAAACTTCATCGATGACATTGAAAAACTCTTGATTCTTGGAATCAACAAATTCAGCATCATTCATTGCCGTTTGATTATCTTGAAGCATTTGGGCCAGTTGAAAAGCATCGATGGCATATTGATTAAAATCGGCCTTTGGACCCTCGGCAACCCGTTGATGAAGGGCTGACCAATCTTGAATGTAATTAAATGAATAATTACGGGTGATTCGAACTGAGGTTAGCCTTAGGCAACTGCGTAGACCAATGCCAGTAATCATGATTTCTGATCTAGTAGGTTGGTAGTTTAGAGAAATGGGTGCGAAGGGTATATCAGTGGGGTGGTGTGTATACAGGACGGTTGAAACTGACAATATTATGATCTATGATATTAAAGTGCCATTAAGTGATCTTTCTCTTTTTCTTTCTCTTCTCCATCTTGGGGGAACAATCGGGACAGTACCATACTTCATCATCTTTAGGAGGACTGGTGATACCCACACAACTCCAATGGAACCATTCATATTTACAATCATCATTATCACATCCAATCATCTCACCAAACAGTACCCTTTGACAAAAGCAATACAAGTTATTATCAGCATCATCTCCTCCAGGTCCCAGATGACTATGATGTTCATAATCATCGCCAGTTAATGCAAACAGTCCGGTACTAATATGAGAGTCATCATCATCATCATCCAAATCCAAACGTCGTTTTAATCTGCTGCCTCCTAGGCTACGAATAGATGTCATTTTACGTTTCAATGACTTTCTCATCTCCCCTGATGATGTCGATGCCAGTTGAGGGGGATTTCTCGGGGTACTCAGACCAGATAACCCTGAATCCGATACTCCCAGATCTCTATAATCATCACTGACTATTGTTGATTCAGGAGGTAACAAGTCTTCCGCCTCCAACTTTGAAATATCGCTTTCAAGAGCAAATAAATGCTTAGACACGATATAGAGGGCGGTATTGGCGAGTAAGATCTTTTCTTGTTGAATCTTAATCACTTGATTTTGATCTTCTTCAATCTTGGTATTGATTTGCGATTCCTTGGGGTGTTTTGTTAGCGTCAGGTTCTGTTTGATATGTTTATGAAGTTGAGCGTCTCGGGCCTGCCATCGCCGTCTTAATTCTTGAAGTTGGATATCTTTGGATTTGATCTCCTCTAGGAGGAATTTCACTTCCAGGGGGAGGTTAGAAAGGTCCTGGGTGTATTTATCTAGGACGGTGAATGTGTCCATTGGTTTGTGTGGTGAGGATGGGATTGAGGTTGGTGCAGGAAATTAATTTGGGGTGGTGGTGGAACCTACTGATCAACGCTATGTGATTACTAAGCAAAACCTTTGACAATTTTATTAGATAAAACATTTTTAAATATTGTTAATCACTTTGTCCTCGTCTATTTGGATTGCTTCCATAGGATTCCATCACCTATTCATGTTTCCACCACTACTTATAGTGGGTGCGCCCCCTCGTATGTAGGAATTACCCCATCATACCCCCTACCATGAACGAAGCATTAATCGATGACCCTTGGTCTGTGATCTCTCCTTTACAACCCAATGGTGATATTAAACCGGTGATGGAAGCTTTATCCAAGGCAAACCCTGAAATAGTGGAACAAACCCAACTGGTACTTCGAAATCAATTGAAAGCTCTTGAAACTCCAGCTATCTCCAATGATGATAGTGATAACTATAAGTTTTTGGTCCACATGTATCTCCAATGTTTAATGTTACCAAATAGCAGTTATAATGGCCAACATTTATATCAATTGCTCCCGTTGGTCAACCCCATCTATCCTGAGATCTATTCCAAGTGTCAAACGATGATCACGATGATTTTGGTGAAATTCTTAAAAGGGTTACCTACCGATTCATCCAATGTCATTAATGATTATCTTGAAGTATTGGCCACTTCTTCCCATTTAGATAATGGTGAGTATGTCAACTTTATCACCGTGATGCAAGTATGTTTCCCATTGGTACCCCAATTGATTGTTCCCATCTATACCGATAAAGAAAAATGTGTTAAACACATTGAATCTAAACTTGGGACCACTTCTCATGATCTTACCCTTATCCTCCTGACGCTTGAACTTTTCTCAAGTTCTTGTATTAATGATGAGTGTCGGAATTTTAACCTTCAATATTTACCAGTATTGAAACAAGCATTGACTAATACTAATGGTGAAGTCCGGTTATGGGCCACCGTGTGTGTGATTAAACTTTGGAATTTCATGAAGACAAAAGATATTAGTGTGGAGAAATTGGCTCAAGAATTATTAGTCAATTTGGATCAAGAAATTGCTTTGGAAGGGTTGGCTTATTTACTGCTTAATTCTACCGTTAAACAAATGGTTAGACGGAATGATGATGTCATTGGTCAAATCCTTCAGTTAGTAAAGACTCAACCTTATGGGGCATTAGTGGTCCTCGATAACCTTACCAATTTGGGTGAATCAAATACCAAGCAGAAATTCCAAGAAGCTATCACCCCAAATTCCACTAAAGATGATGGAACTGATTCCAAAGATGCCGTTGATCGCTTCAACTATCATCTTTTAACCAATCATGACTTGATCGCCACCATCTCCAAAGTTCCTGACTCACCAACGATTGTTGATGAAGTTGCCTCAATCATTTACCATATTGCTAATGTTTTTGACCAATCTAAACTGAGACAAGTGAGAATCGAACTTGTTAAGCAAGGAGGATTGGCGATTATCCTTAATTATTTGGTGAAATATCTGACGGTGGATAAATCAGGGAATTACCCTGAAACAAGACCAAGTGAAGGGTCGAAGGCGGATATTAGAATATTGGCATTGAGATCATTAGCCCGGATGGTATACTCGGTGAACCCAAAGTTAGCATTTGCCAAACATGATATCATGCTGACGGTTCCATTTTTGGTGGAGCTTCTTGGTGCCAATATCTCCAAATATCAGGGTCAACTTCATCGGAATTCCAATGCTTCTGATCAATACCTTTATGATAAAGTTACCGTTGTTGATAAGTATGAAGGATTATTGGCACTTACCAACTTGACCCTGATTCCAAACCATGAATTATGGCAACTGGTAATTAAACGAACCTTTGATGATTACTTGACCAATTTTATGGTTGAATCTGATCAACCTCACATTCAGAGAGCTTGCTGGGAATTGATCTCCAATGTGATTACTGAGCCATTGATGTTGGCGAAATTCTTCAATTTTGATGTCAAGGAAAACGAAGTGAGATGCCAGCTCTTGATCAAATTACTCAATTCTTCAGATGTTAAACTTCAACAAGTGATTGCGGGCCTCTTGGCTAATGCTACATCTGAGTTCGAAATTATTAGTCAATTACTTGCATCTCATGAAATTGGCATCAAATTAATCGATGAAATTATCGAGATTTTGACCACCGAATCAAGTGAAGACGATTTAATCCTTAGAGTATCATATTTACTCTCCAATTTGGTGTATGCTGGTGCTAATAACAAAAAGGTGGTTGGTGGAGAAAAATTGATCAAGGTGATCGAGTCAGGAAGGTGGAACCCTGAAACAAGCGAAGTGTTACTGGATGCAGTAGCCGTGCTCAAGCAATTGAGTTAATTCATCACCGGAGATAACTCACAGATATAACCGAGATGCAAAAGTTCTCCCGGTACTCGACATGGAGGTGATCGATGCAAGCTGAGCCTCGTTGGTGAAACTCATGATATTTTAACCTCGATGATGCTATTTGCTGTATTAATGAAACTAACTGATAATATCCTTCGGCGGAAGCCCGGAAAGCCTCCACCAGCACTCAACCGAGATCTCACCGACATATGGTGCAGTAACTATCTTAATCCGCAGATAAATCCATATTATTTAGTATATACATGATGCTATCTTGCCATCCCCCTTAAGAACTCAATGTTAGATCGATCTCCAACCGATAAATATGCACATCCTAACACCTCCAACGCCTTGGCCCGTAATCTAATGCCTCGGGATTGATAATGCCGTACCATCTGGCTAATTGCTAACAGTACCCCAACTTTACTCTCATTGGCCACCACCTCGATCAATTTTTCAAAAAGTTCAATTTGATATTCAACCAACGTTTGCGTATGAGCATTATTGATGAATTGTTCGAGTTGGTTGACATGATGGATCAGCGACAAGATGAATTTGAGTTCAGGAGGCAGGAGTAAATGACAAGTAAATACCAGTTTAAACTGGATGACGTTGGGGTGATTTGGATCAATATTGGTGCAAAACAAGTCCCAAGTTTGCCTCAGAGGTTCAATTGCTCGAGATGATACCAAAATCGATAATATTTCGATGGCTTTATCGTTATAACCACTATTAAGCATCATTGCTGCCAATTTATCCAATGAAAATGAATCCAAATCGCTAATATCGGCGTTGACATCCACCACCATGCCGCAAATAACCACTTCATCGGCATGTTCATTGTAGATACAACTTTTGATAAAACTAGACTTCCCCAGGAATGAAAACCGGTTCCATTGATCTTGGGCCAAGTTAATCACATCCTCCATTGATTTATGGGTGTCTATAAGGTACATCATGGTGACGTCAAAGGCGACATTGTGTTTTAAGGCCTCATCAATAAATGTCGATAAATCATCACCATGACGGGTATAAAGGGGATGTAATTGTGATTTAACCGTAGATGGCACCGAGATAATAATTTCCAGGGTAGCAGGAGGTGCCAATTGCTTTAATTGTTGGTTATATTCCTTTGACCATTGTAATACAAGATTGGCATATTGTAATTTCACTGGCGCCAGCTTCCCAGATTTATGAGCTAAGTGATAACCTAGAAGCTTTCGTTGATGAGCCAATACCGAAGTTAATACTTCTTTAGCCCCGAATTTGGCGGTATAATCGATGATTTCATCGGGGGTCGACATTTGGTGAAAAATCGATCTTGGTGATGACGTTGATGGCGGGTCGGGCACGGCGGCATTGGCCTCCGACTTTGTCATTTTTTCAAAGGGAAACATATAATCATTTCGTAAATGTTTTAATGCTTCATTGCGTAGGAGTCGACCTTTGATAGACATTATTGATTGACCCTTCTAGGCGTTCGCGATGTCATAGTTGAGAGTACTACGAGAGGCTTTGAGAGAACATCGGTGCATCAAGGACTCGAAAAGATGATAATAATAATAACCATAAATGATGGGGACAACGTAGATAACCCATTTCAATAGCAATTGAGGAGTAGAGGAATTCAGTGGGTGATCATACCTTGCCTAGCATTGTACAGTGGGCAACAACGATGAGACAAGTGATGTGGGGCCTAATAAAATTAAATTGGTCAATATACTGTAAGGTAATTCCAAACGTAGAGGAGAGGAATTCTCGGCTACTTGGACCAAGTTGCATACAAGGAGGTCCCTTGGCGGTTTGAGGTTTAATAATACTCTAAAAGACTTCCAGTATGTGATATCAGGTGATTTTGTCAAATTACCACTCGATGGCCAAATCACCAAAGCTCGCGCCTCAAATGATGTACTACATCAGCCACAAGGGAAGTTAAAACACAGATGGGGGGAATTTGCATTACAGTAACCCCCAGTAACTTGATAAGAGTCAAAGCCAAGTAAATACGACAATTTTAGCTGAGAACATCTTCGCAAATAATAATCTTATTTATTACCTAGGTTAGCGGTGCAGTTAACAATATCTCTCGGCGTCTCCCACAATGTACGGAAAAAGATGGGAATACGCATCTCTAAGAAATTAAATAAAAAAAAAAAGTACATAATACAGATGAATCAATTAACCACCCCCGTGGGGTGTGGAGGAATTGAAGTTGATTATTTCAATCACCATCGGGCGATTTAATCCCTACATCGATGTCGTCACCTTCTATGCCTACCCCCTGATGATATTTTATTACCATCAATCAGGTGATAGATGGGATGATATAAATTTGATGCACAGGTTAAGGAAATCGACCGAAGATTTTGGGATAATAGGTTAAGGAATAAAAAATATTTTAATTTTTTTTTTTGAAACTTATGTCGAGTGCATGTTTCATCATTTTGAGGGTCCTAAGATAAACCGGGGTTGATTACTTAAAATGGATATAATGACAATAACTATTGAAAACAAAAGGGATGAATAAACAAAGTGATAATAGCCAGTGACAGCTGTCAATTTCTTAATATCCTGGGACAACCGCCATCCCTTGACATTCGCCTTTTTCCTGGCAATAATAATAATTCTTGGCTAATTATTCTATTGTTCATGTTCAAAAGTACAAGCTACATACCGAGATGCAGAAGCTACTTTAGTTTATGTCCCTTGATATGTTAAGATGACGGCTAATACATTTGGCATCCAAAGCGATGCAAGTCATAATTCATCTCGATGGACATATCGCGGATCCGAGATTGATGCAGCTCAATTTATATACCCGAGCCTCTGCAGCACCGATGTTTTGCTTCGGTAAAAGCCGTTGTTGCAGCAAAGATGTTTTCCCAGGATGGTTTTTTTTTTTTCAATGTTTTCGTTTGGCGAGGCTTTTGCAGCACCGATGTTTTCTCTGTGGTGTGAGCCCTTTGGTGCATTCATTTGATCTTGGAAGGTGGTGCATTTACCATCCATCTCACCGCGGCTTATTGATATGGATGTCGAAACCTTACGAAGGGAAAACCAATCAGCATGGTTAATTGATGAACCAGAATCCCTGGCCAAGCTTGATTCTCTGTTTAAGAGAAATACCGGGCTTATCAAGAAGATGAAGATGATCCTGGCGGCGAATAAAGACGGGTTAATCACCGAGATCAATCAAGTATCATTAACCAAATATCTCCTGGAACTTTGTGGGGCATTGGAATATGCAATTTCCAAATTACAAAAGAGAGATGATATTCTTGCCCTCTGTGAAGTGGTACTGGTATTACATCAACGATTTGGTGGTAGTGTCACCGCCGTGATTAACCTGTCATTAATCCTGATGATCAAAAACCCCGACACCGATGAAAAACAATTACCAGCTTTGGTGGAGATCATCAGTGAGCTTCTGGTGTATGGGTTATTTGAAAGTTTTCTTCATACTGAAGAAGGTCTCCTTCCTGATGCTTATAGTAAGCGCTACCAAAAATTTGCAACTGCATCCCCAGTGGTGATTGTGTTAAAAGATCTCCTCCTGCAAAAACTATCCCTGGGGAATATGCTTCCTGTAATTACTCGATTCGTCAAGAGATATGGCGGGTCCAATTTCGAAGTGTTTGGTGACGGCAAGTCGGCGATGATTACCAAGATTGTTGAAGTATATTACCAAGCTATGGTGGACCAGGTTAATATCAATCATGTTAATTTGGAAAAGGCGAAACGGAGAAACCAAAAGGCGGCCTTGCGATTGGGTAAGTATCTTCCTGAACATTTGGAAGGAGTGGAATTGGCCCAAGATCAATTAGATCGATTTGTTGCTGCTACTAAAGTTATTGCATCAGTGATGGGATACGAATCACCCGATTTAGGTGAGGATTACGATGATGTTCTGGACACAGAAATCCAAGTTGAAGTTGTTAAACAAAACCTCGAACATATTGACCCAGTATTTGAATCTCCGGAACAACGGGCATTTTATCAAGTTATCCCTAATAAGGACCA
This sequence comes from Diutina ranongensis (nom. inval.), assembly GCA_030569815.1. NCBI lineage: Eukaryota > Fungi > Ascomycota > Pichiomycetes > Serinales > Debaryomycetaceae > Diutina > Diutina ranongensis (nom. inval.). The sequence continues at coordinate 80,998 of JAJMLP010000044.1, forward strand.
GCTTATAGAAACGGGGATTAAGGAATCTTGGCCCCAGTGGGATATTAACAAATGGTTCGCAACTCTCGGGGCGATATCTCAAGAGGCGATCATCATTGATCAGTTGGCATACTCCCTCGTCACTGGTCTGTTTAATAATAAAGCAACTCAGATGAGAATCCTCAAGATCATCTCTGAAATCCTGGCAACTACCCTGACCAATAATTATACTTCATATGCTCGATTATTGGTATTAGTCAAAGATGACGTCGATGACTTGGTTACTCAATTGGTTGATCAATTAGATAAAGAGTTCCGGACATATATCAAGATGGAACATATCTACTTATTCAACGAACTTGCCAAATTCCATTTGATACCTGAACATACCTTATTCCATAAGATCAGAACCTTGACTAAACATATTAACGTGGGAGGGAACCTCGAGTTGTTAACGATCATTTATAATGAAGGTGGGCGGTTCTTTTACCATGATCCTCAATATTCTGAATTGATGAAGGAAATGGTCCAATTGTTAAAGGATACTCGGAATATGCCCCAATTGTCAATTAATGAGAAGTTGGCGATTAAAAACTTACTCGAAGTTGTTGAACCTACGACATCATCAATAGCATCTACTGCTTCTGCTGCCAATATTCAACTCAAATATACCCCCAAGCAACAGTTTATGGCTCAATTGATTGGACCTCAGTTGAGTCGGAAAACCATGCCACAAATTTCACAAATATTCATCACCACTAATGCTGGTGCCGATCCTGATTATATTTGTGTATGGGAGGATTGTTTCACTCATCCTGAATATGTGCCTTACCCAAATATTCCTCAATTGGTTAAGATTTTCAAAATGGTTTTTGATCAAAACCGGACCCTGGCAATTAAAGTCATTGATTGTATTGTTGAACAAGTGAAGCGAGGGTTGGAATTGAACGATTTCCGTCAAAGTAAGCGTCGGATGGCGCAAATGAAATTCTTGGTTGAATGTTGTAACCTTCATTTGTTACCAGTACGGTATTTGATCAGTATCATGTATAAGATCCTCACCTCGGGTCATCCTGGTAATCAACCTTTACCCATGGCTGAAGTATTGTTGGATATGCCCAATAACTTTTTCCGATTACAATTGATCAGTATTGCCTTGAAATCACTTAAACTCACGGTTCGGATGAAGAAAGGTCCCATACGGGCACAACTCCGTACCTTCGTTGTGTTTGTTCAATTTTATGCTCTATGCAAAGTGGCGATGCCTACCGATATTCGTTTTCTTTATGAAGATACCATGATCAAGTATTGTAAAGTGCTTGGGGCACCAATGGTTGGTACCATCAATGAAGCGGCTCATTTTCTTCAACAATGTGTCCTGGCTCAAGCTCAAACTGAAGATATGGAAGAAGATGACTGGGATGAATCGGAACAACCCAATATCAATGAAGAAGATATTGAAGGCGATGGCGCTGAAGATGATGGTGAAGATTCATTTGATGAAGGATTATTTTCATTATCAGAAAGTGAAGACGACGACGATGAAGATGATGAAGATGATGATGATGACGATGAAGAAGAAGATGATGATGAAGAGGATGAAGAAGATGACGATGACGACGATGACGACGATGATGACGATGATGGGGGACTGGTGTCCGATAGTGAATCCAATTCCGAATTTGATAATCAACGGTTCCTTGAACTTAACGAAAAAGCCGAAGATGAACGTCTTGCTCTTGAACTCGATCGGGAACTTGAACGGCTCATCATCGATCTGGTCGATCAGCGTCGGAAGTTACCGACAAGGAAGATACCGTTAGAAGCCCCGGTACAGACATCGGATTCTAATTTCAAATTCATGACAAGAAAGGGTAAACACACGACGATCCGTCAACTCAATATGCCCATCAATGATAAATTTGCTCAAGCGGTGGAAAGAAATCGATTGGAAGAGGCGGCGTACAAAAAACGGATTTTGAACTTGGCTGAAAACCAAGACTAGATTGGTTTTGTTCTCATTCCCCTCATCTGTACAAATCGCCTGGTTTAATTTAAACTAAACTTTAAGGTTTGATACATATTTTGATGAGGTCATGCGCTATACATAATCTCATCGATTTGGGTTAGATGAAGGTCGATTGAGTCGATTTTCAAGGTCCACTGCCAAATGCCAATCATGGTGTTCGAGACCATTGGTGAAAGCCTCATCACATTTTGAGCACCATCCGATCTCAGTCAACGTTGCTTTCCATAACGTATTATCTTTTAATGATGATCTAATATCCATGGGTTTCCGACGCTTGTAAACGGGGTGATTAACTTCCAGAGATGATGACGTCTTTTCCATTTTTTCACCTCGGGTCTTCTTGGCTATAATGGGACGATGGGGTTGCATCGGATTATTATTTTTCCCGTCATCATCTTTTGATGTCAGCTGTTGTTGGCCCGGATTACGATTCCCCGTCCAATTGTCAATCATTAACCGTTGGTTACATTGGGTAAAGTTCAGGACGGAAATGCCAACCCCGATAATGACTCCGGTTTTAATTTGACGCCATTGATCATGATGATTCCACCATTGGTCAAGTGGTTTGTCCTTATTGTGCATCACCAAATTACATGAATCTTCGATGGCGATCTTTAAGATCTTGAAACCCACTTGAATGAGATGGTGACGCAACTTATCCAAATCAGTAACAATGGGGATCTTTTGTTGTCTCTGAATGGTTGGGGTTGATCCAGGAAAATTTAAATGAACTCCCATGGTTCGGGGTCGATGGCTAACTGCTGCAGTTAACAGCTCATCATCCATCTCTTGTATACGATTGATAACATCACCAATAAAGCATAACATCCAATCATAGGCATCTCCTACTTGTTTAACCTGGGCCTTCCCCGTTAAGTTCTTACGACTCACCATTTGATTAACCGTCATTTGATTTTTCAACTCTTCTCGAAGTTGTCCCCGAACCAAGTAATAAACTGTCGAAGGTAAATCATCATCCAAGATTGTTTTTAGATGATCTAAATCGAAATTACTTCGAATATACCCCATCTGGTCTTGTTCCTCTGGAGGCACTCCTAGTTTGAGGAGGATCTGTTCTCCTTCCATTCCTCCCATACCGGAGATATCAGTAAATCTGAAATTAGACAAGAATGATGGTATCATCAGGTTGGTGACGATGGTTTGATTATCTGGTTTATTGAACCCACCTGCCAATTTAGCCATTCGCTTTGTTTGAGCCACCCCACCACTAGTTAAAAACTGGAGGGAAGATTCTAATGATTGCCTTATTTTGTATAAGATTTGAGAGCCAATAGCAATCACCAAATCATCCCAATCATTAAGATTATGATAATGATTCATCACTTCACCATAATATCGAGGAGGATCATCATTAATCCCCGGTAAACTAGAGATAGGAGGTAAGAGATCATTATGATTACGATTCCAATCGATCCACCCTCGATCTTCAATCTCTTTAATTACCAATCTTCCAAGATCGAGGTAACATTCATCGACACTTGCCTTTTGTACCAAATCACATTGATCAGCCAAAACCGCTAAGATCTTTCGCAGTTCCCGACGATAAGGGTCTAACAGCACCTTATATAGATGTTGAGGAGGTAATTGACCTTGAGGTAAATATTGCCAATGACTTTCACCCTTTTTATAAACAGCAGCATGACCAATGACGAGATGAGGACATTTTTGTTTACTGGAATTGATCAGATCCATCCTCAGGATACCATAAGTTCGAGCTGGGTACAGTACAGCAATTAACAGATTCCATTGAGCGCAAACTATAGGGGTTGATCGAGGTAGTCCGAGACGGTGCTGCTCCACCTGAGCAAAAAAGGCGTTTTGATCGATGAAGCCAATCACCGCAAGTGCCAGATTGTATGATGTCAGTTTCAGGGATAATTGATAAAGATCGCCATGAGTGAACCTCGATGATGATGTCGTCGCCACTACCGTTACCGGTGGCGGGTGGTAATTGATTTCCACTGACATTTACGCATGGAATGGATATTGGGGTGAAATATCCAATTTCTTTGCAGGGTAACCGGTGATCTCAAAAGTGACATTTGTGACACGATTGCGCGCGTGTCCCCACCAACCTTGTTTGTGTCACTTTAACTGACGACGTTGACGCCACAAGCAACTACATCACCGTAGGTGCTGATTTCATCCATTGCAAACAATAAAGTTTAAAATAGTGTTATCAATCGACGGACTAAGGTGACATTGGATAATCCCGAGTCCATGGATATAGGAATCACCTCACCAACAGATGAGGGGGGATTGACCCTGACGAGGGTGAGAGGGGATGAGGATGAAGGGGATTGACTCGGGGTAGACGTTCGTAAACGTTGACATGGTAATCATTTAACCGAAAGTGTTATTTTTGGAATGATACCAATTGACAAAATGGGCTAAACTTCCGAACTTCACTAGCCACAATTAATGGTATAACCCGCAAATGCAACCTGCAACCATGATACCGCCAATCCTAAATGACATTGTCGTGAAAATGTCAAATTAATGTAAGGGTTCACCTTATTACGACATTACGAAAGCAGATATTTGATACATG
>JAJMLP010000045.1:0-80834 GCA_030569815.1 Diutina ranongensis (nom. inval.)
GGAGGGTGTGTCTGTATGTGTGGTGTGTGGTGTGTGTGTGTGGTTGATTATATGCAAGCGAGGGGACGACGCGTAATAATCCAAACGCGTACCACCATCCTCTCTCTAATCACATCCCCCGTCTAATCATGGCAAAACCAAAATCAACACCAAAGACGATGAAGCAACTGCTGTTAATGCTGTTCTTTGAACGGATGCCTCTGCTGCCACCATCACTGGGTGGGGATAGCAATAAGGAGAACGTCAAGCCTAACCAGCCCGCCAGTTCACCATTAAAGAACAAATCGTTAGATCACCCAAAGAAACTAGCGAAGGTACTACTATCCCCACAACCTTCGGTGGTCACCAGTGCCATCCAATCCGATTCTGAGTCTCTGGAGGACGTTTCTGATGATTCTGGGGAAGAATTCAACCCTCCAAGTGAAGGTGAGAGTGATAATGATGGAAGTGATGAAGATGTGGTTATGGAACTGGAACCAGAGACTCCAGATGAATCTGAAGCTCTGGATGATGAAATTGTGGTGGCACCATCGAGAAAACGGAAACTGCCATCATCATCATCACGGATTCCGCTTACTCCAAATAAGAGATCTCCTCCTCAAGTGTCTAAGCTGTCACCAGTACTTTCCAAGTTCTCTTCAGCATCAACTTATATTGCTAAACAGCCACAACTGTCACCAATTACCAAGGTGAGTAAATCAACCACTTCAGGGTCGAAATTCTCCAAGATTAATGAAGAACGGTATCAATGGCTATTAACGGTTAAAGATAGCGAAAAGAGAGACCAAACTCACCCTGATTATGACCCAAGAACTCTTTATATCCCTCAACTGGCATGGCTGAAGTTCACGGCGTTTGAACGACAATATTGGGAGATTAAGAGTAAGATGTGGGATACGGTGGTATTTTTCAAAAAAGGTAAGTTTTATGAACTTTATGAAAATGATGCCGTCATCGCCAATACTCAATTTGATCTTAAGATCGCCGGTGGGGGCAGAGCCAATATGCAATTGGCGGGGATCCCCGAAATGCTGTTTGAATACTGGGCAAAACAATTCATCGATGCTGGGTATAAGGTGGCCAAAGTTGATCAAAAGGAATCGATGTTGGCTAAAGAAATGAGAGGTGGAGGCACCAAAGAAGAGAAGATTATTAAGCGGGAATTAACTGGGGTATTAACTGGCGGTACATTAACCGATTTGGATATGCTCAGTGGTGATGCCGCCATTTATTGTATGGCGGTATGGCAAGAACCTGGCGATGACCTCCATCCTCTACTTGGGGTTGCCGTGGTTGATGTGGCTCTGGGACATTTACAATTGTGTCAAATCAATGATGATCGTGATTATACTCAATTCGATACCGTGGTACTGCAATTACGACCAAAGGAAGTGATCGTGGCGAAAAATAACCTTAGTCCATTGGCGGTGAAGATTTTAAGGGCTCTGGGGAAAGGGTTACACCAATTATGGAATGCCGTCAACCCCATCACTGAATTCTGGGATAGTGATACTGCTCGGGATTACCTTGATCAACAACAATGGTGGCCTCGTCAATCTGATGATGATATCAGTGGTTACCCTGAAGTTCTTCGACAATGTATCACGTCATCGCCAACGGCGTTTCTGGCATTTTCGGGACTTCTTTGGTATTTATCGACATTGATGCTCGATTCCCAAATTATCAAACTTGGTAATATCCTGTGGTATTCAACCAAGATCGAGGCCAGCCATATGAATATTGATGGTACTAGTTTGGCCAATTTGGAAGTGTTGGCGAATAATGATGATGGTAGTGATCGCGGCAGTTTATTAAAGCTTATTAATCGGTGTCAAACTCCCATGGGGAAGCGGAAGATTCGCCAATGGTTGATGGTACCATTGGCAAAAGTCGCCGATATTAATGCCCGTCTTGATACCGTCGATTTCCTCCTTAATAATGATGATCTCCGCAGTCAAATCCATCAGTATCTCGATAAGGTTCCCGATATCGAAAGAATGCTTGCAAGAATCCATAGTGGTACGTTAAGATTCCGGGAGTTTGTCAAGGTGGTGGAACTGTTGGAAACGATGGTTCAAATTCGTCAACTCGTCGAGTTTGTCCCCAGAGGTACTGCTCTTCAATTAGCATTACTGGCGATTCCAACCACGCTTGCTGAGGAAATTGGTAAATGGGATGATGCCTTTGATCGGGTTAAAGCTCTTGATGATGAAGTGGTACCATCATCGGGGGTAGATGATGACTTTGATGCCCTGCAACAAGCCATCGCTGAGCTTGAACTGCAATTGGAAGGGGAACTCAAACAATTACGCCAACAATTTAACCTGAGGGAATTGGTTTATAAGGATCTGGGGAAAGAGATCTATCTTATTGAACTCCCCAATAAGTTATCATCAAAAGTACCCGATGATTGGATGCAAATGGGGTCGACATCAAAAGTTAAACGGTACTGGTCTCCCCAAGTGAAGACATTGGCACGGAAATTGATGGAACAACGAGAATCTCATAAACTGGTATGTGCTCAACTTAAATCAAACTTGTACCAACAATTTTCTAACCAATTCCCCGTGTTTAAACAAGCAGTTGATGCAGTGGCGATTATCGATTGTCTTGTGGGATTAACTCAAGTTCTGGAACTGATGGGGGCGCCTGCGGTTAGACCTAACCTCATTGAAAGTGATGTTGGCCATATTGAATTTGAAAACTTGCGGAATCCCATGCATTTGGCACTGGAGTTCATTCCTAATGATATCAATCTTGGTGGAGATAACCCCCGACTCGGACTCTTGACCGGGGCAAACGCTGCTGGTAAGCTGACGCTCATGAGAACCACCGCCATCGCCGTGATCTTGGCCCAACTTGGATGTTATGTTCCTTGTCTGAAAGCATCTCTTGTCCCCGTTGATCGTATCATGACGAGATTAGGTGCTAGTGATAATATCCTTGGGGGTCAATCGACATTTTACGTCGAATTGGCAGAAACGAAAAAGATCTTGGCTCAAGCATCACCAAAACTGTTGGTGATTATTGATGAATTGGGGAGAGGTGGGCTGAGTTCCGATGGTTACGCCATTGCTGAAGCAGTGTTGTATCATTTAGCCACTCATATCCAACCCCTTGGTTATTTTGCTACTCATTTTGGTGGATTGGTGGATGCGTTTATTCATCACCCTCAAGTGGAACCAGTACGAATGGCCATCGCCATCGATGATACCAATTGTCAAATCACGTTTTTGTATAAACTTGAAAAGGGTAGAGCTCCTGGATCATTTGGTATGCATGTGGCGGCGATGTGTGGTATTAATAGAGTGATTGTTGATCAAGCACAAGCGGCTGCTGATCGAGTGGTTGATAGAAAACGGTCATTGGCGACGTCCTCTACTGGTGATGAACAATTGGGTAGTTTAAGTGATGTTGCTTGGTATGTTAGTGATAAGTTGAGAGAAACTGATACTGATGTTGCCAAACGGGCGTTATTAGCATTAATGGGAGCGGTTGAATAGTTAGATATATAGGATGAATCACGTGACCGTATCTGTCATTCACACGGGGCTCAAGACCCGAGATCATTAAACATTATTTTTTCTTGGTGCGGCTTCACTCGTGATCAAAACAAACACCATCATCATCACTACACCATAACACTCATCCACTGAAATGGATGTGTCCACACCAATACGCAACCGAATAACCCTGGCCATCATTCTAACTGAGAATAAACCATCTCCTCGATCATCACCAGTGGTAGTGCTGTCAACTCCGGGTTCAGATTACTCACAATTCGCCAATGCCATTACCTCGACCATGACCACGTTAGTGGAAACCTATGAATCGATTGGGTATTCATCGACAGAGATAGACCAAAGGAAACATCAGGTACTTGCAATGATTGATTCTACTATCAATCAGGTGGCGACGCTGGTGGCAAGAGAGAAGGATACCATTGCTAGTGAATGTGCATGGCTCCGGCAACAAATCCAAGTGTTTTTAGCGATGATTGATGATAGTAAGGGTAAGAGATTGACGATGATGGAACGAGGGTTAGTGTTTAATAATCATGATGAATATGAGCGTGGGGTTAAAGAAGATATGCTTAAACAACATCAGTTGGTGACAGAGTCTCCAGTGAGTACCAATTGTGATAATGAATACCTTGATATTGAAATATCACTGTCGGCACCTGGTGGTCCCCAAGAAGAGGAAGAAGTCGTTCCTGAAACAATATCACCGCCATCATTAATCGATGCCAAACGCAAACTTAATCAAGTGTTCTTACGAGTGGTACAATGGTTTACTCGAGTATTTGGTCAATTATGTCAATCGGTAGTGGAATATTGGCAAATGCTGCTGACGGTAGATTGGCAACCGGTATCCGTCCATACCCAAACCATCTTTTCCCGAGAAGATGCAATGGAATTTCTTGAGGTGATACGGGATTTTGAAGATTTACAAATGGAGACTACCCAATTAGATACCGAAGTGGTTGAAGCATCACCCAAAAAGTTTTCTGGTGGTCGTAATGATGAAGGGTTTACCTCGAGGAATTTCTGCAGTAAGCAGCCATTACATCCTCTAAATTCTGCAGGTGCCCTGGTTACACCTAGTGAACCCCTGATTGCCGAAAAATTCCGTCAAGTCAATCGCAAATTAGTTCAAATTGTTCGACATTTACCCATCCTGAGGATAACCGATGAATTGATGACGGCATTAGTCGAAGAAACTCAAGCTGCCGAAATCGCTGCCAATGACCGAGAACGAGAAATCCAAAATGTCATTGATCGGTGCTTTGATGTCATTGACCGACTTCAATTGACCGATTGCCAATTGAAGCAATTACAACAGAAGCAAAACCTCGTGCGGACAACGAATACCGACGTGTCTGACCTTACCTTAGGCAGTGCTGGGGCCCCGCTGCGGGCAGCGCTGGAGACCCCAGAAGAATCTTATTTAGATCATCCTACCTTGGAGTACATTCGCCGCGATCCTCGACAATTTGGATTACAACATGGCCATATGCAATTCCTTTGTAAGTTTTGTCTGGTACTTGAAAAATTGGCGGCGGCGAAAGAAAAACAACGACAACAATTGGTTCATCAATGCCAGCAATTATGGCTGAAACTTGATACCCTGGAGGAGTACACCTGTCAATTTTGTGCTAATCATGATGGCTTGCTGGATAGAGCATTAGCAGGGTGGAAGTTTGAATTGAATCGATTGTTAGAAGAACGGACTCATCATGTTGATCGGTTTGTACAAGCGTGTCGGGATGAAATCCAACAATTATGGGACAAGTTATTTTACAGCCATCGGCAAAAATGTCAATGGGAGTATTATGATCATATTAGTGAAGATGTTGATCATAGATTCACCAGTCCTGTCCATGATGGTTGTTCGATGGCCAACATTGAAGAACGACCTCTGCTGAGTCCGATTCGAGGGGGTCGAGGTATCTATACACTCTCGACGCTTTTGGAAGATGATTCAAAGGATAAAGAGAAAATCCTCCGCGAACATGAACAATACCTTGAATTACTCCAACAAGAATATTCATCGAAACAGGCAGTTCTCGTGGTTTATGGCGAACTTCAACAATTGATTGCTGATAAGCATTTTCTCATTGAAAGTTCCAAAGACCTGCTGCGTCTCATGTCCAAGAACTCATGTAAGATCCTCCTTGAAGAGGAACGAATGAGAAAGAAGATCAATAAGAATATGCCGAGAGTGATTGAGGAATTGAAGCAATTATGCAAGGGATATGATCAAACGTTTTTGATCGATGATAAACCATTACTTGATCGAGTGAATGAGATTGAAGCTGAAGAACGTGATAATCGTCGAGGGTCCCGGAGTCCAGTAAAGGGTAGAAGTCCTAGTAAGAGTCCTATGAAGAGTAGCCCGGTTAAATCGAATATACCTAATAATCGAGGCCTGGTGAAGAGATCATTAAGTCCTTCAAGATTACCCATTAGTCCAACAAGACTGAGACCACCTCTTCCAACCACGGTGAAAAGTCCGAGTCGACTTGCAAATCCCGGACGAATTAATGGGAAAAGACCAACCATCAGTCCCGCTAAAGTTAAGCGACAACCAATTAACCCGAAATTGGCACCATTAACTCGTCCATTAGCGGCAACGATACCATTAAAACCAATTACCAATACTGGTAGCCGTGCTCAAGAAAAGCAAGCTAGTGGTGGTGGTGATAAGGATCAATATAGTGAGAATTTCGAGCAATGGCGACTCCAACGGCTTAAACAATACCAGCAAAACTATGGAACTAAATAAGTGAAGTATTTATGATGAAATGACCAATATTTAAACCTCAATTTTGAATTGAATGCCACCACATCCCTCCCCCACGACAGCTCACGTGATCTCTCGCTCCCACCCATATTTGTTAGCGGCTCTACTCGGTGCGGCGTCACCCTTAATATCAATTTTAGTAATCACCAACCACCCCCATCATGACAGAAGACAACAAGGCAGCGGCCTTGAGCAATTTGCGGTGTCCCCTGCCCCCACCTATTCTTAACCATCATGGCCCTAGTCGAAATATCGATCAACTGCTTCAACTAGCCGATGGTGATCTTGATGCCAATGGCGATGGTGCTCATCAACGACAAATCCTGATCCATGCCCATTTCCAAGAGCCTGCTCGGCCCCGATCAGGACTGGCACTGTCTCCCAATCCTGCTTCATCGATTCGACGACTTTCATTGGAGGTTGCTAAGGATGGTCAACCTAAAGAAGCGACGACGCCGACGTCAACATCATCCAAACCGGGGGTTCACCCACGAGAGGTTATTCCCGAACAAAATGCCAATATTGACCCTCGATTACTCCAGGATGATAATAAGATTCATATTTTATTCGGGGTGTGTGGGGCGTTTTCCACCGCCAAGATCAAATTGATCATTTCCAAGTTATTTGATATCTATGGCAGTGATCGAATTGATATTCAGCTTATTTTGACGGCGCTGCTGACGAATTTCATCTCGGTGGAGCTGTTGAACCTTTTAGAGGCCAAGGGGGTGAAGATTTGGCATGATGAAGATGAATGGACCACGTGGAAGGCACGACTGGATCCGGTATTACACATTGAGTTGAGAAGATGGGCGGATATCTTGGTGGTATGTCCATTAACTGCCAATACACTATCGAAGATTGGTATGGGTATTTGTGATAATCTTCTTACCAATGTCATTCGGGCGTGGAATACTCTGTATCCAGTATTATTGGCACCAGCAATGGTACTGTATCTGTATAATGCCATGACCACCAAACGTCAGTTACGACTCATTAAGGATGAAATGCCATGGATTGAAGTGTTACGACCGGTAGAAAAAGTCATTGGTGCTTATGGGGATATCGGCATGGGAGGAATGATGGATTGGAATGAAATTGTCGATCGAATCGTCCATAAATTGGGGGGGTACCCTGAAGAAGAAGATGATGACGATGGAGACCGGGAACGAGATGATGCTGATCGTAATGCTACTGATGATGAAGGAGATACCGATGAAAATGAAGGTGACGACGACGATGAAGATGAAGACGACGACGACGACGACGATGACGATGCCAATGATACGTATGATGAATTAAAGGCCGATGTGTCTCAAGTTAATAAGGAATAGATGATAACCCCGTGATAGCAACCACCCAGTCTATTTTTGATTAAAAAATAAATACCCGCCATTGGCACCATGTCACAAAATGCACCCTGGTGGATAATTAGCCACCCATTGGATTTGAACCACTAAACATATATACCACAGAGATGTAAGTATTGTTACATCATGGCGGAATTCCACCAAGTAAGACAAATACTCCATCAGAGTTCGCCATTTGTCCCACCCCTTTGTCGATCCAGGTACCAAGGACCCTGATCACCATCGACCCCACCAACATTTTTAAATCGTCAAAATATCAACGTTAGCCTTAAACTCAATCTCATAATAATAATCAATTGCTTTTTTTTCTTTAGGAAATATTGTTTATATGCAATGCTCAAGATCTAATCAGTATAGCGGCATTGGACAAAAGTTTAACTGGGATCAAGGGAGGGTATGGATTAACCGGGGTGGTGTATGAGGGAGGTGACGTGGGGAGTGAAAATGGTAGTAGTAAGACTTAAGGAAGTATGGGAAGGACAGCGTAGGACAGCGTTGGAGAAGGGGACAGCGTTGGAGAAGGGGACAGCGTAGGACAGCGTAGGACAACGTGGGGATAGCGTGGGGACAAAAGGAGGTAAGGAACTGGACATTATTAATGCTTTATAACATATTAGTCAATAACCACCTGGAAATGAACTATTATTGGATGGTATTAGTTGGTATTGGTGTATTGGTGAGTGCCTTGGACGACACCTTGGACGACCCACTTAGAAGTCCCCTTAGATATCCACTTGGCCCTTAAACGCCCTTAGATACCCTTAAATGCCCTTAAATCCCCTTGATACCCTTAGATTCCCTTTATACCCATTGGAAGATCACGTCCAATGATATAGACTTTGACGGTATTATGGTTTGTTCAATACACCCCATGGTGAAAATGAATGGGAAATTCATCTAACCATAAAATTGGACCAAATTTGGGATAAATAACCATGGGACCTATTTGATCATATTTCACGTCCTCCATTTGGGGGTAAAATAATAGGGTCAATTCATGTCACCAATCCTGTCAACCTCACCCATTAATTAACCAATGAATTAACCATATAATAAATAATTAATGATTATAATCAATAAATAATCATCATGAATAATCCCCTTAATATGGTAATTCATCAACTCCATGATTACCATATGATTATAATCACCTTTTATTTTCTCATCTTCCACGAGCCATAAGGAGTATAGCCCTTAATAAAACAGTATAGGTAATAATAAACAATCCTATAGGATTATGACCCCAGGAATTAATCCCTTAATGGTGTTGGATTTGATCGTTCCTTAAAACTGGTGGTGAATATTAAAACTCCCAAATTGAATCATTGGTTAATATCATCACCACCAAGTATTTAAACAAAATCCATCACCACCACCAATCAAACCATCATCTAATATAATGATATATTTTAATCTAAACATTATCATTATATCACCTGGGGTCAAAAAAGGGGGTTAAACGATTATCCCTGAGAAAATGTCGATTTTCAATAATTGCGAATTACTCAAAATGACAACAACAAAGGGTAGCTTGACGTTTACTATTGGCTAGTACTATTGAATAGTTATCTAATTAATGGTTATTATGGTGTCCAGTTAGGATTACTATGGTGTTCAGTTAATGGGTACTATGAAATAGTGGTATAAGTTAACGGATCGTACGGAATAGATATCCCATGATATAATGTCCATTTAATGATGTTGTTATTACAGAAACCAAGTTAATTATCAACAAAAGTATTATCTAATGTCATGTTATGGTGATGTATTCAAATGGAGGGGTTTGGGAAGGGTATGGGATTGTTAACAATGTTAATCTTTGAGATTAACATGGACCATGGGAATAACCATAACCCCAAATGCTGTTAATATCCACCATTACATCCCATTACATCCCATTACATCCCATTACATCCCATTACATCCCATTACCCCCACCATTATATCCCCATTATATCCCATTAATTAAGGTTAAAGATAATGGAGTGATCAGCGACATTTACTGATGTTATATTAATTATAATCACAGTTAATGATGAATATAATCAACCTCAATCATCAATGATATTAATTATAATATATTAATCATCATATCATCGGGATATTGATCAATGGTAATCAATAATCATTACCTAGGGAGGATATTTCAATAACCTCAACACCAGATATCATTCCAATAGATGTATAATCATCTATTATCAATTATCCCCTCATTTATTGGTTCATTTCACCCTTTAATTGATTACCATGACCATGTCAAAGAAAATCCCCATTAAACCAAGGAAAATCCCCAGTAAACCAGACAAAAACCACCCCCAACCCCCCCACCGCTACCCTCATCACTTTAATAACCTTGGAATCTCCAACCATCTTTGTAAACCCTGGGAAATTTTATTATTTGTCCAGAGGAAACGATCGAATCTGCTATTGCATAACGCTCGTGAATGATAACCAACAATGGCGAAAAAATACATTTTCTGATGGGAAAATATCCTCCCGCCGACATCACCGATGAACCCTTCACCAATACCAATGGTTAACTGTTGATTATTATCATGATGGCGATGTTGTTGGGACGCAAGGATTTTTCGGCTAAAACCTCGGCTAATGTTCCCCTGCTTTGAGACGCATGGACGACATGGGATATCCATAACAAATGCCACCATTCCCAAGTGATGGTTGAACCGTTACCATGGTGGTGATGGAGATGATGGAGGAGGGGGGACGTTTCAGTTAAACTTTAACTCTTAAAAATAAATAATAAATATCTTAAATAAATAAATAAACATAAATAAAAAAAAAAACAACCGATTTTAACAAAAAGTCGACGATTATTTATAAATAGATAACGGGTCCCCCAATGAGATGCCATTATGATTAATCCTGAAAGCAACGACAATCCCAACCATATTAAATTAATTCCATCTTAGGTAACCCCAAGCCCCACGCAACTCATGTAAAATCCTTACGTTTACGGAGATGTTGAGGCAGCCACTGCGAAGGCCAACAAAAAAAATAAAAATCATGGCGGGTTATATACCGGAGGGGTGCACGCATTCGTAAATAATATTTATAGTCAGGGGGATGCATTACATTTTTAATATATATATATATATAAAACAAAAAACAAAAAAAAAAAAAACAGATCATTGAAACTGCTTCGTCAAGGCCAACGACATATAATCACCATAATAAAATGGCTGAATCAACGGGTACCATCCCTTCTTGGCAGCGGCAATCGCCAGGATTTGACAAATATCGGGAAATCGATCATATCGAACCGTCAACATCCGACCAGCAAAATTCATTTCATTAAACATTTCAATCAACCGTCTCGCCGAATCATCATCTCCCGTAGTGACAATGGCAAACCCTCTCAGTCTAGGCACCAGAAAATGGTCACCACATTCAAATCGATGATTAATCCGGTTTCGATTACCTCCACTCATGGGGATTTCAACTCGAGTAATTTCCAAGGGATGGAGAGGGTCAATATTTGCCAGTTCTTGTAATAAAAATGATCTCAACTCCACCCAACTCAGATTAAATGGCACATTACCAATATATACTCGACATGGGTTCACTTTAATCATTTCATCGGTATCTTCATTTTTAACTTCGATATAACTCGAAGATGAAAGTGGCAGGACAAACATCCGATAGCCATGACCTCCTTCATAGCCAATTGGTGGTGGCAGCAGCAGGGGTAATATTGAAGCTTCAATGGTTCGATTAAGATATACCAATCCATTCATACATTCAACCAATCTCAACGCCAGTTCTCCTCCCCATACATTAACAATTGCCGTCATCACCGGATCACCATCATCATCATAATCATCATCATCATCATCTTCAATATGATTAACAATGACATCAAACACCACCCCACTGGCGACATTGGATTCCAACGTTACCTTTACCAACAGATTAATCTCATCCACCAGTACCACCGGCAAGTTATCCAAAAAGATTGATACTGGCGTCAATGACGATGGCGTCGACATGATTTTTCAATTAGGTGATGAAATCTGGCGAACTACCCCCCATTAATAACCCAATTGAATAGCCAACGGGGACATGCGTGAATTGGGATGATTGTACTTTTGGTGGCAAGTCGACGTTTTAACGAGGGGTAAAGGTATTGTCGAAAATAATCAATATCGGTGACAATTAACCGTGGGGTATTAACCTTAGCGTTTGAATACATGACAATACTTGTTCGTACTTGGAGATCGCCATAAAAGTCGAGCCCCCTCAGATAAATCGATGATTGTTCCCTGCACCCCGGTAGTGGTAATTTCATGGACATGATAACTGGTATGATTATCGAGGTGAATTTATTTTGGGGGGATGGAGGAGGGATGGTGGCGTCAATGTCACCCATGGACGATTATTCATATATGGAAGGTTTAACCTGAAGCCGCAGTGATTTTGCTTGTGACGGTGTTCGTGTTTTACGTGGCCCTTGATTAACCCCTCATGGTTCCCTGTTTAATCATGTTGAGTGATGTGGTGTCCCATTTAAGTTTACGATGGGGGTGAATTTGAAAGGTATGTTACCCTTTTATTTTTTCCCAACTCGTCAATGGAGGGAGATATTAAACAATGGAAGATTGGCGAGAAAATGATGATTGATTGGAGAATGACTCCACTATCGATACTATTGATATGTAATGGTTATTGATGATTGATGGTTAATTACCCAAATCGATGACATCACCATAAAAATGATTACCTAACCAAAAATGAATGGATAATCATAATGAATGATTAACCGATAAACATTGAAGATTAATGGATAAAGATTGATGATTTTAATTGACGATACCCTTATGCTAGGTATGAATCGATGGAGGTTGACATTGCGTAGTCATTCCCTAATTTGGAATGGTTAGCGCCAAAAGGGCAACCCCAAGCATCCCTCCTCAGCAATAACCACCGACAATGTCCCATTAATTATAATTACTATGATTTGCATGTGATGCCACCAATGTCATTGAACCTGAATCCATTGCCAATGTCGAAGTAACCGTTTGATTGGCGAGTAGGGTTGAGATTGTTTTATGCATTGACATGCTCAGCGGTCACTTTGACTATGCGTATCACCAAAAATGGGATCTTTCATAACATGGTGTTAGCAACCATTAACATGAACGAGATTGGTTGTAATCAATGCATAAAAAGGGGGAAGGGGGTGGGCGGAGGGGAGGTGGTATAGACTTGGAGAGGATGGTGAGAATTGAGATATTAAAGAAATATTAAAGAGGGAGGGAGTCAAGGGGAGTCAAGGGGAGTCAAGGAGGGAATAAAGGCAGGAGTAACGATGGTACTTTTGTTAGATATGGTGATGTTAACCAATCCCCGGGCCATAAAAAATAACAATATTTTTTTGCCGTGCTTGATATATTCATGTTGTTTATCCATGTATGAAATTGGTTTGACGGTAACCGTTGGATGTAAGGCACCACCTAAAAGATCTAATGGGGATGTGATGAACCACTAAATAAAAAGATGATTTCTCCCCTGATAAATTTTTATAAATTTTTATCATTATTTATTTTAATTGTCCGACAAATATTTACTATTTATATGGAGGGACCCTCAATTTAATTGCATCAACGGGAAAGCAAAGCGCAAGCAAATGAACTAATTTGGGTGTATGGACATGAATGAATAAACCTGGTAATAGTGGAGGGTTGGATGATGAAGTTTTGTAACTGGTGACGATATCAGTTTTTATTGAGCCGCAGAAAATATTGTGTAATTTATATTTGTCGATGATTTTAATGATGATAAAAATTTTTAATTAATATTTAATGTCAACGATACCATGATTATTAAATGTTATAATAATTTGGAGATGAATATCAGGTGATCACAAGATGATATGGTATTTGAATGAAGGTATTTAAAGGGAATTGGGGGGATACTATGGTTATATGGTGGTTATTGGTAATTTTATCAATCTGGTTGGTGGTCATTATGGGTATGGTTTGGTTATTAATTGTTAATAACAATAATAAATTATAATAATTAATTAATCAGGAAAAGATTAATTAACCAACAACAAAAGATTGATTATTAACCAAGGAGAAAGATTAATTATTAACCAAGGAGAAAGATTAATTATTAACCAAGGAGATTAATTAATTATTAACCAGTTGAAGATATTGGGATAAATGGTGGAAAAGAATGTCGTTAAGGTATACCAATCAATAACCAACAAAACGTGGAAATAATCGATTCAACGAAACGCTATTAAAATCATAACGTTTAATAAGTGATACCTATAGCAACGTGTACATTCTATCCCATTAATCCATTACATCTATTAATTATTATTCATTAATTTTTCTTCTTTTTCCTTTTTTTTTTTTTAATTCCAATATCCATAATTTTAATATGGCATTTCTCCCTACCCAATAATTAACCAATATTAATATCACCCACTATTAATATCATCCATTATTATCATTAACCCTTGTTAATGCCATTAGCGTCAATTAAACCAATTAAATTAACCTCGTCCATTCAAACTTCAAGCATTTAAATCATCATACCCCACAATTAATCATTAATAAAACCACCATTTATAACACCACCATTTATTCATCATTATTCATCACTTTTTCATTTTTATTTTTATTAATGTGTTCTTTTTTTTTTTTTTTTTTTCTTCCCTTCTCAAAAATTATTCATCTCGATACATGTCTCAAGCACTCGTTAAACTTTAATTTAACACCCCTGCTAGATTCAATGACATTAAAGTCCGTATACTCAATAATGCAGTAATTTCAAGATTAAAAATTCTAAAAAAAAATGTTGAGTTGAAAATGCTCAATTGATTGGTGGAACCACATTGTCGGCAAAATTTCTTACTCCACCGGCAAAACATGCCCTGGTTTATCAATTGACCTCAGGGGCGGTTAGGTGAAGGAAATAATGGTTTTCAACCTTGTCGATTGTCAAAAGTCATTCTAGACCTAGAATGTAGCAGAAATACCCGGTGAAGCGATATATCGATGGGGACATATATTTTTTTATTATAATATCTTTTTTTTTTATTTAACTTGGTCTTACTAAAAATAACTTTGATCAATCATTAGTACAAAAAAAAAAAGGAATGTTTTTTTTTTTTTTTTCCTCCATCATTGATGGTAAAGTATCGTCCGGTAGTTTTTCCGAGGTCACCATTAGATCATGCCCGAGTTATCAACCAGCCTTCCTGTTTATATCAAACCTTAATGCGAAGGAAAAATTATGGACTAGGAGTGATCTCACAAAAGAAAAAAAATAAAATAAACTTGTAAACTCATTCTCCTACTAAAATATCATATAGTTTAATCACATTTAAAATAAAGAAAAAAAAAAAAAAACAAAACAAACATGGACCCATAATAACTATTGTTTCAAGGTTTACTATTGATATATCTACGTTTAACCTCCAGTGTCATCATTTTTTATGATGATTTAATCACAAATTTATTAATATATAAATAAATAAATAAATATAAACATAATAATAAATAATAATAATAATAAATAATCACCCACCCCCACCAAAAAAATATTCCCTTTCATCACCACCTTCCCCACTCAAACTCCCGAATCACTAACTGTCAATTCACTACTACTTCTTCCCCCAGTTTAAAAAACATGGGCAGCGTCAAACATTACCGCGTTGCGGACAAAATATTCCCAGTGAGGGCGCGCATGAAAATAAAGAGGGCCAGGTTTGGCTAGGTACATTTTTTCCCAACGACCCACGCAGCACCATTGATTTATAAGTGGTTGGCGATCCCCTTTGTGAATTTTTTTGGGGTGTTACCATTTTGAGTTGGATTATCGGTTACCGCCAACGCCGCCGTCACTGACCCTGATTAAAGACCCCCGCCGTCGCCCCAGGTCGCCCCTGTAGCCCGCAAATGGCCAAGAAGCGGTTGAATCCGTTGGTGAAGCGGTCGCGGACCCGGCTGGGGTGCTTGACCTGCCGAGACCGTCATATGAAGTGTGATGAACATCAACCGGTGTGTAAGAATTGTTTGAAGCTGAAACGTAAATGCTACCGAGGCATCCGGCTTAATTTTACCCAATATACCTATTTCAACCCTTTAGACGATGAAGTGATGGGGGTACAACCACCGCCGCCTCCTCCTCAACCTTATCGTATCCTTGATCAATCAATTACAATTGCCCTGTTGTATAAACATGGTCGTCGTCGCTATGGCCCTTATCTTCATTTGCATTCCCCCGCCGATTTATACGATGCCGATCGTCGATATAATGAACTGGCCGCCGCCGTCGCTCAGGCGAGTATCGATATTCATCATCATCCTCATCCATTGTCTCTGCAACCCCTCGGGTCAAAACCACCGCTACCGCCACCCCTGCATCCCCAGTACCCTCACCAACAACCCGGGTCCATCAACCCTCAGCTCCCCCCGCCATCTCTGGCGTCACCTCAACCGTTATCAACTTATCCTCAAGGTTATTTCCCCTCCCAATTCCTGGGGGGACCCGCTACTGTCCCCGGGGCTGGTCCCCTCGCCGTCGAGGCATCATTATCTTCAACCATTAATGAATCATATGACATTTCCCTGTATTTATTAAAACCGCCCCCGTTATATCCCCCACCAGCACCACCGCTACCGTCTTCTTTATTACCTCAAGAAATCTCGGGATTTATCGAGGTGGTGGAACGTCAACAATATCATTGGTTCCTCGATTTATTTAATGAAGTGGCCGCTTGGGGACTGATGATCCCTCATCGGTGTTTATCGGGAGAATTCATGCTGTCACCATCATCTTTCCTCAATCAAGCCCTTTTGATCAATTCGACCCCCGATCAATCCCATTTCGACGCCGTGATCTCGTCTCAACTTCATCTCGTGTCGGAAATCGATCAATTGACCGCTAATGATGAATTACACCCTCGGATTGATCCCCATTCCCATCAATTTAAGGATATTCTCCAAGGAATGATGGAAATAGTGGTGCTGATTGCATTGATGTTGATGGCTATCTTACAACAAGATCACGTCGATCCTTATCTACGGTTGATTGCCTATAATCAAGGACGATTATATGATTCCATCGCCCCATTAGTGGCGCAAATCACCGGTCATCAACCCAATGGTAATGATGCCATTGTCTGGGCTCTGGTGATTCAACTGATTACTATCCTCAAGTATTTCATCATGAAGAAGTTTGCTTATGGTCAATTATCACCACCATTATTAGATCATCCTACCCCAATTACTACGATGATGGAACAACCACCTCAACTGACGGTGTTTTCACTTAACCCCTTTGAACTCGCCGAACTTAACCTGGGGTTTTCTCGAGTGCAATTCACTCAATTAAACCATGCGTTTCGTAATGATGCCATGGCAGGGTTTTCTGACCTGTTAAAACTTCGTCAATTGATCTGGCATGTGATTAAATTAGAATATCTTGCTAATAATCCTGGAGAACAATTACGAGTGGATCTTGAAGAACCATTGGCACTTCGATCATTAACTCCTGAAGTTGATAATGGTGGTGGACATAATAATTTACCTCCAGGATTAGATCCACCATCAACAACCCTGGGAAGAGATCTGGGACTGGTGACACCATTATTAACTGGAGATAATTCATCATTCTTACCAACCAATACTTTTGACCTCCCTCAAGTACTGCAAATTGATGAATTCTATCCTCCACCACTGATCCTCGCTAATCCAAGAGGAATCGCCATTAATTTACTTCGAGAATATGCGTTAACCATTGCCAATGGCCATGATCCTCATACCATGCGCAATTGTCAATATCGTATTCAATTTATCTTTAGAATGATTGATGACCTGAGTTTAGACGTTGATACTAAACATAAGTGGCACCGGTTTTTCGCCTGGACAAACCCTAGTTAACCGTTGATTTGAATCACTAACTACCAGGGATGATAATAGCCAGCATTCATCGATGTTGATGGTTGCGGCTAAAATAGGAATCTAGACCATTTCCAAGAAAATCCCCGATAGAGAAACCAAAAAAATCAAAAAATAATAATATTTTAGCTCAAGCATATATTTTTAAAAAATCTCTAGCCGTTAGCATGTCGTCCAAGCAATCGCCGTCGATTGACAGCTGTTACTAAAAAAAACCCTATTAACGATAAATGAAAATCTTTGCCCTTAGCGCCAGCCACTCACCAATCAATTGCGCTGACAACTACCAAATATGGCCCGTTACCTCCTCCCTCAAGATTTTCCGAATGATTGGGTGTCAGCCCACATGGAATGGTCTCGGTTAAACCTGTCATCTTTACCATTTGGTCAAAAGTGGCAATCGTCGTCGACAAAGGTAAAAACAACCCAACCCAATCCATTCATAACTAAACCCCTGATCAGGGGTGTTCTAAAACGCAACCACCCCTCCCGCAGCAAATTTATTTTTGTTGGTTAATCCATTGGCGTCTCACTTAGATGTCATCAACCTTCGCCTCAAAATGTTAACTTAAACTCGACCAATATGTTCGCCTGGATGTAGCTACCCCTGGCAGCACCTTATTTGGTGAGGGGGGTTACTGGTCCCCGTGATTTGCCAAAAGGTAAATGTTCACAAAATCACAATTCCACCAGAGTTTAACCTAATTTTTCCGATTGACCATTGATTTGATGGGTGATGGATATTTTTTCGTTAAATGTAGCTAAAAAATAGTGATTCGGAAAAATCGCCATAACGCCATCTGGTACAAAGGAGGGAGGGGGATAAAAACGGGGGGACTAATATTAGACGATGGAGGAGAAAGGGGAGTGTTTTGGTGGTGTGGTTGTTGATTTGGTAATCATGTTAGCTGACAATGATATCCCCCCCACACTGGGTATCGGCAACCCTTCACCCATCATGAGCCCCGTGGTTTTAACTTTTGGGGTACATTCCAACACTATCGTCATGAAATTTCGCCAATAGTTGAAATGATGATAATGACCACCATTTCACCTCCACCGAGAAAATCGTAAACCAATGGGCGGAGGGGGTGGTTCCCCCGGAAGTCTAATTACGGAACTCCGTCTTTATTGGTCCTCATTAAATTGGTTGGGGTTGTCTGGGGAATTATCAACAACCCTGGTTTGGAGCCATTGGACAAAATCACCAACCAATACAATGATCATTGCTGGTTACATTAGATCCTAAAGGATACCCACCCACCCTTGGTATCTCCTTGGTATCTCCTTGGTGTCTCCTTGGGTGTCTCCTTGGGTGTGTCCTGCCTCTCTCCTTGGCTCATCTACTCATAGGGAGTGTGGTCTAGAGGTTATCTCTCAATTAGGAGATCGCACTACTTGATTAGATGCAGGGCAAAATTTTGATATCAAAATAGTGGCCAAGCAAGGTAGCGCCCAACGATTATCATTCTCATTGGTTAATGTCACTTGGTACCCTTATTGCTGGCCCCCGTACTCGCCCTAGAGCAGTGATTGCCCTTGTTAAACATTATAACTTGGATGTCACTGTTTATGATTCTTATGAAGGTCATCCTGAATTCGAACAAGCTTTCCCGTTGAAGAAAACCCCCGTATTCATTGGTCCTAAGGGATTGAAGTTACATGAAGCATTGGCGATTGGTCAATACTTTTTCGATGTTGCTGATGCCAATTCTCCATTATTAGGTATTACTAAAGAAGATAAGGCTCGGATTACCATGTGGTTATCATATGTTAATGGGGAGGTATTACCAACGGCAGCTTTGGTGTTCCGGCCATTATTAGGGGATGGGTTTCCTTATAATAAGAAGCTGGTGGAAGATAATAATACGTTATTAACCAAATTGATGCAACAATTTGAAACGAGATTGACTACTCATACTTATCTTGCTAGTGAACGGTTGACATGGGCAGATATCTATTGTGCTATCTTACTTCATCGTCCATTTAACTTGTTATTCGATGGTAATTGGCAAAAGCAATTCCCTAATACCACTAGATGGTTTAAAACGGTGATTGCTCAACCTATCGTTGCTAATGCTTTACCTTCTGATTATAAATTGTGTGAAAAGAGAATTGAATATGTTGCCCCAAAGAAGGAAAAGAAGGACACTAAGAAGGAAGCTAAAAAGGAAGCCGCCGCCCCCGCCGCCCCCGCCGCCGCTACTGAAGAACCAAAAAAACCTAAACATCCCCTTGAAGCTTTAGGTAAACCTTCAGCTCCAGTTGATGAATGGAAAAGAATCTATTCAAATGAGGAAACAAGAGAAGTGGCCATCCCATGGTTTTGGAAAAACCAATGGAATTCTCAAGATTGGTCAATTTGGAAAGTCGATTACAAGTATAATGATGAATTGACATTGACATTCATGTCAAATAACTTGGTTGGCGGGTTCTTTAATCGGTTATCTGCTTCAACAAAGTATATGTTTGGTTGTATGGTGGTGTATGGTGAAAACAATGATAATGGGATTACGGGGGCATTCTTAGTAAGAGGCCAAGATTATCAACCGGCATTTGACGTTGCCCCCGATTGGGAATCATACTCTTATTCCAAATTGAACCCGGAAAACCCTCAAGATAAACAATTTATCGAAAACATGTTTGCTTGGGATCAACCAGTGGTAGTCGATGGCAAACAACGGGAAATCGCCGATGGTAAGGTATTAAAGTAAGTAACAATCATTTCATCAATGTATGTGTATGTGCATATGATAATGACTTCTAATGTCATAAGCAAGCTAATGCATAGTAACCGTTTCTTATCTCGTTTCTTTTTTTGGACAAATATGAGCAATCTCATCATTTTAATCAGAAACCTTGAATCATCATGACGTGGGAGTTTCCAAAAGAGATTCTTTATTTGATATTTGAATTGTGTGATATTGATACTCAATGTGTGGTGGCCAAGACGGTACCATTTCGGTTTAATCATCCATTAGTGGTTGAAGAAACCAATGTCGATCATCGACTAAATGGAATGATATTAACCAATGATTTGATTGTAAGACAAATGGATGGACATAGGTTGATACCATATATTGATAAAGTGGGACTATTGGAAGTGGAAACCACTAGATTTATTGGCTTTGAACCATTATTTAATCATATCCATCGATTACACCTTATTGGTGGATATCAATCAATAATGATATTAAATCAAATGCCTCTTGAATCATTGGTATTACAATCAGTTAATATTGATCATGGGTTTGATTTTGAAGGGTTTAATCATCTTAAATCTTTAACCATTTGTAATTATGGTCAATATAATGAAATTGACCTCCGATTACCACCAAATTTGATGACATTGATATTAAGCTCATGTACAATCACCATATCAACATTGGCACCATCATCTTTGACTAAAGTGGTGTTTGATGACGTTGATGGTGGTAATGATATGATTACTACCGGATTAGGTCATATTAAATGTCTTCAATGGACAAAGTATAAACCACTGGAAATCCCCGATAAAGTATTATATTGTTATCGTTCAAGAATGGCTATACGTCCATGGTCATCAAATGATTTCCCTATTGATGAAATCTTAGCTAATCGTCATCATCAAAGTCCAATTGAACAATTAAAACTTTGTGGGTTACGATACTTTGATAATTGGTCATTATTCCCTTATTTGACATCATTGGAATTGATGTTTCCAACGTTACATCCAATTCCATCATTACCAATCACTATAACTAGTCTTCATATCACTAAAGCTATTGGTGATGGTAAATTGACATTCTTACCTCCAAACGTATGTCGATTGGTGCTTGTTAATTGTGAATTGAATGGTAATTTATCCATTAATCATCGACGCCTTCAATATTTGGTGATTTATGGTTGTGGTTTGGTGGAAGTTGATCAATTTGGTCCATTTATTCGGGAGGTTGATTTACTGTTTAATCAAATTGAAAGAGTGGCTTCATTAAGATGGTGTTATAGCCTTCAGAAATTGAAGTTATGCTTTAATGAATTGAAATCTCTTGATATCGATTCACCTCCAATCCTTGATTCAATTGATATTAGTGATAATCATATTGAAAAGGCAGTATACCCAGGAGTAACGGTGATTAATCGTAATCAATATCGGTGAGATATTGTCCTGCAGATTAACAAATGAGACAAAATGAGAAAGTGAATATTACGCACTGCATATAACCACGACAATTCATATATAAACAAATCATCCGCCCCCCCTCACAACTTTTTTTCTTCTTCTTTATCTTTATGCAAGGATGTTACGTGGTTCAGTGAGGATTCGTCCGAGAGCATGTTTTTGCTAGTTGAAAACTTTAACATTCGACAGCTCCTACTACTTGACGGTAGTAGGGAATTTTTGGCCCCTTTTCAATGTTCTTCATTTTTGAAGACTTTACTCCCTTTATTCTTCCTATTGATATTGATGAGGTCATCATTGACAATGGGAAGCATTTATGGGAATGAATAGTTTGTAGAACGCCCTGTGCCTCGCTCGGCTGATTTTGATGATTAGTCTTGAGCTGGATACTTTTATTAAGTAATGGGCAATAGTAATTGGGGTTTATTTTGAGTGCGATGACGCTAGATAAAGTGGTGAAATTGTAATTAAAAATCCCAACATTGTAGATGTGTGTCCCTTTGGTAGTACTCATTTATTTTTGCGGCACCGATGTTTTCTCATCATCATGTTCAAGAAGTTCCTGAAGGAAGATATCCATTCCAAATCAAATATCAAGTCGCTGGCGGTTAGAGGACTTAAATCAAACCTTGTTGATCAATTCCCAGGGTTAGAACCCACCATCGATGATGTCATCCCAAAAAAGGCCACCATTGTTCAAGTTAAATGTGAAGACAAAGTATCAGTATATACCATGGATGGTGAAGTGATTGCTTTTGGTAAATTCGATGAATTATACCCTTCGCTTAGATTAGTCCATAAATGGCCTCAAGGTTTCCCTACCGTTCAAGTGGATCGAGGGGCCATCAAGTTTGTATTACTGGGGGCAAATATCATGTGTCCAGGATTAACATCTCCTGGAGCTCAACTCCCAGAAGAAAACTATGAAGAAGGTACCATTGTTGTCGTTACTGCTGAAGGTAAAGAGAATGCTTTAGCCCTTGGTAAATTGTTGATGAGTACAAAGGATATTAAGGAAAAGAACAAGGGCATCGGTATTGAATTATTGACTTACTTGGGGGATGGGGTATGGAACTTTAGCGAATAAATTTATATATATATATATTAATATATCTCTCTCTATTCTTCTACTCTCCACTTGTAATTATAATCAGTGATGGCCAGGCCAATCTTGATATACAAGTAATTTCTCATCTTTTTATCGGCCACGGGGATGAATACCCCTTCCCGACGAGATTGAAGCTTCAATTGAATCCCCAGGTGTTCTTTCAGTACTTCCGTCAACGTTGAATAACCCACCACTGATTTTGACGCCAAACTATTGATATCAAAGATGATAATCTCAGTGAATGTCACCATAAGACACATACCAGTATCTTGTAAGATTAAATCAGCAACATAAGTGGAATTAAAGAATGCCCCCAGATCGATTTGTTTAAGCCAATATTGTCCTTGAGCTTGGAAATCCAGATAAGAAGTCAATGGTTGATTAGGAGCGATATATCGAGGTAATCTCACTTTATCTAATCCTTCATGATCAAACACAGTAGTGGTATTACGAATACCTTCAGAGAATCCCAGGGCAAAATCAAAGAGACCAATGGCAGTCTTTGTAGGTAACCCAACAAGCCCTTGACCAACCCCTTTGAAAAACCCTGCTGCCCCTTCCTTTTGAGCTCCTTCCATTGGAGCTCGAGCAATACCACTAATCCCCAGACTCACCAGATCAAATAATGATTCAACCCCAGTACCAAATCCAGAGACCCCTCGATTAGCAATATTTCTCCGAAGTAATTTATTCCGTTCTTGTTGATATGATTGATCAGTAGCAACGGATAATCCTTTAGCAATCGACCCAGTAACTTTAGATACCGAATCCAGTACCCCATATACCAGTTTCTTAACAAATAATAACCCCCCCTTGGCTAATCCAATGCCAATCTCTTGAGGACGATCATTAACAATAAACCCTTGATATGGTTCATAAAAGATATCCATCACCCCAGACAGTAAATGCTTAAATAATCCCACAGGATTACCCAAGAAATCAGCACTACCAAGGATCTTATGAACTTGATAAAAGAACAGTTGAGCATAATGATTTTGAATCAGATCAATCAATAATTCCGGCAGTGATCTAATGTTTTCAATAAACAACGCATTAAGCTTAATGGGAGCATCATTGACATTACCCACCGCCATCGTCAATACATTAAATAAGAACATAAGCGTCAGCGTCAGATGAGCGGCGGTATCATCATCACTTTCAGTATTAACCCGTTCAGTTCTCATAAATGATAAATTCAATTGTACCGGTTGTAAATGTAATGCTTCGAAATAAACATCATATTGAGGTCCTTCAAGATCTTTAGAATGAGGTAATGGCGACGTATCATTGACAGGATCAAATAATTGATCATTAACTTGCTTATTCCAAGCTGCCCCGGGGACTTTAGCAAAATCCAATAATGCCATGAGGAAATCTTCATCAATTTCAATCAGCATTTCTTGTAATAATAATGTGGCATATTTGATGAATAATACTCCCAGGGTAACATCCAGATCAGGTCGATCTCTTACTCGGGATATAGCTCCATGGAAAGCAGGGTGTTGACTAATCTCTTTCCCCAGTTTTGGAATCACCGAAGGGTATACCACAATGGGGAATACCCCACCATATAATTGATTATCAATTTGTAACCATTTAAGTTTAACACTGACGTTTTGTAATCGATCCAGTTCATTATACCGGAGTTCAATCCCTTTAAACGTACAATAACAGAGTTCTTGGTATCGATACAGGTTGACCAATGATACACCCACCCCATCGAATTTAGCAACGAACTTTATCGTCGTCAGTTGTTCATCAACTTCATCAATATCTTCCACTGGAGTAGCTGAAGTCAGGGTAGTAGTAATCAGGGAATTATCCGGATTATCCCCACCATGAGGTTTGATGGCTAACAGGGTCACCGGACCTTCAGCAATCACATCCATATCATCATAATGATCATCAATACGGAACTTTGCCAATCGACCAATTTCACTCAAATTAATCGCTCGTTCATGATTCCCCAGTCTCACCGCCACTTCCTTAATGATAGCATTAGGATAATCATAAGCCCATGGCATCACCAGCTTTGGAGGTAACTTATAATAGATAGGCTTATACTGAGTATCATACTTGACCACCTCACCATTCTCATTAACATTGGGATCAGTTTGATATATATAGAAAGTATCATCAGTAAAATTCCGGAATTGGAATGGCCATTCGGGGTTATCTTCAAATGTAATAAAGATGGTAGCGCCGACGATACGAACGGTGACTTTAACCAAGATTTGGTATTGATCAGGATGAATGATCTTAATGGAAATTTGACCAACATCATCGATACAAAATGGTGACAGCCATCTTTGATTAGCAAGCAGCAACATCAACAGTTTAGAGTCGGTACGATGAAGATTATAGAGAGGGATATCTTCACCTTGACTAACAATGATTGGTTTCACCAGACCAACTTCCAAGAGGTGGATGGCACCTGGGTACCGATTCCGGACGACATATCTTGGAGTGATAGTCACCACTCGAGTATGATGATATTTCCCTTCACCATACTTGACTCCAATAGCGAAATCTTGTTCTAATTGTTTGCCAGTAACCTGAGCGGTAGCTGCCACCGATTGACCCGCCATTTGGAAGGAAATTGCTTCTGTCCATCGAGTATCACTACAACAAATCATCAGTCTTGACTTATTGGTACTTCCACCGGTATAACTGTAAAGCAATGGTCGAGGATCTCTCCAATCCAGCTTAAACACGTTATTGGGGTCTTTTTGATCACAAATATTCAAATTCTTCATCAGTTGATTAAGAATGATGAATGGGGTATAAATCACCACTCTAGTATTGGCAGAATTACTCAGGTAATGGAGACGAAGCTCAAGTAATGTTTGTCCCATGGTAATCAATGCCACCAGCTCTTTTTCATTCAAATTGAAGTATTCCAGTTGAGGATACCCTTCTGGTTCAATTGCCAACCATAATTGAGATTGTTGCATATCGGCAACATGAAGATAAGTAGTATCACCAGCTCCAATTTGTCCCTTCCACAGAATGGCCGCCAATTTGTCATACAAGGTATAACTACAAGTAAATGGCAAGAAATTCTCAATTTGTAACGGCAGCAGGATCACCACCTTCATATGAGGATAGACCTTGGTAAGGGGTTCTTTATCATCGATCTGACATTCAACAAAGTAGTATAATGGTTGAGTATTCGAAGAATTGGTGGGGACACATTTCACCACTTGTTTCCGATTATTAGCAAGTGATTGCCAGGTTAAATCCGTTTCCAGGTATTGATAATGATCATCATCGGGAGAGATTCTCGTTGACCCCAGCACCACCAAATCAATGGGTACTGCCACCTCCTCATTAGGATTAATTACCAATTCCAGAGATGCCGTTAACATTCTAATTGGAGTATCCAGATGATTACAATAAGTAACCGTCGACTTAAACACCACCCGTTTGACATTATCTGGTTGTAAGATGATTTGACATACCAATCGAGTATGCTTACCATCAACCATTGGTTCCAACATATAGATATCACTACCTTCACCCCGAAGCGATACTGTCATTGGATCAAATTCCAGATCCATAAGTTGGACTTGAAGGTTTAATTCATGATGAGTTAAGATCTCCAGAAGTGACAGTTGTCTAACCTCCATCCAATCTTCAAATGCCCAATGAGCCAGACCTCCAGGAGCAATTTCTCTTTCACCAACCAGAGCACTGACCTTAATAGGATGTCCCGTTTGATTGACCAATAAATAGGGTTCATCTTCACCTCGAGGTTTTAATGGTTCATCGAGATTAGTAATCAACAATTGAAGTTGAGATAATAAGGAAATACTTCTCAGAGTCAACGTCAATTCCGCCAGCTTTCTCAGAACCACATCCACCATCAATGTCTTCTTTGGTTGATTGACATATACCGTAAGTGGCCAAGGATCTAATAACGGTTCCCACAGCAGTTGAGAATAGTTAAAGATATTAATACTCAGTTCCATATGACATTCCGCCGCTAAATGCAGCAGCCATCCCGTACACTTGACTTCAAATGGTTGGATATTTAAATCAACAACTGGAAGTTCATGGACATCCCCAATAAGCAAGAATCGAACCCCACCAAAGTTACCATTGAATTCTTCACCATTAATAACCAATTTGGGAGTATCTTCTTCCACAGTGGACAACAGGGCAGCATATTCACTAAACCGATGTTGTAATTCATCAAAAGTGAAAGCAGCAGAGCTTTGACTTTCATCATCTTCAATTGGAGGTTCATTAGCCTTAAGCATCGCCAGCGCCTTATTAATCACCGTCATCGCTAATCTAATATCTTTAACTGATACTTTAATCAATAATGGATCGATTGATAATTGCGCCAGCGTCAATAATGATGAAGTGGTGGTATTGGCGCCACTATAAGCAAACAGAGCCGAGAATTCATCGATGATCTTATAAGTAGATTCTTCAGGTAAATCCATACTAGCCAAATATAACCCAACGTTATTAGCAGCCACACTCAGTACATGTTGATGAGTAATCAATACCTGTTCCACTTTAAATATTAAAGCCTTCAGATCACTCTTGGTAGGATCAGCCAAAACAAGGATTTCAAATTGAGTGATATTGATATTAAATCCCATCACTGTTGGTGGAGTATCATGATGACTAGAAGTAATCATTGGATAATCATCATGAGTCGATGCCATCGACATACTTGTTCTTCTAGTAGCCCCACCAAGGACACTTTGTCTTCTTGGAATAATACTTTGTTTCCTCGACACAACACTCAGTCTCCTAGGTCCATCATCTTTTTCCGACATCAAATAATTATACCATTCTTGTAATCCAATCACCCAATCGAGGGAAATGATCAATTTTGGCCGGTCAACATTCAATAGCACCGATAACGTATTACCTTCCTTTGCCACTTGAACTTTATATTGATCATCAGTTTCACAACGAGGGACAATGTCACAAAACTTCAGCATACAATTGGTACGAGTATCAGTGACCGAGAACAGTTTCATAATCACTGATGCCTTCCAATCGGGAGCATTGGTGGTATTCATTTGAGTGGAAAGGTTATGAAGAGCAAATGATGCCACTGAACAATCAGTACTAACTTCTTTAGCATCTTTGCCTTCGGTATGGTTATAAAGAGTCAACAGGATGGCGATAACTTGGAGATCGACATTAAATGGTAATGATGGTTCATCATTCGTGGTATCTTCCGATTTACTCGATTCAATGATATTGGAAGCAACTTTGGGAACTTGAGCAATATCCTTTGCCAGTTCTTCTTTATGATGATATACCACCGCTTTAGCATTAGCCGTCTCCTGGGCCACCAAGTCCTCAATACTCTCATTTAATGGAACCAGAGGAGCATCAAAATCAGCGACATTTTGAAGCGAAGTAACAATTTGCATAAGATACTTTGCTTGGATCTCCGTCAAATGAACATCAATACCCGCAGTAGATCCCTTAATATCAATACCTTTATCACTCCAATCGATATCAAAGCCAATATCGATTTTATCCAATACCGTCAAGTCTTGAGGGAACTTATCATTATCAAAGACAAAATGGGTCAGTACCAGTGATTCTCTAACCCCACACTTGATAAGATTATGACCATTATCAAAAGTATTCTCAGCAAACAATTGACCCAATTTCACCGTAGCAAAGTCCTTAATCTTGGGGAAGACAATGGTAGGAGCATTAACCACGATATTAAACTTCATTTCTCCAGGATTTTCCATTGGTTTCAGCTCAACCACCGTTTCTCTCGCCGAAGCAAACATCTCTTTCATTTGACCAAATTGTGCAAAATAAGTCACCAAATGAAGTACCAGCAGTTCAATAAAATAAATCGTCATTGCTCCAGTGGTAACTTGGAGTTCCAGAGACCAATCCTTTTGTTGAGGATGTCCTCCTTCAAACGTCTTATAGGTGAAATCCACCAAGTTATCCAGATCAATCGAGAGTAATTCCCGATCATCACCTTCTTCAACCACAAGTTTACCCAACTTACCAGTAATTTCCAGTGAATCAAGCATGAATACCAGAGCAAGAGTTGCCTTCAGTAATTTCAACAGTCCAACCCGAATCCGACCTTCATCTTCAACAAAATCAGCCAATACCCGATCAAAATTGACATTGACCTTTGTCTTTGCTGGAGCAGCCATTTCATCATTAACATCATTATGAGCCAATTGATCACTCTCTAATGGTTGAGGGTTAGGGTCAACAAAAGTATTTTGAATAAAGTTGAAAATCGAAAGCCATGATGATCGACAAACAATGAATTGTACCGCCGAAATGTCGACTTTTGTCGATGAATCAAACACATCGATATCCTTACCCTTCCATTTAGCAATACGATGATACTTATCCCATTGAACCCCAAGAAGTTGTTGGTGATCCATGGTATCCAACCCAGAAATAAGCGCCATCCGGTTATAATTCACCACTTTAAGGTTATTAAGATGAACATCACAATGGGCTTGTCTTGCCAGAGTCCAATAATTGACTTTAAGACCATCTCCCTTCATATCAGCAAAGAACAGAGCCGCCATGGTTCGATTATCCGTACACCGACTAAGGACGATTTCGGCTCGATGGAAGTTGACGGTGAATTCAAAATCGTGTTGATCCAAATCCCCCTTTTGTTCAACAACCGCCGTTTCCGAATTTTGTTTGTCATCATCCCCATCATCATTCAACAGTTCAGGAATGGCATTATCAATGATATCCAAGAGGGTCTTGTATTGAAAATCATTAATCACCAATTTCGCTTCAGGAACATCCCCATCAAGAGTGACTTTGGCCAATTGCAGAGCTTCCGGTAAGATCAGTACCCCGAGATTCAATGTCAAATCGAATTGGTTACAGATGGCGGTCTCATTATTTGGAGTATGAAGCTTTTCCATCGTCAGTCGAATATCAGGACCAACACAAAACAGGGCATCTCTCAATTCAAGTTGATAACGATCATACATGAACAGTTTAAGTGAATCCCAATCTTCATGATCATAATTTGGTTTCTTGCGAATCGCCTCCATCTTTGATTTATCTCCAAGGATAGATGTCACCAGTACATGACCAGCATCCAAGATTGCCACTGGAGATTGGTACAGACTAGGGTTTAATGGAGCAATGATCAATGGAGCTTGAACATCGAGGATCAAGTTAAGGGTTTTATGTTCATCCAAGGCGTATTGAAGACCCATTCTTGTCATATGATTGATCAATTCTCCACCCAGATCTTTAGCAGCATTCATAATTGCCCCAGCGGTATCGGTATCAGCTTCTTTAGGAGTAAAGAATTTAATAATCTCTTCGATGAAATGAGGGTTATAAAAGATTGTCATCAGTTTAAGTTCAACCCCCACTGCTTTATCGGCTTTACCATCTTCAGGATTATCTTCAAATTTGATCGATAAGAATGGCGAGTTAGAATCATGATCATCATCTTGAACTGATACCACATGACGGTATACTGAGGTATTGGTACCATCTTCGACTCTAAATTCGTTTAAATCAAATTGAGCCACCAACAGCGACAATTTCTTGGTCATGGCAATCAGACAATCTTCAAATACCATTTCTCCAAGTAACAGAGTCTTATGGTTATTTAATGCCACTCCACCTCGTCCTAAGCTAGCATTAACTTTCCATTGTACCCAACTATCATCACCAGCGTATTCGGGTTTATCTTCTTTATAATCAATGGTATCATAAAGGGCATCACGCTGTTCATCAGTAAGGGCAAATCCTCCTGGTGGGATTTGAGATGAATCCATCAGAGGGTCATTAGGTTTATCTCCATTTCCACTTGGGTTTCCACCACCACTACCACCAAACCATCCACCAAACCATCCTTTATTTTGAGGTTGAACCACCGGTTTGGGTTTAATCCCCTTTTCCTTCATTTGTTGTCTGGTTAATGATCGATACCATTTGATATCTTCAAGCAGAAGTTCATCTTCCAATTGATGTAATTGATTGAGTTCATCTTCACTAGCTTCACCAACGAGTTTAGCAGTATAAAGTTTAATATACTTTAACCGCTGATCTCTTCTCGTTTTAATATTCTCCCATGACCATTGGAAATGATGAGTTTTAATTTCATCAAGTACCAGTTCAGCGGCATATTTGAACCATGCCAATGGATCTTCACTTGGCGATGTCTTTGGACGGAATTTGCGGTATTTGAATGAATGTTGATGATTATGGAAAGCGGTAGCGGTATCGAGTAAATCATGATATTGATCATCATCCAATTTAAGTCCAAATTCTTTAAAATCAACATCAGCATCGATATGAGGTGTAGTAGCAGTGGCTCCACCTTTATTCAATGAAAGTTTCCCTTTACCCAGTACTGGTTTAAGAAGGTATTGTCTTGAATCATCAGTAGTAAACCCTTGCTTAGTAAGATCACTCAGATCAGGATCATAAATCAGATGAGCCCCCGTATCCATATAAATACTCAATTCATCCAATGTTAAAAGCTTTCGAGTCAATTCCCTAGTAATATTAATGAACAGTTGTACCCAATGATCATCGGCCAGTACTGCACTCAATTCTTCAAGAGAAATACCAATAGCATAAGGATCATGAGTAAGACCTTTACCAGAACAATCTTCATATCTAATATAGATATTTTTAATGGTAATTTGAAGATTATCCACCACTTTAGTAACAAACAGAGCAGCAAACCCTTGAGATTGTTGAGAAGATTTTGGTGAAGGATCACCACCATTCAATTGATCTGCTTCATCCAATTCATCGATTTTTCTTCGTTTTAATGCCAATTCCCGCCTGCGGGCTTCATCCTCATCCCATTGTTGATTAATATTTGGTACTGCCAAAAGGTATAATCCATCGATAGTAATTTGCACTGGTTTCAGCTTTAAATTCGACCATGGAATTACCAATGATAATTGTTCCAATTGACCGAATTGAACATCGAGGGGTAATTGTAATTGATCCAACAGTTCCTTTTTAAGGGTTAAATTACATAGGGTGACATCACCTCCCCAGATACCAATATTTAATTGGGTCAGGTCAAAGTTCTCGATATACAGCCCTAGTACACGATTAAGGATTCCTGCCACAATGCCTTCAAACATCACCAATTCTAGATATGTGGGTGTGCGGCGTCGAGTGGGGGGGAGGGAGGGAGGGAGGCGTGAGAGATATCAAATGGGATTGACAGGTGAGAGTGAGAGTGAGTGAGACAGGAAGATTGCCCTCGGACAACCGGAGTCAAAAAGTGCGAACTGATGTCCGAAAATAATCATTTCCTTTTCCACTTAGTAATTCGAGAAATTTAAGGCGCCTTCGGACAGCGGAATATTTATCTTTCCAAATCCGCGATAGGGATATTGTTAGATTTAGTGTCATGTTTGTTGTTGACGAAACAAGACATTAATGTCGGATAGATCTCGAAATATTCCGATCCGATGCTTCTTCGTTAGCGTCATCCCCCTAATTATCCCCCTTGGTGGGGGCATGGGGAGGTGGGGGGGGAGTATATCTCCATCATCCATTATAATCAATTACAGCAATCTAAGCAAATAATCATTATTAATATTACGTCGACTTTTTTTTTTTTTTTCTTCTCCACTATTGTTTGTAATGGTTTTGTTGTTTGCTAAGCAAACGCTTGTTCTTCACTTTGAAATTAACGGTATTTTTCTTTTTCACTGGTCAAAAAACGCATATGCAAAAAAAAATAATTAAATTCATGTCGTGGCTCATTGATGAATGATGACACAAATAGCCAATTGAAGTAACCATATATAATATGGCATGTTTTCCTATCACTTCCATTACCTTTACTAACTTTATATGTCACCTCCTGATCTTGAAAAGGGGTCTCCTCCCAGTGATGATGACTCAGTGATTGAGTATCAAGGGTTTGATGAACATGTTTCCAAAGACATTCAACTGTTGGCAAGAACCCTTTCCCATAATCTGTTGGATAAGAATGAAACTGGCACTTCCAGTCAAGTGATGTTACGTCGGTATTTGACTCATATGTCTGAAGTTCCTGGGACCATTCCTATGGAAGCTGCTGCCGATGAAAGGTTAAACCCTGATCTGGATCAATTTGATTCCAAGTTTTGGGTGAAGAATCTTCGGAAATTGTTTGATCTGGATCCTGAATTCTATCGTCCAGCTAAATTGGGGATTGCTTATCGGGATTTAAGAGCTAGTGGGGTTTCTTCTGATTCTGATTATCAACCTACCCTGTTGAATGCTCCACTTAAATATGGGGGTGATTTACTTCGGTTATTACAAAAGAAGGATCCTAGTCGGTATTTTGATATCTTAAAGCCAATGGATGCCATGATGCGTCCTGGGGAATTGACGGTGGTTCTTGGTCGTCCTGGGGCAGGGTGTACCACTCTTTTAAAGACGATTGCTGCTCAAGCTTATGGGTTTAACATTGGGGAAGAACTGAAGATTTCTTATGATGGGATGTCTCCTCAAGAAATCATCAAACATTATCGTGGTGATGTGGTTTATTCCGCTGAAACTGATGTTCATTTCCCTCATTTATCCGTTGGTGATACCTTGAATTTTGCCGCTAGATTAAGAGCTCCTCAAAATCGTCCTCAAGGGGTTCTGAGAGAAGATTATGCTAATCATATGGCCCTGGTGTATATGGCCACTTATGGGTTGAGTCATACTAGAAATACCGTGGTTGGTAATGATTTTGTTCGGGGGGTTTCTGGTGGGGAAAGAAAACGGGTTTCCATTGCTGAAGTATCATTATCTGGTGCAAGTATTCAATGTTGGGATAATGCCACTCGGGGGTTGGATGCTGCCACTGCTCTTGAATTTATTCGGGCATTGAAGACTTCGGCCGCCATCTTGGAACTGACGCCATTGATTGCCATTTATCAATGTTCTCAAGAATCTTATGATTTATTCGATAATGTGGTATTGTTATATGAAGGTTATCAAATCTATTTTGGTAAAGCTGATGCTGCTAGAGCTTATTTTGAAGATATGGGGTGGAAATGTCCTCAACGTCAAACTACCGCCGATTTCTTGACTTCATTGACCAATCCTGCCGAACGGGAAACCAAGCCTGGTTATGAAAACAAGGTACCTTTGACTCCGGAAGAATTTTCTGATTATTGGAGAAATTCCCCCGAATATAAGGCATTGGTTGAAAAGATTGATTCGACCATGGCAAGTCATGTTAGTGATGGTAGTGATCAACGGTACTACGATGCCCATGTCGCTCGGCAATCGAAGCATATTTCCCCCAAATCGCCTTATACCGTCTCCTTCACCATGCAAGTGAAATATATCGTCCATCGTAACTTCTTACGGATGAGGGGGGATCCAGCGGTACCGGTATTCTCGGTGATGATGCAAGTGATTATGGGTCTTATCTTATCGTCGGTGTTTTATAACATGAGACAATCCACCAGTTCTTTCTACTCAAGATCGGCAGCCATGTTCTTTGCTGTGTTGTTTAATGCCTTCTCCTCGCTTTTGGAAATTATGTCATTGTTTGAAGCTCGTCAAATTGTTGAAAAGCATAAAGCTATGGGGTTATACCGTCCTAGTGCCGATGCTTTGGCTTCGATTATCTCGGAATTGCCCGTGAAGTTTTTGATGTCGCTTGGGTTTAATATGATTTTCTACTTTATGGTCAACTTCCGTCGGAATGGCGGTCGGTTCTTCTTTTATTGGTTGGTTTGTTTCTCGTGTACGTTGGTGATGTCCCATCTTTTCCGGTCGATTGGTGCTATTTCTACTTCATTGGCTCAAGCTATGACTCCTGCCACCGTGATCTTGTTGGCCATGACCATTTTCACCGGGTTTGTCATTCCCTTCCCCACGATGCTTGGATGGTCGAAATGGATTTATTGGATTAACCCTGTTTCCTATATCTTTGAATCGTTGATGACCAATGAATTCCATGGTCGTCAATTTGATTGTGGGGATTGGGTACCATCGCCATTGGCTGATCCCAAATATGCTAACATCCGGCCTAATGAACGGGTATGTAATGCTGTTGGTGCTGAACCGGGTCAAAGTACCGTTCTGGGGACAAGATACATTGCCTTGGCTTACCGGTACTATAATGCCCATAAATGGAGAAACTGGGGGATTGTCATTGGTTTTATCGTCTTCTTCTTGGTTGTTTACGTTTCCTTGACTGAATTTAATAAAGGGGCGATGCAAAAGGGGGAAATCACCTTATTCCTTCGTTCGGATATGCTTAAGATGAAAAAGAAGACGGCAGAATTGAAAAAGACTGGGGATCTTGAACAACGGGGTAATGTTGAAGGCTTGACTGATCGTGGTCAATTGAAGGATGTTTTGGAAGCTGAAGGTGGTGGTGGTGCCGTGGAAAACTTTGCTGGTGAAGAACATAAGGATATTTTCCATTGGAGAGATCTTACTTATCAAGTGAAGATTAAATCTGAAGATCGGGTTATTTTGGATCATGTTGATGGTTGGGTGAAACCTGGTCAATTGACGGCATTGATGGGGGCATCTGGGGCCGGGAAAACCACATTGTTGAATTGTTTATCGGAACGGGTCACCTCTGGGGTGGTTACTGATGGGGTTAGAATGGTTAATGGTCACCCCTTGGATGAATCTTTCCAACGGTCGATTGGTTATGCTCAACAACAAGATTTGCATTTACCTCTTTCAACGGTAAGAGAAGCATTAAGATTCTCGGCTCGGTTAAGACAACCTCAAAGTGTTCCAAAGAAAGAAAAAGATGATTATGTCGAATATATCATTGATTTATTGGAAATGAGACCTTATGCTGAGGCATTGGTTGGGGTTGCTGGTTCGGGGCTTAATGTCGAACAACGGAAACGGTTGACTATTGGGGTTGAATTGGCTGCTCGTCCTAAGGTATTGTTATTTTTGGATGAACCTACTTCAGGGTTGGATTCTCAAACTGCTTGGTCGATTTGTAAATTGATGAGAAAGCTTTGTGATCATGGTCAAGCCATTTTATGTACTATCCATCAACCTTCGGCGTTATTGATGCAAGAATTCGATCGGTTATTATTCCTTCAAAAGGGGGGGAAGACCATCTACTTTGGTGATTTGGGGGATAATTCTCAAACGTTGATCGATTATTTTGAATCTCATGGGTCTCATAAATGTCCTCCTGAAGCTAATCCTGCTGATTGGATGTTGGAAGTTGTTGGTGCTGCACCTGGGTCAAAGGCTAATCAAGATTATCATGAAGTTTGGGTTAATTCTGATGAAAATAAGGCGGTTAAGAATGAATTACACCGGTTGGAAACGGAATTGGGGGCTATTCCTAAGGAAGAAGATAAGGAAGGTAAACGGAGATATGCTTCGAGTTTATGGACTCAATATGTTGAAGTTACTTGGCGGACATTACTTGCTGATTATCGGAACCCTGGTTATATTTACTCAAAGTTGTTCTTGGTGATTTCATCATCAATCTTTAATGGGTTTGCTTTCTTTAAGGCTAAGAACTCCAAACAAGGGTTGCAAAATCAAATGTTCTCGGTGTTTATGTCATTTGTTCCTTTGAATACCATGATTGATCAAATGTTACCCAATTATATCCAAAATCGGGAAGTTTATGAAGTTAGAGAAGCTCCTTCGAGAACATTCTCATGGTTTACGTTTATGTTGGGTCAAGTGACTTCGGAAATCCCTTGGCAAATTATCTTGGGGGTGTTGGCATTCTTATGTTGGTTCTATCCTGTTGGTTTATACCGTAATGCCGAACCCACTCATCAAGTCAATCAACGGGCGACGTTGATGTGGATGATGGTGTCGTCATTCTATATTTTCACCACCACTTTCGGTCATATTTGTGTGTCATTCATGGAGAGTGAACAAAATGCCGCCAATTTGGCAACGATGTTGTTTACCATGTGTCTTACCTTTTGTGGGGTGATGGCTGGTCCTAAGGCATTGCCTGGGTTCTGGATTTTCATGTACCGGTGTAATCCTTTCACTTATCTCGTCGGGGGGATCATGTCGGCCGCCGTTGGTAATTCAAGTGTTGTTTGTTCAAGTACCGAATTGAATGAGTTCTTTGCTCCCGATGGACAAACTTGTGGTGAATACATGGCGGAATATATCAAGTATAATGGTGGGGGGTATATGGTCGATCCTAATGCCACTGGTCAATGTCAATTCTGTTCGATGCTGTCGACTAATGCCTTCTTGAACAGTGTTAGTATCGAATATTCTCATAAATGGAGAGATTTCGGTTTGGTATGGGCATTTATTGGGTTTAATATGGTTGGTGCTGGTTTCCTTTATTGGTTGGCCCGGGTTCCTAAAGGTAACCGTCAAAAGAAGTAAAGTTGTTATACCCTTATCCATCATCGATTGATGGTGATGGATATTTTTTTATTTGGATAAATTGAAATAGAATAATTGAAATAGAATAATAATAATATCATCATAAGAATTAATTCATTCACCATTGACTTATTCCAGTTCTTCCAGATGTTCCAGATCAGTGACATAACCACTGTATTTGCGATGAATCAGTGCCCCCAGGGCATTCCGTTCAATGACACTACCAGTATCATCGTCTGTCCACAGACGAAGCTTAGATAATGCTAATCTCAGTCGAATCACCAGTTTCATACTCAGACTCAGATTATCATGATGAAACATACGTCTGATCGAAGTAGTCGATGGTACTTCTAATAAATGACTCGAATGACGTCCTTCAGTTTCCTCAATAGAATCAGAATCACTGACTTGGGTATAAAATCGTTTCTCTGGAGAGAAATGAACATCATGATATCGATTATCATATCCCATAATCACCAGGGAATCCAGTCCTCGATGATGTCCTGGATCCAAATGATCCAAATGTTGAGCTCGTAACTCCAATTCATCTTGATCCTTAAAATGATGATAATCTTGTTGACATTCTTGTGCCAACTTATCAAATTCAATCATAAATTCAACCAATTCTTTATCATCGATTAAATCGGGACCAAATCGGAATTTCTCATATAATTCAATCACTCGAGATACATTGGTAGTATGAGTCCCATATAATCGGGATAGATAGATACAGATTTCTCGAAATGAATGATTAACCGGGAGTTCCACCAGGGTAAATAACCGGTACCGTTGAGTGATGAATTTATCACCAACTGATCGAATGATATCTTCATATTGAGAATCGGGAGGTAATAATGTTGCTGGGTTACTATTGGCGATTTCTTCGACGGTATCCACCCCTTTTTCTTCCAATACTTGGATATTACGTCGTTGAACATAATCTGGAGGTGATAGACCCTTTTGATTAATAATAATGGCTTGATTACTCAAGGGAGCCCCCTTGACGCCAATATCAATACATTGACGAAGACGACCATCAATCATCTTATAAACTTCACTTGGATAATCTCCCAGGTCAGGTATATATACCAGTCGACTTGGAATATCATTAAGAGCGGTTCGAAATTGGAATAATCGAGAAAAGTAAAAAACAATCAGTACCACCACAAATACCACACAAACAATAATCACAATAAACATTTTAAGTCCCAGGAGATATGACCCTCCTGTTTGAACAATAACATCGATTGGAGTCACCGCCACAAATAATAATCCAAACACAATAAACGCAAAGAGCGAGATGGAATACATCCATGCAAATACCCGTTTAGGGATATTAAACAAGGTAAACTTGTTATCATAATACTCTGGTTCATATACAGTTACATGTCGTCGTACTGGAGTGGCATCATGAGTCAGAGGGGTGGATGATGACATGGTATGGTATGGGAGGGTAGAGATAAGATTCTCGTGCGGCTGCGAAGGTGTGATATAAATCGTCTATTACCTACAACAATCGATCGATGCCATCCAATCACTTTTCAATAATTGGGATACCGTCATTCTCTCCTTTGGATCAGGGTCCAATAATTTATATAAACACCATCGTCTAATTTCCCCCAAATCATCCAAATCATCATCATCATCTCTGATATCGGCAAATAACGATTCGATGGATTCAAATTGACCCCGACGTTTCACCAACCATTCCTTTGTCTTTGAATCATAATTAGCCACCATTCGTTGTTGTAAATATTCGCCAAATTGGCGATCTTTTGCCTTTAAATGTCCAGTTAATGTCAGAGTCCTCATGGCGGTGGAAGACCATACATAAATTGGGT
Source organism: Diutina ranongensis (nom. inval.) (assembly GCA_030569815.1). Taxonomy (NCBI): domain Eukaryota; kingdom Fungi; phylum Ascomycota; class Pichiomycetes; order Serinales; family Debaryomycetaceae; genus Diutina; species Diutina ranongensis (nom. inval.). The sequence continues at coordinate 39,033 of JAJMLP010000045.1, forward strand.
TGGTTCCTAATACCATTCCTTCAGCATCAGTTATTGGGGTATGACCAGCACATCCACTATAATAGTCTCTTCTTAATTTGAACATCACCAATGCCACTACCCCAAGTGCCCAATTATCCTTTTGGAGTAATGAATACAGATACCCTGGTTCTTTATGATGTTCTTCTGGAGCCATATATGGTTCCAGTCCAATTGGACCTTGAGTCAGAGGATATAATTGTTCTTTATCTTCCCAAGATGTCCTCGTCACCAGCGCCTTTCCAAAATCTCCAAGTTTAATGATGACATGACCATTATTGTTTTCAATATCTTTATAATGAACCAAGATATTCTCAAGCTTTAAATCACAATGAGCAACCCCATGTTGATGCATATAATATAACCCTTTAGCCACTTGTTTAAAAATACAATCGATTTCTGCCAACAGCATAAATTCAATGGTATCACCAACTCGAGATTTGGCCAGGGTTAAATATCGGAAAAGATCACCACCAGTCAGTGCTTCCAACACTTCCAGTAATGTGACTTTATTATCGATATATGTCACCATAAGATCGACATGTTTCACAATATGTTTATTGCTCATTCGACAAGCAGAAATGAATTCCGAAATCACTCGATCAACAAACTTATCTCTTGATTCTTCCTTTCGAGCAATTAATTCCTTTACCGCATAAAATGTCCCCAAATAAACATCTTCATCATTATCTTCAGGATGAGGATCAACAATCTTGATGGTACCATAAGAACCTCGACCAATGACTTGAGTAACCACCCCATATCGATTATAAAGGGTCTTTTTCTGACAACAAACGGGGATATTTCCTTTACACAGTAAATTCAACCTCTTCTTAAGTTCATTTAATAACTCAAGTTGATATTGATCAATCACCAGTTCATAATGATTAAGCTTACTCAGAAACGGTCGAATCTTAAGCAGATCCCCCAATAAACTATAGGTATGTTTGGCTTCATCATTAGCTTCATTTAATTGTCGTTTCAGTTTGAATTTCTCGATTTCACACGGGGATGTCCGCACTCGATGAACATGCTCGACTTCATCATCATCATCATCATCGTCACCATCTGAATCATCCAGGGAGTCATCATCATCATCTGATTCCAGTTGAGTGGAATCAGAGTCACTATCAAGGTCGACATCTTCAGCAATCGTTGAGATTCTCTTTTTTAAATCTGGTCGGGGCACATCAAGACTAGAAGAGGCTGGAGCAGTAACAGTAGCACCAGGTGGAGGGGGTTGTTGTTGTGGTGATGGTTCCTTATGGAATATCGACAGGATCAGGACGGTTGGGGATAATGGTTTATCCAGTTTAACTGAACTCAGTCTCAGTACCAGATGATCACTACCTCCCTTGGTCTTGATCGATGATCGCTTAAAGATCATTTACCTTCACCTAATTGAAAGAGCCGCACTACTAACATTCGACATTTATTGAGGGGGGGGAGGACCCACCATACAGGTCGCAAACTACTAGGTTAAACCTGACCCCCCCCCACAAGCCAATGGATTTGCCACTGGTTGTTATTACGACCAAGTTTTTTAACAAGTGATCAAAAAAACGTTAACCTCGTCCGATGGTTTGGTACAGTATCAGATTCTCGTAAAAAACGGTGTCTTTCCTACATAAGTGAAGGTTCCCGATTTGTTACCTAATAACACATATCTATGGGTGGTTGCGCGCTTTACTATCATGGTACCCATACATGGGAGTGTCGCACTGAGTTAGTCATCTTAGTAATTATTATTCGTGTACCAGTTGCTGACAAACGGCGATATCTATGACTAACCTAATGTACCTTACATAAACGGTGTTGTTGTACTCATTCGTATCATTACTTCTTTTCTTGATGATTATATACACTACTTAGGAGCGTCAGCAACTTTATGATCATGGGTGGCAGCATATCTACCAGAGGGGTCAGAGTGACAACCCCATTCAGCCTTTGGAATCCATCTAGTAACGGTAGAAGCAGCGGCCTTAGAAGAGTTGAACATTTCATCGAACTTACATCTGTACCAATAAGCTTCCTTAGTTTGAGGAATATCATCCCCCCATTCAGGTTTAGGTGAAGCCAATTGTTCATCGGAAACGGCGGCTTCAGCAGCATCCTTTAACCCATCGATCCAAGAATAACCAACGCCATCGGAGAATTGTTCCTTTTGTCTCCAAAGAATTTCCTTGGGCAAATAAGGCTTTTCCCCTTCTTCGACATCGAATGCTTTTCTTAAGATGTACTTTTCAATATGATCGGAAGTGATCAATTTATCTTCAGGGTTAATGTTCATGCAAACTTCAAGGAATTGTTTATCCAAGAAAGGAACCCGAGCTTCCAACCCCCAAGCCATGGTGGACTTGTTAGCCCGTAAACAATCAGCATAGTGCAAGTTCTTAACTCTCTTGACACATTCTTGATGGAATTCATCAGCAGAGGGAGCAGCAGCAAAGTACAAGTACCCACCAAAGATTTCATCGGACCCTTCCCCAGATAATACCATCTTAATCCCTTGAGCCTTAATCTTCCGAGATAACAAGTACATGGGAGTAGAAGCTCTAATGGTGGTGACATCATAAGTTTCCAAATGCCAAATAACATCGTTCAATGCATCCAACCCTTCTTGTAAAGTGAAGGTATGAGAAGTATGAAGAGTACCGATATAATTGGCGACTTTTTCGGCGGCGATAAGATCGGGAGCCCCAGGTAACCCAATGGCAAATGATCTCAATTTCCCCCCAGTAACCACTTGATGAAGGTTACCTTGAGCATCAATCCCAGTTTCATGACAGTTATCATCGGTAGAAACCTTGGCCAATTCTCTAGCAGCAACTGCAGATACAAGAGATGAATCAAGACCCCCAGAAAGTAAGACCCCAAAGGGAACATCGGCCATCATTCTCTTTCTAACTGCCAATTCAAAGGTTTCTCTCACCTTCTTCAAATCAACATGTTCAGTAGGGATCTTGTTTTCATCCCACCAAGAAGGCTTAAAGTATCTGGTGACTTGATCAGTGTTGGAATCATAAACATGACCAGGAGGGAAGGCTTCAATCCGATCACAAGCAAGCAAACACTTTAATTCCGAAGCAAAGTATCTAGCATGAGGTTGCTTCAGGTTATACCCCATATATAAGGTAGTGATCCCAATAGGGTCTCTAGCAGCGATGATTCTCCCCTTGGAAATATCCCCTTGAACAACCCCTTCCTTAGAAACAGGAGCACCTCTATCAAATAACACAAAGGCAAACATCCCATCGAGATAGTTAGGAGCATCAATACCATGCTTTTCATACAAGGGAATCACCACTTCGGAATCAGAAGCAGTAAGGTATTGATAAGGGTAAGTGGCTTGATCATCTCTAATGATTCTATGGTTATAGATTTCCCCGTTAACACACAAGGCATAACGACCATCAGCAGAAAGAATGGGTTGAGCACCATCAGAAGATCTTTCAGGAACGCCATTACCACCAATGACATGAGACGACCCCCCAAGACCAACAATGGCCAATCTTTCATGGTAAAGACCACAGTTACCCGATAAATCTTCACTCAGGTCAAGAGCAGGAGATTCTTCCTTGGTCTTGGGAGTATCTTGTTCATGGTACACCCGACCAGTAAGGTCGGAGATTTGTTGACCTTTTTCAAAGATGACATTACCTGACCAATCAGGACCCCGATGTTGTTGTCTTTTCAGCCATTTAAGGTGTTCCCCCTTTTCCGCCAAAGGAGATTTGACTCTGTAACAAGCAAGGATACCACACATGGTTTAAAGGTATACTTGTAGGTTGATTAATGTCTTTGAAGATTTTTCTTGATCCTAGTATTGGTGCGGGCGGGTCACGTGATTCAATGATTCCAGTAGTGAAAAAGTGACTTTGGAAACGATTAATTTGAAATTAAATTAAATCCCGGAGGAATATGATGAGTTATTAACCCCATGGGTATGGTCATTAGTTGATATAAATACTGGGGTTGAAGATATCATGACTCATGGAGTGACTCATCTCTCTCGATGGCAGCAGACCCTCGGCGACTGTGTGCAGGAGGTGGATCCGCCATTGATTAAAAATCGCCGCGGATAATGTACATCTTCTGCGGTGGGATAATGCGGCGTTTCATTCTATCGACTCGAACAGTTTTTTTTTTGTTTTTCGATGATATTCCTGGTTATGAGCGCACGTCCCCTTTTTTTTTCAATATTACTCCTTTTCTTCATTAGTTTTGCATTAATTCTGAATATTTACCAAGAATGGAAAACAAGTGTAAATAATTGTAACGTGACCATTTTAGAGAGTATCCTTCAATTTCACCCATGATCACCCCTAGTCCATCACCTAGTCCATTACCTAGTCCATCGTCTAGTCCACCGTCTACTCCATCCCTTAACCTTCTACCGTGTTCTCCGTGTTCTCTCTCTCCCTCCCTCTCCGTCTCCCCTCCCCCTCCCCACTTAGATCCATTTCGCGCGTGCTCACAAACACCTATACCATATGAGTGCCATCCAACTAGTGGCCCAAGTTGGACTCACGCTATTAAAGCGAGGGGACACCGATGATCAAGGTGAAGTGGGACTACCCGATGAAAATGACCCTCTTGATGATGTCAATCCCGTCGATGATGAGATCTTCTCCCTGTGGGCCCTCTTCATCCTTTTATTCCTCCTCGGACTGGCATTATGGCTGAGTTATTACCTTCAACAACGACGGATTAAAGCCATTCATGAAACAGTACTTTCAATCTTTTATGGGATGATCGTTGGTCTTATCATTCGGGTGTCTCCTGGTCATTATATCCAGGATGCCGTCAAATTCAATCTGGGGTATTTTTTCAACATTCTTTTACCACCAATCATCTTGAATTCAGGCTATGAACTACATCAAGCTAATTTCTTTCGAAATTTGGGGCTGATTCTTATGTTTGCCATTCCAGGGACGTTTATCTCCGCCATGGTGTTGGGGATCATCATGTATGTTTATACAGCATTGGGGATTGATGGTGTGAGGTTAGAATTTGTCGATGCTCTTTCAGTGGGGGCTACTCTTTCGGCAACTGATCCGGTGACCATCTTATCCATCTTTCAAGCGTATAAAGTCGACCCCAAGTTGTATACCATCATTTTTGGTGAATCATTACTTAATGATGCCATTTCCATCGTTATCTTTGAAACTTGTCAAAAATTTAAAGGTCATCCCGTGGGTTTTTCATCATTATTCGAAGGGATGGGGTTATTCTTGATGACATTTACCATTTCAACGTTTATTGGCATGGGGGTGGGCATTCTCGTGGCTCTTATCCTTAAACATAGTCATATTCGTCGGTACCCTCAAATTGAAACTTGTTTGATCTTATTATTCGCTTATGAAACCTACTTCTTCCTGACGGGGGCTCATATGTCGGGGATTGTCCTGTTACTTTTCTGTGGGATTACCCTTAAACATTATGCCTATTATAATATGCTGAGACGGACTCAAATTGCTACCAAGTATATCTTTCAATTATTGGCTCAACTCCTGGAAAATTTCATCTTTATTTACCTTGGTTTATCCCTTTTCACCGAAGATCAATTGGTATTTAAACCATTACTTATCATCGTCACTTTTATGCTGATTTGTGTGTCCCGGTGGGCAGCGGTATTCCCATTATCTCGAATCTTAAATTGGATCTATCGGATGAGACAAAATCGGTTCTATCGTCCCGGGTCGATTCATCCTCAAGCTACTGATGATGAAATCTCCAATCTGTATCAAATGATGCTTTTCTGGGCAGGATTAAGAGGGGCAGTCGGGGTGGCTCTTGCTCTTGGGATTCGAGGTGAACATAAATGGACATTATTGGCTACGGTATTGGTGGTGGTGGTACTCACGGTAATCTTATTTGGTGGGACTACAGCACTGATGCTCGAGATTTTGGGGATTAAAACCGGATGTATCGATGATTCGGTTGAAAGTGATGATGACTTTGATATTGAAACTCCTCGATTCATGGAAATGGGGGGTAGACGATTCCAACAACCATTATCACCTCAAACTCAAGGAATGGCACCTTATAAAGATAGTGAAACCAGAGGCCATACTCAACTGTCAGTATCTCTACTGGCAATGTACCCTTCAAGGTCGCGAAGTTCAAGAAACTCCTCCCAACATGATTTATCCCATGATGTCGATTTCGATAGTGAAGTGGATTCTGCAGGGGTGGAAACTGAAGCGCTGGCCGCTGGTGATGAAGGAGGGTTATTGAGTAATATCCTCAGTGTCGATGAGCACGCCAAATGGTTCACCAAATTCGATGAACAGGTACTTAAACCAGTGTTGCTAGATCAAGGATCTCCTCGACCGGAAAATGATCCCGGAAATCATGCTACATAATTACATATGCAATCTTTTATTACGTATCTATAAATTCATTACTCATTACTCGTGTTAACGTTTTTGTCGCTTAGGAGACCGGTCATCACCATCACCATCTTCCATTGACCGTTTGGTGGCCTCCATCGTCCATTGGGTATCACCATTAGCATCATCTGGTTTAATCCGCATGTTACCAACAATATTATCGAATCGAGGATGACCAAATTCACATTCTGGTCCCTTGGGACAAAACCCAGTAAGGTATAATGGACACATCACTTTCCGGACATGACGTTTGGTACATTCAGGACCATCAGGACAAAACCCTCGATTATAATTCATACATTCAGCAATTTTTAATTGAGGATCGATATGAAGGTATAAGCATTCTGGGGTTTGGGTACAAAATCCATTCTTCAGGTAAAAAAGACATTCGGGCATTTTCCGAAGGTTATATTCATGAAGAAATTCACACTGGTCATTCTTTTTACATAACCCTCTTAACCAATGTTTACAAACGATCTTATTCGAATACATTTGTGGTACATGTTTATGAGGACAATTGCTTCCATTTGGACACAGCAGGGGTCCTTTTTGAGGGATAAAGAATTGACAGACTGCCCTATCAGGATCAAGGCCTAAACCATATTCTCTTCGAAGGAATGGTTCAAATTTGAGTCTCTTTCCCTTGGTGGTAGGGTGAATAATAGGGTGATGATGAAGCATGCTATGATATGGTGATATATGAGAGTGGTGAATAATTTCGCACGGTGCGGCTCAGACTTCATTACGAGAAAGCCGCTTAGTAAGCACACACCCATCATTGTGATTTATAAATCGATAGAATTCAAAAGAAATGAAAAGAAATGCATTTTGGTGTCAACCGTAATCGATGGCTCACGTGACCACCCACAAAATTAGAAAAACCCTGACTAACCATTTTCGTTAGTCATGTGAGATCAAACGGCCCGAAATCATGTCAAAAAAAAAACACCCCCTCGCATGATGCTGTGCGGGCTTTTTTGAGATGGCGGGAGGGTGATGATTAGCCCATAATTGGTAGCCGACGCCGTTTAAACGATGTACCCCTGGAATCACCATAGCCCCCTCGCCATTCCTCCCGCCTCGCCCGCCTCTACCTCACGTTGTTTTTGTCGCCATTCGTCATTGCTTTCGATTGTTGTCATGATTGCTCAATGGTGATTGTCCCGTGTAACTCGGATGGCGATCGCACGCACCTCCTGCACACTGTCAGAGACATTGATACCCAATTGATCATCTCCTCGACATCAAGGTTAGTGACCAAATAATCATTACCACCATGGTTAAAGATACCACTTATTATGATATCCTTGGGGTGGAGGCCACTGCCACTGATGTTGAGCTTAAGAAGGCCTATCGGAAACAGGCGATCAAGTTACACCCAGATAAGAACGCCAATGACCCCAACGCTTCCGAGAAGTTCCAAACCCTTGGTGAAGCCTATAATATCTTGAAAGATCCTGATCAAAGAAAGATTTATGATGAATTGGGGGTTGAAGGTATGAAAGAACGAGGAAGTGGCGCCGAAGCCGAAGTTGACCCTCAAGAAATGTTTGCTGCCATTTTTGGTGGGGAATCATTTAAACTGTGGTTTGGTGAATTACTGATGTTTAAGGACATGTCGAAGACTGCGGACATTATGGAAGAAGACAATGGCAGTGACAAGACCAAGACTTCGGAAGAAAAGCTTGCTGAAGGGGTTGATGGCATGCAACTTCATGGAGGTAGTGCTGGAGATGTTAATCATCATCCTGGAGGTCTGGAAAAACCCGATATATTATCCCTGGAAGAAATCAATAAAAAGAAGAAGCAAAAAGTGTCGAGAGAACAACGGGAAAAGATGTACCAATTACATGAAGAAATGCGGGTGGAAAAGCAAAAGAGAGTCGATAGTTTGGCTCAAGAATTAGACCAACGGTTACAAAAGATTATCGATGCTCAACATGCTGGAGGTACTGCCATGCAAGAATATGTTCAAAAATTGGATGTTGAATTACAAGATATGAAGGAAGAGCTGTTTGGGCTTCAATTTGTTCATTTGATCGGACAAATCTATACTAACCAAGCTCATGCCACCATCAATAGTCTTCGGACATTTGGTGTGCTGAAGATTTACTCTAGTGTGAAGTCAAAGACCACCACGATGAAAAATGGTATTCTGATCCTTAAGACGGCATTGAATGCTCAAACGGCGCTTGAAGAAATGGTTAAAGAACAAGAAGCAATTGCTCAAGCTCAAGAAAAGGGTCTTGAATTGAGTCCTGAAGTCAAATACCGTCAAATGGAAATGGAACGACAAATCATGGGTAAGTTCTTGGCCACGGCATGGGCATCCTCCAAATATGAAGTCACCGACGTTCTTAATAAAGTATGTGACCAAGTACTTAACAATAAGAAGTTGAGTAAAAAGCAACGGGTAACCAAGGCTGAAGCATTATTGTTTTTAGGTAAGCATATGTCAAAGGTGGTGAGAAGCCCTGAAGAAGAAGAAGAGGCAAGAATCTTTGAAGAAATGGTTGCCGATGCCACCGCCAAGAAGCAAAAGAAGCTGAAGAAGCATTACTCTAATTTGAACCTGTTTGTCGAAGAAGAACTGGCCCAACAACCTCAAGCTTAATCTAATCTTAATATATATGACAGATACTGATTTCGGCCTCATTTATGGTCCTGCACAGTGGCCCCCGCGCACCCCTCACAAAAAATGATAAAAATGACATTGACATTAATCATCTTCATATACCCTTCACCAGGCCGTCGTGTACCCCACAAATCATGCCATCCTCAAGAGACGTGTTGACGTTATATAAGACCCTCTTAAATACTGCGGCCAAGTTTGACAATTATAACTTTAGAGAGTTCCTGGTACGGAAGATTCGCGATAGTTTCCATGCTAATAAAGCTCTTGATGGTCAAGCAGCCATTAACGCTTATAATGATGGGATTAATAACTTGGCAATGTTAAAGAGACAGACTACGATTTCACAAATGTATTCTTTTGATAAGTTGGTCATTGAACCACTTAAGCATCATGCTAGACATGATGTTGGGTCTCAATGATCATCTAGTATATAGATGAATAAGATGATATTAGCGTCACGTGACCGTTGGCCTTCGTGTTAATCAATGCAGCGTGTTATATCAAGTTGAGCAACGCAGGGTCCACCGCAGCAAACCATATAACAGCGCCATGATTCCTAAACTCATTACTAATGTTGTCCATGCTACCAAACATGACCCTACACATTATTCATCATTATTATGGAGATCAATTGGAGCAAGAACACTGAAAATGTATAACCCATTCATCGTATGTGACCATTTCATCCATCAAGTGGGGCACAAAGGAGGATTCCCCCCTCACCCTCATGCTGGACTCGAAACCATCACTTATTGTATTAGTGGTGGTATTGCTCATGAAGACTTTACTGGATCTAAAGGCATGCTCTTTGCTGGAGATATGCAATTCATGACTGCTGGAAGAGGGATCTATCATGCAGAAATGCCAGTAACCATTGATAATACTCAAGTAGAAGGATTACAATTATGGCTCCCCCTTCCAGAACATCTTAATCAAATTGACCCCGCATATAAAGATCTTCGTCAATATGATATCCCCACGGTGACTCTGGCCGATGATAAGGTTAAAGTAAACATTGTTAGTGGTACGGCGCTAGGAGTTAAATGTATTCGTCAATTGGTTAAATTACCATTGGATTATTATCATTATTCGGTGAAACCAGGAGGTAAATTCTCCCAACCAGTAACCCCGGAATGGAGTTATTTTTTATATAATCATTCCAAGGGAATAATCACCGTTAATGATACCGACATTGGAGAAAAAACAAATACCTTCTTTGATAATCATGGTGATGTCATTGTTGGGGAAAATTTAGCCGATGTTACAGTACAATTCTTCATTGTGGGCGGGCCAAAAGTCAATCAGCCTTTCCATTATCATGGTCCATTTATCGGAACTACTACTCAATATATCGCTACTGCATTGGAAGACTCGCAAAACCGTCGTAATGCATTTTCAAGATTAAATACTTGGAAAAGTGAATTTGAACATGGAGTACCTCAACAATTTATTGATGAACAAGTAGAAGGGCGTCGTCAGCTTCAACAGCAAATTGAGGCTCAACAACTTGAGGCGAAGGTATATTGATACTATTCTCCACAGTTTCAACCCTCGGTTATATATGCATAACCCAGTCTTGAGGTGAGGACGACCCCAATGGTTGGTAATACGGCACTAAATTGATGTTGCATCATCAATTGAGGAAACAACCGGCAAGTTTACCCCTATATGGGTTCCCCGCATTTCCTATCAATAGAATTGGCTTAGGTCATGATTAAATATTCATCAATAAATGCCGTAGTCAATTTCAAAGGCCCATACAGTATCTGTCAGTTTGAAGGCATCCTCTCCGCATTAAGATTGCGTGGGTGTGGTGGCACTGTGCAGGACGGCAGCTTACCCCAATTTATTGATGGTGATTATCAAATTAAAGTAAGTGGCGGCAAATTGTATATAAAGATAAGGAAATAATGGATGTCAAGAGGACAAAAATGGGCAAGCGAACCAACTGGGCTTCATCTCTTTTATTGGTGGGGGTATTATGTCTTTTATGTTATCTGATGGTGGTATCATCTTCACCAATGACCGCCACGGTGATCCTCCAGTCTCCAAGATCACCAGATCCATATCGAGTTGTTCTGAAGTTATTAAGTCAAAGAGATGATCCATTTAGTGATAAGTTAGGTGGTCCAACTCTTAATCCTGACCCAAGACATCTTGCTATTGGTAATCATGCTATGGTTGCTAGTGATGTTGGTATTTGTTCGACCATGGGGAAGCAAATCTTGGAACAAGGAGGTAATGCTGCTGATGCTGCGGTCACAGTTGCCTTGTGTATTGGTCTGATTAATTCTCATTCTCTGGGGATTGGTGGTGGAGGGTTTATTTTATCCAAATTAGGTAATGATACCATTTCCATTGATGCTCGAGAAATGGCCCCTCAAGCAGCATTTAAAGAGATGTATGATGATGACCCTATTAAGAGTACTATTGGTGGTCTTGCCGTGGCTGTTCCTGGGGAATTGAAAGGGTTATATAAGCTTCATCAAACTCATGGGTCAGGGAAACTTAGTTGGAGTGATTTATTCAAACCAGTGATCAAATTAAATAAGGTTGGATGGGAATGTAATTATTACTTTCAATCGGTCCTTGATATTGATTATAAACCGCTGATGAAGCTGGCGCCATCACTCGCTCAAAATTGGGATTTTGTCTTTAATCATAATGGATCATTAAAACGTGAAGGTGATTGGATTAAACGGCATAACTTGGCCAAGACATTGGAATTGATTGCTAAGAATGGATCGGCGGATATTTTCTATGATCCTAATGGAGAATTGGTGAAATCGATGGTTGAACTGGCGAGGAAATATGGTGGGGTGATTAGTGGTGATGATTTTGCTAAATATGATGTCAAGGTGGAAAAGCCCATTTCATCAGTGATTGATTTACCTCAAGGGAAACGAATCATTTATACTGCTAATGGTGTTAGTTCTGGGCTTGCGATGGTTGCTGGACTTCAATTTTTTAAGAATGTCACTACCACCAATGATAGTGGTGATTTATACCTTCATAAGTTGATTGAATCATTTAAATGGTTAGCGGCGATTCGGACGAGGTTAGGAGATGTCAATTCTACTTATAAAGATCAATTGATTCAAAATTATACTCAGGTTGGTTGGATTAATGATATCATTGAAACTGGAGGGTATAGAGATAACCAAACGTTTGAATTTGAACATTATGGACCTGAATATGAGAGCGGTAAATCCATGGGCACCTCTCATTTCCTGGTTGTTGATAATGATGGTAATTCAGTGGCGATGACTACCACCATTAACCTTATCTTTGGTAGTCTTGTTTATGATAACAAGACGGGGATTATTCTTAATAATGAAATGGATGATTTCCTGAAACCAAAGGTTTCCAATGCGTTCAAATTGACACCACTGATTCATAATTATATCCAACCTTATCATCGTCCATTATCACTGACGCTGCCTACAATTATTACCGATTTAAATGGTCATCCAGAAATGGTGATTGGTGCTGCTGGAGGCCTGAGAATCCCTACTGCTGTCCTTCAAGCCATTGCTGGGGTCTATTACCGTAATCAATCATTATTAGATACCCTTGCTTACCCTCGACTTCATCATCAATTATTACCCGCCTATGTCATGGTTGAAAATATCACTACATTACAACAACTTTACCCTGGAAGTGAACAAGCTTTAAAACAGAGAAATCATACCTTGAATGAACTGGGGGCACTTACCGCCATGAATGGGATTTATTGGAATGATAAATTACGTCAATATCATGGGGTTAGTGATTACTGGAGAAAGATGGCCCAAGCGGATGGTTATTAGCCTCAATTTAGACGGAATAGATACCCACTAAGTTTCACATTTGAGGCGGCCTCACCTCCTCATTCGAACTCATGGATAAAATACGGTTATATACATGTACTTCCAATATGTCATTAGCCTTATGCATTGTGAAGGGGCCACACGCGCAGGTAATAGGATACGCGTATACCGCGTAGCAACCTCAACCCTTAACAACGACAACGACTATTTAATGGTTAAATCGTCGTCGTAGTAGCTAAAAATAGTACCGTAAAAAATATCCCATCATCGGGTGTCACCCACATTATCTATTATCGTTGAATATCCTTCCCAATTCAGCCACTTCTCTCGTAACTGAACCTTGTTCTATATGTAGGTGTGCGTCTCGATGAGATCGTCTCCTTCACCTAGCCTTATGGGTAGATGGGGTGAGGTACAAAATCAATTATCAAACGAATAACGTCGTCAATTCAACCGTCGTCTATTTCCGGGGGTTCCTTCTATTTTTGTAGTAACCTTTAATTAAGCAATCATTGAGGTTAACCAGCCTGGTATTTGGTGACGCGCGCCATAAAAATGTATGCACTAAAACTAATTAGGAAAAATGATAATCACCATCATTAGTGGAGTCTATACAACTGTTAACTGGACTATAACTATACTAATAACATGGTATACCCCTTATGATCTTTGTTCTCGTTCCTGATCACCGCCATCGAACATAATCTCCTCATAATATGCCGATGTAAGGCGGCCGCCAACGCAAGTATTATTTACTCCATTAGGTGCCGGAATGAACCACGCAACTATTTAAAACTGATGCATTCGTCTCCTCTCGGAAAATTTCAAATATCTAGCTGATGAAGTTGATTGAGGTGATCCTATGGGCGGTGGTTTGTCATGGGTTCTTTTTCCCTGTCGATGATTTCCTTACCTTACCTGTGATCACCCGAAAGACTCATTTGAAACTGGTTAAATACCACCAAGAAGATTCATCATCACCTCAAGAACCTATTACCATTACTGTGGATAATTCAACTCAGATCTTACACTCTGATGCCTCCAATGCCATTTATTATACCAATTTGACGGTGATTGACCCCCAAACATCCTATTTCCATGATTTCCCCGTGCTTGTGGATACTGGTAGTCCCTTAACCTGGTTATATAATCAGCTGGCTCTGATTTCAACCGTGGACAAATATGATAATCCTCATAATGTCATTAGTGATACTACCATTAGTTATAGCTATTCGGGAGAATCAGTATCTTGTCATGTCATTCCTGAAGATCTGGGGCTTCATTTCCGATTGGATAACCTTCAATTCACTAATTTAACTTGGGGGGTCACCCTGGATGTACCTCAAATGCTTTCATCTTATCCTATTTCTGGGTTATTGGGGATCTCCCCCAAAATGTCCCTGGAAAATGCCTTGACGCAAATTGCAAATAAACTGTTGGTGCTGATGGCCCAATTTTCATTATATTTGCAAGCTAACCCTCAAAAGGAACAATTTGCTGGGTTGATGTTTTTAGGGGAAGATCATCAACGGGTGAAATTTACTAATGCTCTGATTCAATGGGAATCGATCGATACTACCCTGGATTATTGGTTATTGAATTTACGTAATGGTCATCAAGCTATTATTGATACTGGTACTACTGGGGTAGTATTACCATTGGCTAATGCCACTCAATTACATCATACCGTATTTGGTAAAGATAATATCATTGAAGATGGTGATGGCAACTTTGCCTTCCTTTGTAATGCCACTGGGACCATCCCCGTTGGCTTTACTTATCTGACGCTTCAACTTGATATTGATAATATCAAAGGTCCTCGTTATGATACCTATCCTGGTTATTGTGCCCTGAAGATTCAAGGTCGGGCCAATTCATCATCATGGATCTTAGGACTGGCATTTTTAAAGGGATATTATACCACGTTTGATATCACCAATCATCGCATCGGCTTTGCTAGAGTCAATACCAAAGGGTCCTATACCCTTGCCTCGGTGACGAAAACGCCATCACCCACTAATAGCGAGTTACCCACTACTCTGACGCTGGCATCAGCAACTACACTGTCGAAACCAAAGACAAATGACAATGGCGCCCCCGTAATCGTACCAGCAGGTTTCTGGATGATGATGGGGTTAATATTAATTACTTTATAGACAATGCATGCTAAGTAATCACAACCAACCACAGCAACATGCAATACATAAGCGCCAATGGGTACATGGCAAGGAATACTCTCCCTGGTAATACTCCCAGACATTTAAGCAGTAATGAACCAACATAAATACTCCAAATGTTCAAAACCGCCATCAAGATGATACGGAAGAATTTAAGCTTTAATACCAACAGACAAATGACTTCACCAAGGACAATGGGGAACATCAGGTACCCTGCCGCCGAAATGGCACTAAGGAAAGAAATGGTACCTCCTAATAATTGGATATTAAGCCCAATGACAAAGAAGAAAAACCAAATAAATGCAAACAGTCCCAGGAACACGGCGTTGGTATCGGAGGCCTGGATTCCCAAACATACACTAAACACCAATGAGAATATAAGTGGTCCCCATAAATCCCAATCGAGAGTTTCCATCACCAAATCTGAATTCAGAATACCGGTGGTGGTTTCAGTTTCTTCATCGACATCGACGACAACATGAGAAAGAGTAGAAGGTAATCTAATACCATTAGCTTGAGCAAAACCAACTAATCTCAGTTGATGAGTGATTGCCAATTTCGTCAATTGCATTGGCCAAATCACGATAAATAACCTCTTGATGATTTGTCCTCCATCTCGTTTAAGCGTCACCCATACTGGTTCATCTAAAGTATCCCCCCCAGTATATTGACGCTCTCTAACTCGATTGCTAGTATTTGTAGATGTGGTAAATGCCGAAAATGTCAGGCTAAGATCGACTTTAGGCATTAACCCTGAAAACATCCCTCCTCCTCCTGATGTCGACGTCGATTGTTGTGGGTGTGGCTGAGACGAGGATCCATAGTTTGGTTGATCAACTGGTTCATCAGCAATGATGAATTCATTGACGTCATCAATTGAATATGATGGAGGTTTCGACATCGTCACTATGAGTAGGTATGTTGATTATGTTAGGTGTGGTAGGTGCGAGGTGCGACGTGTTAGTAGGGAGAAGAACGAGGAAGCACCAAGGAGAAAGAGAGAGATAGAGAGAGAGAGGGGGGGTAGAGGGATAGGCACATTTATGATCGAGATGATAAGAAACGAGGAAATATTCCAAAATTTGTCACATCATATCATCCCTACCCACGTGACTGATCATATGATCAAAGTCCTCAATGACTGATCAATGCTCAGTCTATATGCTATGGTCCGTCTCTTTCTCACGTGACTGATCACATGCCCATACTCTACTTCATCACTAATGCATGATTTCTCATCAGCATGACTCAAGCACAAGACCCATCTACGTCAACAGCAAACTCAAATCTAATACAACCAGAACCAGAACATTGTCCTGGACCTGAACTGGAACAAGCTGGTCTTGGAGATGCTTGTCAAGGATGTGCTAACCAAGAGATCTGTCAGCTGGCACCAAAAGGCCCTGATCCCGACCTACCCATCATTTCCCAACGTCTTAGTAATATCAAACATAAGATATTAGTTCTTTCTGGTAAAGGAGGTGTTGGTAAACTGACATTTACCCTGATGCTTTCCTGGGCAATCGCCGCTGATGAAGATATCGAAGTGGGAGCGATGGACCTCGATATCTGTGGACCATCTCTCCCACAAATGTTGGGGGCTAAAGGGGAAGTGGTTCATCAACTGAATTCTGGATGGTGTCCGGTATATGTTGGGGATAATTTGGGATTAATGCTGATTCTGTTTATGTTACCTCTGGATGATACTGCTATCATTTGGCGAGGTGCTAAGAAAACAGGATTAATCAAACAATTCTTAAAAGATGTTGATTGGGGGGAACATTTGGATTATTTGGTGGTGGATACCCCTCCAGGTACAAGTGATGAACATCTCGCCGTTACTACCTATATGAAAGAAACAGGAATCGATGGTGCGTTGATTGTTACCACTCCTCAAGAAGTGGCGCTCTTGGATGTTCGTAAAGAGATCGATTTCTGTAAAAAACTGGGGATCCCCATCTTGGGTGTAGTGGAAAATATGCTGGGATTTGTTTGTCCTAATTGTCATGGAACCTCCCAGATTTTTAAACCCACTACTGGAGGAGGTAAAGCTCTTTGTCAAGAGTTGGGTCTTGAATTTTTAGGACTGGTTCCTTTAGATCCTCGAATCGGTAAGGCTTGTGACCAAGGTCAATGCTTCTTCGATGATTATGCCGAATCACCGGCGGCAACTGCCATTTTGGACGTTGTAGATAAACTTAGACATAAAGTGGAGGAGGAGGACACTACTACCAATTAATTTAATTAATTCAAAAACTTAATATTATATATATTGTCGATCTCAGATCCTATACTGGCTTGCCGCCAATGAATTCCGACCATCTTTGCACTTCGGCGGGCACCAGCACCGATTCAGGGATTTGGTCAAATGCTGGCTTGTTACCAATGTTCTTCTTTAAACATTCAGCAAACAATTGAGAAGTATTGGGTTCATTGAACAAAGGAATGGCAAAGTCAATGGCATTACGTCTCATGACATAATCTTCATCCAACAAGTCTTGAGCCCGAGCAGCAGCCAAATTGAATACGGCGCCGATCTTTTTATCTTGGAAGATTTCCCGTAATGCTCTCTTATCAGTCTTAGGGAATTCAATCACTTCAACTGGTTCAGAAACGTGGGGCTTCAAGTATTCAGCAACAGCAGGAGAAGCGGTATAGATGTTATAACCAAGACCAGAGATGGTTTGAGCAACCTTAGCCAATTTATCATTAGTCAAATCGCCACCAAATAATAACCCTTGACCAGGACGAGGTAAGTTAAAGTTCATGGTGGATTGCATCGAAGTCCAATAAGCTTCCACCAAGTCTTTACCGAAACAAGCGATTTCCCCAGTAGATGCCATTTCAACCCCCAAGAAAGGATCAGCACCAGCCAATCTAGTGAAAGAGAATTGAGGAACCTTAGTAGCAACATAATCATACTTCTTATCCATCAAATTAACGGGGGCAGGGACATTTTCTTGTAAGAGAGCCTTAGAAGCAACATCAATGAAGTTAATCCCCAAAACCTTGGAAACAAAGGGGAAGGACCGAGAAGCTCTAATGTTACATTCAATAACCTTAAGAGCACAATCATCATTGGCACCATCCTTAATGATTTGCATATTAAAGGGACCAGTAATCTTCCAGGCCTTAGCCACCTTATCAGCAATTTCCTTTAATCTTCCCATGACCACAGGAGACAAGTTTTGAGGAGGTAATACTAAAGTAGCATCCCCAGAGTGAACCCCAGCATTTTCAATATGTTCAGAAACAGCATGAACCAATACTTGACCATTAGAAGCAACCCCATCGATATCAATTTCTTGAGCTCCCAAAATGAACTTAGAAATAACCACAGGGTGATCTTGAGATACCTTAGCAGCATTAGAAAGCTTAGATTCCAATTCATCCTTAGAGTTAATCACCGACATAGCTGCCCCAGATAAAACATAAGAAGGTCTAACCAATACTGGGAACCCTACTTCATCAGCAAATGCTTCAGCTTCAGCAACAGAAGTCAATTCCTTCCATTGAGGTTGATCAACCCCAATAGAATCCAAGATTTGTGAGAACTTATGTCTATCTTCAGCCTTATCGATATCTTCAGGATTAGTCCCCAAGACATTACAACCATTATCTTGTAAAGCCAAAGCGATATTTTGAGGCAATTGACCCCCCACAGAAACAACCACCCCTTGAGCGGTTTCCAATTCATAAATATCCAATACTCTTTCCAAAGATAATTCTTCGAAATATAATCTATCAACTTCATCGAAATCAGTAGATACGGTTTCAGGGTTATAGTTAATCATGATAGTCTTATGACCAGAGTTTCTTAAGGCTCTAGCGGTAGAAACAGCACACCAATCGAATTCAACGGAAGACCCAATCCGGTAAACCCCAGAACCAAGAACCAAGGTACCATGTTCATCAAAAGTCACATCAGAAGAAGTGGCATTATAAGTGGTATACAAGTAATTGGTATTAGCAGGGAATTCAGCAGCCAAAGTATCGATCTTCTTAACAAAAGGAGTGATACCAAACAGTTTCCGATGGCTTCTAACTTCCAATTCAGGAGCATTGACACAAAGACCAATTTGCTTATCAGAAAACCCAAGCTTCTTTGCTTGCATCATTAAATCAGAATTGATGTTAGTCAAAGATCCAGCGGCTTCCAATTCCCGGTACATGTTGACGATATTCATCAATTTGTGTAAGAACCATTTATCAATCTTTGTCAAGTCATGAACTTGATCAACGGTATAGTTTTCATGTAAAAGAGCTTGACCAACGGCTAACCATCTTCTATCAGTAGGGTTTCTTAAAACATCGTCCAAATCATCAAACTTATCCCCTTGGAACCCAATGTACAGGGGATCAATTTGTCTAATAGCCTTTTGGAAAGATTCTTCAAAGTTACGACCAATGGCCATCACTTCCCCAACCGATTTCATAGCAGAACCAATATCTCTCTTGACATGTTGGAACTTGGATAAATCCCAACGAGGGATCTTGGTGACCATATAATCCAATGAAGGTTCAAAGTTAGCTGAGGTAGTCTTAGTAACTGGGTTAGGTAATTGAGGTAAGGTATGACCCAAAGCGATCTTAGCGGCGGTATAAGCCAAAGGGTACCCAGTAGCCTTAGAAGCCAAAGCAGAAGACCGAGATAATCTAGCATTGACTTCAATGACTCTATAATCCAACCCATCAGCTTGTAAAGCATATTGAACATTACATTCACCAACAACCCCCAAATGACGAATGATCTTAATGGCAGCCAGTCTCAACATATGGTATTCTTCATCAGATAACGTTTGAGAAGGAGCAACGACAATCAGATCCCCAGTATGAATCCCCAAAGGATCAAAGTTTTCCATGTTACAAACGGTAATACAGTTATCAGCGCGATCTCTAACCACTTCATATTCAACTTCCTTCCAACCCTTTAATGATTTTTCAACAAGAATTTGAGGAGCAAGTGATAATGATTGAGAAGCCAAGTTCTTTAATTCTTCTTCATTAGCAGCAAACCCGGAACCAAGACCCCCTAATGAATAAGCCAGTCTAACAATGATGGGGTAACCAACCTTGTTAGCAGCATCGAGAGCATCATCAACGGTATCAACAGCAATGGATTCAGCAATAGGAATATTGATTTCCTTTAACGCTTGAGCGAATAAATCCCGATCTTCCGAAGTTTCAAGGGTCTTAATCGGAGTCCCCAACACCTTAACCCCATAACGATCAAATACCCCCATCTTATCCAATTTAACCCCGACATTCAACCCAGTTTGACCACCAAAAGTCAATAAGATACCATCAGGACGTTCCCGTTCGATGATATAAGTAATATATTCGGGAGTCACCGGTAAGTAGTAAATTTCATCGGCCAAAGCATGAGAAGTTTGGTTAGTGGCGATGTTAGGGTTAATCAAGATCAGTTGCTTATTAGCTTCTTTCAATGCCTTGATAGCTTGAGATCCCGAGTAATCGAATTCCCCTGCTTGACCAATCAGCAACCCACCTGACCCAATCACCAATACTTTGGAGACATCGACCAAGTGTTGACCATTTTCATCATTGAAGTTCTTAAGAAGTTCTCCACCAGCATAGACGGGGGACAGAGATGCCATACGAGGCATTGCTGACAGCAACCATCTTCTGGCCACCGATTGGTATCCTAATTTTGGGAGCACCAACATGGGTAGAGATGAGATGAAAATTTCGCACCCGAAAGGGTAATGGTTTTTTTTTTACCGCGATGTTGAGACCAGAGGGTGGTAAGGGCACGACCACTGCAATTGAGGTGAGTCATGGAGAGGGTAGCTCAACGGACAAACGGGGGGGACAAAGTGAAGCTAACTAGGGTTTAATTGGAAGTAAATATACCATTGACACTAACGCGTGGTTTACTATTTATTTTTTTAGTTATTATTATCTGAGATGGCCATTGATGCACCGATGTCCTCCCCCCTCCCCCCCCGCCTCTCGTGTTAATCAAAGCTTAACCGTTGACATTAACACGGGGGTATTACGAGGACCCCTGTCAACTTGGATCGACGAAAATTAAACTTTTACTTATAGGTCAACTGATGGTATACCCTAAATATCACTCTATGGTACGATATGGTAATCCCACGTGATTCGCTACACAAAACAACGTTATCTCACATATCCTCCCACTGGTTACAGGTAATATAAAGTTAAATTGGAAATTGTTTAAATTAGAACCTTGGGAATGGTTTAAAGCTAATCGACGACAAATATAGTTTAATAATAAAATTAGGGCCAATCGTTTCGAGGTACCGTTAATGACTAGGGGTAGGGGGGAAGGTAATCGTAATGATGGAGAGGATAACCACGTAGTTGATAAAACATTACCATGACTTCATGGCGAAATGAAATAATAAAGATATTTTTTAGCATTATCTACCTGTCACAGCCATCACCCAAAATGTTATCCACTCTCTGGAAACCACTTGCATTTTAGGCTTATCTAACATTACGTGCATCCACGCCCTCTCCACATTTTTGAAAGAAAAAAGTTACCCATTAGCTATTGACCACAGTTGGTCGCCACAGCAAAATGACGGAGATTCCTAAAAAGAAACAACGGCAATATTCCATCGAGGCATTTCTGTCATCGTATATAGACGTGCTGGGGCGAAGCTACGTACTGATGGCCCATCGTCCGAGTATGAATCAATTGGCCTCCCCCATCGTCAAGCTGGGGATCGATATTCATGAAGAACTGGTGAATTTGGCCAGTGCAGGACTTAATAATGATGATTCCCTGGGCGATTCCTTGGAAGATGCCCTTGGCGTCGATATCGAAGATACTACGCCATTACTCCATCAAACCTCAAACCCAATTGCATATTATTCCAATCCTTATCGTCCATCTACCCCTGATGATGGTGATTGGGGGAATCCAGACTTGGAACCAGCCGCTAAAGCTGGTGATGATTCTCGGGGACCTCCTCCATCGAAATTGCATCAATTTATCATTACCCCAATCTCATACTTACCAGCAGTGTTTTTAGGCACTCTACTAAACATCTTGGATGGGTTATCTTATGGGATGATTATGTTCCCCATCCTGGAAGCCATCTTTTCTCAATTGGCCCCCGCCGGGCTCCTGATGTTTTATATATCTTGTATTGTGTCTCAATTGGTTTACCTGTTAGGGGGACTGGCATTTAGTGCTGGTATTGGTCTGGAAATGATTGAAGTGACGCCATTTTTCCATACCATGGCATTAGCCATCACTTCAGAGATGTCGGGGGCTACTGATGATGCCATCATCGCTACTGTGATTGTGCTGTATGCGGTACTGTCAATGGTGACGGGGGTTGTGTTTTGGGGGTTAGGGAAATGTAAATTGGGGGCGCTTGTGGGGTTCTTCCCTCGTCATATCCTTGTGGGATGTATTGGTGGTGTTGGTTACTTTTTGGTGGCCACAGGGATTGAAGTAAGTTCTCGTTTAGATGGTACCTTACAATATAATTGGGATACGTTTGATTACTTGTTTGGACTGACGAAAGTGATTTTACAATGGACAATCCCCTTGGCGTTGGCAGGGTTACTTGTGATGATTGAGCATGCTATCCATAATACGTTAGTGGTACCAGTATTCTTTATTTTGGTGTTTATCTTGTTCCATTTGGTGATTGGGTTAGTACCACAATGGTCTCTTGATATTGCCCGGGCTAGTGGCTGGGTATTCCATGCTGTGGACCTGCTGACCCCCTGGTATCAATTCTATTCATTATATAAGCTCAATTTGGTCGATTGGTTGGTTGTGATGCGTCAATTACCCACGATGTTGGCATTGACGTTTTTTGGTATCTTACACGTCCCCATTAATGTCCCAGCATTGGCAGTGACGTTAGGAATGGACCAATTCGATGTTGATCGGGAACTTGTAGCTCATGGTTATCTGAATTTCCTTTCTGGGTGTCTGGGAGCCATTCAAAATTATTTGGTTTATACCAATTCAGTGATGTTTATTCGAGCTGGAGCCGATTCTCGTCTTGCTGGGGTGATGTTGGCGATTGCTACTGGTTGTATCATGATGGCTGGTCCAGGATTAATTGGTTATATCCCCGTATGTGTCGTTGGTGCCCTTATTTATTTACTTGGGTATGAATTATTAAAGGAAGCATTATATGATACCTGGGGACGATTAAGACCAATTGAATATATCACGGTGGTGATTATTGTTGTTACCATGGGAGCAGTTGATTTTGTCATGGGGATTCTCGTTGGTATTTTACTCGCTTGTCTTTCATTTGTGGTTGAAGCAGCTCAACGACCAGTAGTCAATCTGGTATACACGGGAACGGTGGCCCGACTGACGGTATTACGTCATACTAATCAACAAAAGTTTTTAACTTCAGTTGGTCAACAAATTTGTATTGTTAAACTTCAAGGGACATTATTCTTTGGTCTGATTGGAGGAGTGGAATCTACCATTCGTCAACGATTTGAACATGAACAATTTCAAAAGAATCCCATCAAATTTTTAATTATTGATATGAAGGGAGTTAGTCTGATTGATTTCAGTGCTGCTGAAGGGTTCCGTCGGATATTAAACCTTACCAATGACAGTCATACTCAATTGATCTTTTCTCTGGTGCAAGAAGATGATAATACCATTAAAGCACTTAAGGATTCGGGTCTTTGGGATTGTAGTGATACTGATTATCCTATTGAATTGTTTAGCCTGTTGAATTATGCTCTTGAATGGTGTGAAAATCGATTCTTACATGTTTACAAACAATTGAAGCGGAAACAAATGAAACCCAACCCAGTGATGGCCTCAATCACGGCGAAATCAAGTTTTAGAAATGGGAGTATCATTGCTGAAACCCCCAGACTGAAACAATTGATTCATGAAGCAGTGAAAGTGGCTAAAGATGATACTCTGATGCATAATCGTTATTATAATCATGATGGTAATTCCAGTGAATTATTTAATAAGCAACCATTACCATTATTAATGATTACCTTTGTGGGATTATCTGATAAAGATGAGAAGTTCTGGCAAGCAGCAACGAAATACTTTGTTAAAGAAACCATTCCTGAGAATACTCAATTCTATCTGACTAATAGTCATAATCCTGAATTGTATGTGGTTGAACTGGGACGAATTCGACTGATATTAAAGTTTAAACAAGAAGGTAAAGAAGTCCATTCACTGATTGTTGCCAATACCGCATTTGGTGATATGTTTGACCTGGGTCAATTTAGAGAGATCACTTATGAAGTGGCTAGTGATCAAGCAGTAGTATGGAAATTGACTCAGGCCAAGATGAAGGAGATGCACAAACATGATGAGGTTGTATTTAAAGAGTTGTTGTTGATTTGTAACAAATTGACCAAGGAAAGGTTTGATACGTTGATGGGGACATTGATGATAATGGGGGAGTAATATATAATGTATGGGCATTCACGTGACCAAAATAGGCGCACGCACTGGTAGACAAAAGGTAACTTTATTTTCACATAATCCTCGATACTCCCCGGCTGGTCCTTTAACAACTCCTACCACCATCAGTGACCCCTCCAGCACGGAGTGGTGGTGATATTCCTTTGTTGTTATACCCTAGTTCATTGACAATGTCGAAGTTGGTGATTGAGGCCACCAAGTTGGCCCTCCTGCTGGCATACCTTATGCTTGTGGTGCTCACCATCCCCCTCGCATTCGATGTGGGAGGGGTGCAATGTGGATTGATTTATTCATTAACATTATTCCTCCTTTATTTTATTTTAACCACTTTACGCATGGTTACCCGGCGAAATCATTATTTACGGATTTTCGGGGTACTTTATTATGGTCAATATATTATCTTACCCAGTTTATTGACCTATTTTTTAAATTATTGTCAACAACAACAAGTGGGGTCCAATCGAATCGTTGAAGGATGGAAAATCATCTTGAGTCATGGTACCGCCACTTTTACCATTTTGGAAGGGTTTTGTACATTATTATTGATCCAAGCAGTGGGACAAACCGTCAATTGGTTTACTCGTTATCGTCTGGATACTTGGTTAATTGTCCTGCTCATTTCATCGGGGGTGATCCTTTCAGGGTCACTTTATTTCTTGTATAAGATTTATCTGGTGGAATTCGTCATTGGCACATTACTGGCATCATTATTGGGACTGTTTTTAACCATTACTGGCGTCATTGGTATCTTTGGTATCATCAGTGGACGGGGACTGATCATTGAACTGCTGCTTTTATTCGCCTACATTGTCAAATGTATCTATGAAATCTTCCCCATTCTTAGTCAACGGGCAACGGAAATGTTGACGACATTCTTCACTCAAGCAACAACCAATTTTAAGCAAGAGTTCCCCAAGATTTCCCCCCATATTTTATTGAAGGTTTCCGATTTATTACCGGCATTGGCACAAAAACTCCCCATTAGTTTTAAGACGATTTGGGAGTTTTTATTTGAAGCTCTCGATAAACTAACTGTACCATTAATGGTGAATTTTGCTTATCGAATCGGGGTGTTTTATGCTGCCACCAAGATCATCCCTCTGTTATACCAAAGTGCTGCTACCCCTCCTTCTAATCATGGACATCATCTGCGACACCCTAGTGGTACTTCATTATCTTCAACGACGTCGACGTCGTCAATATCGCCATCATCTCCTCGTCATAACCGGTATAAACCAGGGAGATTACTGAAGCTAATTTATGCTTATTCTCCATGTATCATCATTGCCGTGTATACTCATCTCATGTTGGGATACCTGGGACTGCTTAATACTGAAATGAAGATTTGGGGATGGTGGTCAAACCCAGCGGTGGAAATTTACGTTGCTCCTTCCCAATTTTGGAATTGGGTGAATATGGCAACAACGTTATTGTTGTATGCTATGGAACTCCTGGGGAATTCTAATGAAGCCATCACTACTCACTGGAAAGTGGATTAGCAATGGCAATAACGTTTTAGGTCTATTTGCATTATTTACAAGGTTATTTGTCATTACCATCATCCTCTGTCATTGTCTTCAGAGTAAACCCATCCAAAAACCAATCCTTACCAAAGAGTTTAAACATCAAACTATCCTTCTCATGTCTCCATTTCTCCTCTTCACTATATTGTCGAATTTGACCTCCACTACCAAGTTCACCTTGTCGGACTTTCTTCGTCAGGTGTCCATTTAACCGTCGATACATTTCAATCAGAGGGATGACAATAAGTGGGATCAGACATAGGATAAGAAAGATACCTCGGTATCGGGTTTTCAATTCTGGAGGGGCGATTTTCCAATTGGCCCGTCCTGTTTCCACGAGTTCTTGAATGAAGGCGCTATCCTTTTTTTTGGTAGGGGGAGGTTTTGGTTTAGTGGAGGTGGTGATTTTGGGTTTGCCTTCTTGATGGAAAGAAGACTGGGAGAATTTCGACATATTGGGGAGGGGCGATATCGATGGTATAGAGGTAGTGCGATCGATGGTACGGAGGTAGTGCGAGATCGATGATACGGAGGGTAGTGCGATAATGATGTTAGGTGCGAAGTATGGGAGAGGCCATCCATGGATAGATAAGTAGTTTAATGACTAGATAATATTCTAATAGTGTTAAGTTGTATTAACTGAAGTTATATGTCAATTAAAATGATAGCTTGGTTGACTATTTTTGGTAGCATGGCATTAGATAGTGAATGCCCTTATGTGAACGACCTCAAAACAAGTGATGATTAAACCAAAGAGGAAGATGGCATTAGTAGATTCTTTTCTGTCCATTGTACCATTTGAGTGTCATGATTGGTATAATAACTCTGGTGAATCAGTAATAGAACACTCTAGGATTATCTTCTTCATTAATCATTGATTGGGGTTATCTTTCCTAGAAGACTCTTATTGATTAGTGTTGATCCAATATAACCAGACTCACTACCAGATAAAATAACTGGGATGACACTTTTTCATTTGAATTGTGATAATCCATTGGAAGATCGATAAAGCTTTGTGGGGTATGACTGGTGACTTTTCTTAAGTTTCGGGTACCAACGATTGGAATGAGAAGATGGGGTAATAGAAGGTCACTCTAGGGACGAAATAACAATACCAGCCACCATCCTTTGATTGGGATCTCCGATTTAACCACGAGATGGCTTCAAGTCGGAATTCTGATGGTTCGGGAGAAGTTGAAAGTAATGGTGGCGACGTTACTTACGATGATGAATGGAGTTGGTGACCTGGGGAAGGTGGTGGTGGTGGGGGCCACTAATCGACCAAATGCCATTGATCCAGCATTAAGAAGACCAGGTCGGTTTGATCAAGAAGTCGAGTAAAGATGGGGTTCAATCAAAGATGCTGATGGTGGAGAATAATTGGTTACCAATACCATTTGGCAAATGATAATAACCATCATATAATTAAAGCAGTATTGATACCTTGAATTCCCCAATAAGTCTTGATTCTTAACCTCCAATGTGATTTGAACGAAGTGATAAATATTGGGTGATGTCTCAATACCGGTTTCCCACCAGGTTCAATGTCTGCTTTGTCGCCTGATCTTAAAGGTCAATACTCGACATTCCCTGTAGAACATCAAAAAGTTACAACCCTTATGCTAAGGAGTCGTCATGATGGGTATTAGATCATCGAGAACTCCAGCTCCGACTGATTCCAAGCTACTCCAAACATTTCGATACCATTGGTACCCTGCCTGAGACCCAATTCTCTGCCATTTCACCAGGAGATAGGCAATTGACATCAGCATCACCAGTTACGGTTGTTTCCAATTGTGCATTATCTGACGTACCGGTAATGACCTGGTCAGTCCTGGTAAGTCCTGGTAAGTCCTGTTTTCTCCTGGTATGTCCTGGTTTGTCCTATGGACAACCTGTTAATATCCTGGGGGGTCCTGTGGACATCCTGTTAATGCTATAGTCACTGACGATTGGGACTAGGGATATCAGTTATATCAGTTTCTTGAGGGTGATTGATATCACTTATATTAGTTCCTTGGTGTTCAGTTCCTTCAGTTCGTTGATGTTCAGTTCCTTCAGTTCGTTGATGTTCAGTTCCTTCAGTTCGTTGTTCACTTCGTTCGTTATTCTCTGAATGTGTCACAACCACCTCCTCTATAACCCCCTCTTCAACATGAACTCCTACCCCATCTTGTTTATAAACAGGAGGTGGTTCCATCGGAGTATACTTTGGTAAAGTATCAACGGTATCTATTCGAGCAAGACCAATATCTTGAGATTGATAATGATTAATCCGACGTCCTCTATCATTATTCATAGTATCCTGTTGATTAGATCGTCCATGACGTTGAAGAATCTTCCCTTGGACTCGATACTTTATTATCCATAAGAATAAACAAAGTAATAAGGCAAATCCAATGGCACAACCAATCACTTTACCAATGGTACCTCCACTACCACCATGACTAGAAGAATTATCATTTAAGGTATATGGCAACATCAGCGACAGTGGTCGATTATCAAACGATCCATACTGAGACACCAAGGTAGTGGCAAGGGAATCATCATCTCGACGATAACCAGTGGTGGTAATCGATAGATGATCAGTTTGACTAATAGATGGGTTGGTTATACTAGCAATCATATTCAATGGATTATTATTGATGGGTTATAATTATTAGATGGCCGATAAGAGTTGAGGTCACATGACCCCTGCCAAAACGAGGAAAGTGCATTGCTTGGTTGGGGAGCGATTACCTTTGTGGCCGATAAGAGGAGGGATCAATTGGGTAATAATAAAGAGCACGAGGGAGGGTGACAAGGGGAGAATAGATAGGGGAGATTAGGGTAGGGGACAACGGATAGGGGGGATTAGGGGTAGGGGAGAATGTATAGAGGTGGTATACGATGGGGTGTTTTTTCTTTTACGACGAAAATGTCATTATAATTGCTAGTACTGAATTGCATGGGCCCATTCTATTATTATGCGTAATCTTTATGATTCCTGTACGATTGCATTGCATAGCTTATGATAGGGCCGTGCGAAATAGGACAGACACCAATAGAGATAATAAGGATTGATAGGATGAGTAAACAATGATATAGAAGTAAAAGACGAGATCATCAGTAGTACTAGAAAATTGACAATCTCCCTAGATGTACCAGTAATCACTCTAGATGGACCAGCAAAGAGCTTTGATGCATTAAATGGAACTGACATGGCGTATGTGGTGATTTATTGATGTTTACGTTGACGACATCATAGCTGCAGAGGGATAGATAGTAGGAGTAGTCAAAGGGTCAAAGGTAAGCAATTGGGGTAGTAGTTGGAGTTGCCCTTGGGTGTAATGTTCCACACAAACCAGATTAGTTGAGTGTCCCTAGTGAGTGTACTGTCTCTCTAGTGGAGTGTATTGTGTTTCTAGTGGACTATATCTCTCTCTCTCCATATATTACCTACTCCGTCTCTTCCGGATGATTCTCTTGCATCATATCTCAATATGACAGGATACTCCTCAACGCAAGCTCTTCAGCGCAAGATATACGATAATGGTCAAGCCGGGAGACTGGTAGTCTTGAACAAGTGGGAAAGAGATGGTACTGATACATTATTCAGAACTGTTGATATTTACCAAAGAAGAAATTATTGTATAAGACTTGATGTGATTTAATACAAGCTATAACCACCACCTCTGTTCTGACTCTCCCCCCTCTCTCTGACTCCCTCACTCTAGTGTCTCTCTCGTTCCGATGTTTTTCTCACTCTCTGTCTCCCTCACTCTCTGTCTCCCTCCTCGTTACGTCACTCACTGTCACATTGTCGCACAAATCCACTCGCACCAGTACACACCACCATGTCTACTAACATCTCCAAATACGTGAAAAATCACCCTAAACCTGATGTATACCTCAAGTATGGTACCGCAGGGTTACGGTCAAAACTGGCAGTCCTTGATTATGCCACTTATATCGTTGGTATCGTCGCTGCTCTCAGATCAAAACAATTAGGTGGTAAAGTGATTGGGTGTATGGTCACCGCCTCCCATAACCCCCCTGAAGATAATGGGGTAAAAGTGGTGGATCCTATGGGGACAATGTTGATTCTGGAATGGGAAGATATCGCCACTAACCTTGCTAATACCCCTCCTGACCAATTGGAACTGGCGGTTCAATCGGTGATCCAAGGGTTGAATATTGATACCAATATCGAAGGTCATGTCATCATTGCTATGGATACCAGACAACTGTCACCTCAATTAGTTGCCACGTGTATTGAAGGGTTTGAACTGATTGGCAAAACCGTGTACAAAAGCTATGGGTTATTAACCACCCCTCAACTTCATTACCTTACTCGTACTGCTAATGATCCTAGTTATGGTGATTATTCCGAACCAGGTTATTTCAATAAGATGGTTGATGCCTTTGAAGCCATTTATCAATTAGGAGATTTATCCCCCATCAATATTACTATTGATTGTGCTAATGGTGTCGGGGCTCCGGCGATGGAAAAGTTTGCTAGAGTACTTAACCGGGTTAATACTACTTTGGTTAATACCAATATTGATGATCCTTCTCAATTAAATGTCAATTGTGGTGCTGATTACGTCAAGACCAATCAAAAGTTACCCGCAGGGGTATCTCCTAAACCTCAAGTGCTTTATGCTTCATTTGATGGTGATGCTGATCGGTTAATTTGTTATTATACCGATGATAATGATAAATTCCACCTTTTGGATGGTGATAAAATGTCTACCCTCATTGCCCTTGTGTTTCAACGGTTATTCGCCGATTTACCTCAATTGGCTGAACAACTTTCACTTGGGGTGGTTCAAACTGCTTATGCCAATGGGTCATCGACTTCCTACATTGAAAATAAGCTTAAACTCCCAGTAAAGTGTACTCCAACTGGGGTGAAGCATTTACATCATGCCGCAGAAAAGTTTGATATTGGGGTTTATTTTGAAGCTAATGGTCATGGTACCGTTTGCTTTTCCGATAAAGCCACTAAATTGATTCATGATTATACCCCACAAGGTCCCGTGGATGAAGAAGCATGGAAGGTATTACTGGCGCTTTCTCAATTGATTAACCAAACCGTGGGGGATGCCATTTCCGATCTCTTGACATTATTGGCGATTTTGTATTACTTGAACCTTTCTCCCACTGCTTGGGATCAAGCTTATACTGATTTACCTAATAAGTTAATCAAAGTGATCGTCCCTGATCGGACCATCTTTAAAACCACCGATGCCGAACGGAAATTGATTGAACCAGTGGGGTTACAAGCTCAAATCGATGATGTGGTGTCGAGATTCCCTCAAGGTCGGTCATTTGTTCGAGCTAGTGGTACTGAAGATGCCGTTAGAGTTTATGCTGAAGCTGGTGATCATCAACATGCTCAAGAGTTAGTAGCACTGGTGGCACAATTAGTGGAATAATGTACTGCATAGTGTAGGTTCCCGGGGGTATCTTTCCGGATCGTCCCGGGGGAGGGAAGGTCTAAATAAAAGTTAAACAACGGATAAGGTTAACGCCAATAATATAAGCTTCATCTAATGCAATGGAAATCATGTCAACCTAAGGTGTAATGTAATTCGATGAGTAGGGGGTAGGGGCACGGGAGGGGGAAGTTCTAGCAACATGAAATTGACTGGGGCTATTGTTCTCGGTGGCCACACTAAACATACCCAACGAGGAAATGTTCCTTATATAGAGGATTATCAACGGGAGATACCGGTTGATTCAAAATGATCGATCGAAACCACCAAGTGAGGAGTTCGTATGTTAGGAACATTCGCTTACGTATCACCTCAGGTAAGATGATGTACCCCACATTGTCGCCCTATCTACATTTTAAATCACCCCCCATATCATTCTCCCCTCCTCCCCTCCCCGCCTCATTCCACCACCCCCTACCCCCTTAGACTATACCCTCATCTAATTATAGGGTGTAAATAATAATCTTCCCCATAATTCCTTGTGTTAATGTCGTGGTGGAAGTTTTAACCATTTGTCCGCTTCCGTGCGAAAAATACTTTAATTTTTATAGCCGGGTAATAATCGACCATGTCGGTACCAAGGAGGTACCAACGAACGGGGATTGCCCTGTCGATGTCAAATGGCCATGATTCATCTAATGATTATCGAGCATTACTGGGGGGGTCCACCAATTTACTGAGATCGCTGCTGATGCTGATGCTGACGGACATATCTCTGACCTATTCCACTAATCGGGCACTGTTGGGATTTATGAGACTGTCATACGTATTAAAACGTCAAATGGAACAACAAGGGGTGGAGTTACGTATTGGTGATGATCTTAGAGGTATGAGGGTTGATTCTGGTGAAGGTCGTCCTAAGTTGGTACTGGTGGTACAAACCCCCGATAATCAACTCGTTCATCACCCAGGAGATGAATTAGACATGGATACCGCTTCAAGAACCAATACTAATTCATCTCTGATATCATCTCAACTGTTTGCTTCGGCTACGGATGAGATTTTTCAACAATCGCCCCCACCACCACTGTCATTTGGTAAACGGCAATTAAGAGCAATTGCTGAAGAGAAAAGACTTAGTGACATTCTGAGACTGAGCTCAAATGCTACCATTAATGGTCGGGGTAAACCTCAATGGTCATCAACTACTGGTAATGGTCTGACGTCAAATGTCCTGCAATCGAATGGTCATAGTAATCGTCATTCACCAAGATCATCGATGCTGAGTGATGATTGGGTTCATGAACGTCATCGTAATGATTATCGAAGTGATCGTCGGCAAAAACTGACGTCGATGCCCCCACCAACCGTTGCATCTACTTCTTCTTCGTCACCGCCTCAATCAAGACGTAATGGTAATCGTAGCGCTGGTCTGCTGTCGATATCATTAATCCTGTCTCATATAAAGTCGCCTAAGAAGCTGAGATCAAGAACTTCATTACATGATGATCTCAAATCCAAAGAGATTAAACCTACCCCGAGATCATCATCAGTCCCCCCACAATCAATGTCCCCTATTGATCGAAACAATGGTGGTACCACTCCAACGCTGATGAAAAGAAATAGTATTTCCAATCGGATGAAACTGATCTTCTCCGATCAAACACTGATTAAAAATGGAAATTATAAAGACGATAGTCATCTGGAAATAAACCGGTCAATGGATGGAGGACTGGTGAATCTGAAGGAACTGAGATTACTGAAATTACTGAAAAAATTACGTCGACTGCTGGTATCGAGTTCAACTAATGATTCCATTCGTGGCGGTCATAATGGGAACAAGTATAAGGTTAACCTGGTCCCATATAATATTTTTGCTAGGGGGGTTCCCAAGCAAAAGATGTGGTCCTAGGATGGTAATAATGATATATAACAACATTAGATCGGTCATCAATAATGATATGCTAACTATGGTTTACCACCAACTATGGGTATACCCCAACTATGGGTATACTCTAAGGGTAGTGTTTTTCTCCGCGCGCACCTTGATATCGGTGCTACCTCTTCCAACATCATGGATACCTCAGCCAAGGTCCCGGCATCACATACGTTATGGTCACCGTATGATACCGTCAAGGATGCAGCAGAAGTACTTGGGATTAATTTACCCGATGAAGCGGCGAAAAACCTTGCCATGGACGTTGAATATCGTATCCATGAAATCCTTGAAACCGCAATCAAAATCATGCGTCATTCAAAGAGAAAGCTTTTAATGACTAGTGATATCAATTATGCTCTTCAAGTACTTAATATTGAACCGCTTTATGGTTATGATAACCTGCAAATCGTCCAATTTAAGGAAGCGCTCGTGGGGGCAGGAGGTCAACTGTTATATTATATCGATGACCATGAAATTGAATTTGAAAAATTGATTAATCAAGAATTACCCAAGGTTCCTCGACAAACGACATTTACCGCTCATTGGTTGGCCATTGAAGGGGTACAACCGATGGTACCTCAAAATCCATTACCTCTGGAAATTAAACTGTTACCACCAATCATTAGGGGGGCCACCCTGCTGTATCTTGGTACCGATATCTTACTGCTTGGTAGTGGAGGTTCTACTGATGATAAAAAGGATGGGGGTAATGATGGTAAACAAGATAAGAAACAAGCAGAAAAGGAGATGCAAATCAAACCAAAGGTGAAACATGTACTTTCAAAAGAATTGAAGTTATATTTCGATAAAGTCGCCGAAGTAATTATTCTGCTGGACCCAGAACAAGAACCATTAAAACTTGCCGCCATCAATTCATTAAGAAATGATACTGGGTTACATCAATTGGTGCCTTATCTCATTCAATTTGTTGCTGAACAAATCACCAATCAATTGGGGAATATTGAAGTACTTCTGACGATGTTAGAAGTGATTCTTGCCCTTACCACCAATAAGACGATCTTTTTAGATCCCTATGTCCATGCGCTTATGCCATGTATTCTTACCCTTTTACTTGCTAAACGCATTGGACCCGCCATCACCGATACCAATAATATTGACCAACAAGAACTTCTTAAACATCAATTGGAAGTAAGAAAGTTTGCCCTGGTATTACTTCAACATATCATCAGTGCCTATGGGTCACTGTATTCTACATTAAGACCTCGAGTGACTCGAACATTATTGAGGGCATTACTTGATTCAAGTAAACCTCTTGGTACTCATTATGGTACCCTTTTAGGGCTTAAAAATATGGGGCTGGAAGTGATCAAATTAACCGTGGTGGGTAACCTTAAAGTATGGTATCAAGGAGTGGTGGAAGTGGATTCAAAACTGGAATTTGAAAAGGATATCCTCATCCAAGCAGTATTGGATTGTTTACGTCAATTAAAAGTGAAACTGGATGATATTAATGATGAGGCATTATCTGATGATATCAAGACAAAACTAATCGATCGTCTTGGTGAAAACCTCGCCGATAAAGTGTTACAATTAGATGATGGAAAGGAAGTGGTGAGAGGGATATTTTTTGGTGAAGCGGTGCTTTAAAAAACATGTATTAATAAAACGGTTTGTTTATTGTCTCTATTTAGAAGTGTCCAATACCACCCGACCAATAATGCCACCATTTTCATACTTGTGATAAACGTCAGCAAGTTGAGATAATCCCATCATTTCAATTGGTTGTTTAATCAACCCCCGACGGAACATTTCAATCACTTCATCAGTATCTTGACGATTACCAATAAAACAACCTTCAATCCGAATCCCCTTAACCACGGCGGGGAGGATATCGACAGAGATGGAGGCATTCTTGGGTAATCCCACTAATACCACCACCCCTCTCTTTTTAACAAACTCAATTGATTGTTGTACTGCCAGAGTGGCCGTGGAAACATTAACCACCAGTTTGACCCCACCAGGACAAATTTCATGGACGGCTTTAACCACATCATCAGTAGTATAATCAATATAATATTCACAACCAAGTTCAAGGGCTTTTTCCTTTCTATGAGGACCACCATCAATACCAATGATTCTATACCCCATTACTTTGGCAAATTGACAAGTTACTGATCCTAACCCACCAACACATCCAGAAATGACAATGAAATCACCAGCAATGGCAGTAGTGGTCTTAAGCGCCTTATAAACGGTTGAACCAGCACATAACATCGGGGCAATTGAAGCTAAATCGACTTCTTCAGGGATTCTGGGGGCACCAATGGCATTAATGGCACAATATTGTTGAAACAGACCATCAAGAGTATAACCAGAATACCCTGGAGCATCACAATAAGGATCCATACCTTGTTTACAATATTCACAACTCCAACAAGCCTTTGAAGTGAACTTAACCCCAGCCCGATCACCAATGTTCCACCCTTCAACTGAAGACCCCATGGCAACCACCACCCCAACCCCTTCATGACCTCCAATCATCCCTTGACCTCCAAGATCCAATTTGGTGGGAACCCCAGCAAATTCCCCTTTCCAAGCACTATAATCAGAATGACAAACCCCAGTATAAAGCACATGGACTAAAAGTTCATCATCTTTAGGTACTGGTACCGGCACTTGCTTATATTGAAGCGGTTGACAGTAACTGTCAAACACTTGGGCCATTTGTACCGAAGGGATGGTCATGATTACAATTAGTGATAGTAATTATAAAAATTATAATGAAAATCTTAGGGCTATTTAAAGGGGAGGGTGCGTATAATTATTGGTAAAAATCGGTATGGTTTTGAACAATTACGAATATTATCTTTAACCCACGTCGACCCCCATCATGCATTAAATCAGTTGATTAATCAATGGATGACAATAGGCATTTTCAATTAATCGAATTTGATCTTCTTCCCTGTCAGTTCGACGATGGCGGCCAGGGCTCGTGGCGCCAGGGCGAGGGCCACCGACAGTTTAATTCGATGATTATTAGCATATTGATCGGGGGTAAATTTGCGCTTTTTTCCCGCGTCATGTACGATTCCAACGGTACGTCCACCTTCAACGGTACGTTCACGCGCAATTGTCACTCTAGCATCATTATGACGATGATGGTCAACTTCACCGTCAATTTCATCTTCTTGGCGTAACCGTTTAGGAGTCCGTTTCGACCGGTCTTCACCATATTCTAATCTTAATGGTCGATTGATCAATTTCTTTGCTAATTTCAGTTTAAGCGCCGTCGTCGGCCCCAGGTCATCCTTGAAATCGACAAAAGCAAATCCTTTGCATTTGCCTGAATCTTCAAACGTCGCCATACGGATCTTGACGATTTCTCCACAATGTTGAAAGTGTTCTCTAAGGTTATCATCGGTGGTATCAAATGAGAGATTACCAACAAATAAGATTCTCGAAGGAGGATTCTTCAGTAATGGCTTTTCTTGTTGTTGAGGACGACCTTCAAATGATGTAGCATCTTTAATAAGTAATTTCCGTCCATTAAGCATTTGTTCCGATAACCCAACCACCAGTTGCACGTGAAGGGCCGAAGGGAGATCGACATAAGCAAACCCTTTGATCTTATTTTCCTTTTTAGGGATATTGATCCGAGTCATATCTTCTTGAGTAATTGGGGGTTCCATTTCCAGTGATTTGGCCACGATGAATCGAATGATATCATCTCTAGTGGTATCAAACGACATGTTACCAATCCATACCCCAAATGGCAGTCGTTTAGGGGTTTCTTCTTCTTCTTTACCATCTTCAGTAGCTGGTTTAACCTTGGGCCGTTTAGATTCGAGTTTTTCAACGTCAAGTTTGCCTTTTTTAAGTAACCGTTGTTGTTTCTTATTGAGGGGGGTGGTGGCGTTTAAATCGATTTCAATCTCATCATAGCTTTCCTTCTTGTCTTTCTTCTCCTTCTTCTCCTTCTTCTCCTTCTTCTCCTTCTTCTCCTTCTTCTCCTTCTTCTCCTTCTTCTCCTTTACCATCTGGTCTTTATCCTTAGACATGTGTGATGCAATGCTTATCACGATGAGATGAGCAGTGAGGATGAAGACCAGGGCTCTGAACTACGAACCAAAGACGACAACCCCCAAAAATATAGACTACAGTAAAATTCTTGTATACGTTTTATTAAACCTTTTTCATCACTCATTATCTATCATCGACCATTTCCATCCATAACCATTTTCTCCACATTTCCCCCGCCTCATTAATGATATTGTCCATATAATCAACCTTATAATCGGTCACTGAATAATCCTTATGAACCATTGATAATGGTTGTTGACTAGCCAGTGATCCTGGTGACAGCGATACCAGACTTGAGGATGACTCCAG
Organism: Diutina ranongensis (nom. inval.); assembly: GCA_030569815.1. NCBI lineage: Eukaryota > Fungi > Ascomycota > Pichiomycetes > Serinales > Debaryomycetaceae > Diutina > Diutina ranongensis (nom. inval.). The sequence goes on from JAJMLP010000045.1 coordinate 76,735, forward strand.
CGCCAGCAGAGTGAAAATCACCTCTTTTTTATATTTTAATGATTTCGGGGGAAGCCTCGAAAGACATTGTCTGATTTCATGTTCATCCAATTCGATTAAAATGTTCTCCTTGGATTTAAGTAATGCCAACAGTACAAAGATGAGTTCGAATTGGGGGTCCAACGTGGAAAAGGGAATGGTTAATTTATCTTCAACCACCAGCGCCAGCCCTGGCAGCAGCAGATATAATTCATCGAGGGTGAGTTTATTATTAAGTTCGGTGACCAAATCTCGAAACAGGGAATTTTTCATTTGTCGAGTGAACAGCAGGGTGGTGGTGGCGGCGGTGGATAATGACGTAGTATCTCCTTGAGAAATACTATCATCATCATCGTTTCGTACCAGCCAAAACAAATCGGGTCCCAATTTCGCCAACATCGATTTGGAAATGTTCAATTTCTCAAAATAATATTGCATTGATCGTTTAGGATTGATTTGTCTCCATCCAAGCATCAAATCCCAGATTCGTCCACGATCAAATTTCAGCCATACTTTGGCGCCAGCGTATTTTAACCACCATAGGAGCCATTCATCATCATGGGCACCAAATCGGGAAAGGATTTGTTCTTCACTAAAATACCCTGCCAATTCGGGGAGGAGTTTGCGAAAACAATAAATGAAATAAGCCACTCGATCTTCAATCGTCCCCCCATTCAAAGGTAATAACATTTTCTTTGATTCGACATCTTCAGTTTGGTATTCACCTCTCAGTCTCAGACGACCATTATCAGGACAATGTAATAATACCAATACTAATCGTTCATAAACCTCGGCAAAATTCAACAGGTTTAATGTGGTATCTTCGACCATATCCTTCATAAATTGTCCTAATCCTGGGATTTGATCGATATACCCCGAATAATCATCGAGAACATCGGTATATACCAAATGAGTAGGACTAGTATGATCTCTACCACATAATACCCATGAAGTATTTTCCAATGGCGGTAACCATTCAGCAAGATTAAGGGCAAGCCAGGCTAACAGCACATCATATTTGATGATCTTACCCCATTTTTTCCAAAACTTTAAAATCGCCAGTTGTAACACCTCCAAAATATCAATGCCAGTGGCATCCAATTCAGGTTTATGGGTCAGAAACAGTAATCTCTGGACGTATTTGCGTAAATCATGGGCGATACTGGAGTTGATATCATTTTCATTCAAAACAACGTCACCATCATCCAAATCGGGTTGGATAAATGGTGACACCACAAACGAATGATATTTCAAGAGAATGGGCCATACTTTAAACCTTAAAAATGGCGGGACCCCTTTTTGTCGAGCAATGAGGGCAAGGCCATGATGGTTTTTCTCCTCCAAATAATATTTGATTTGATGAAACACATCGACATCATAATGGAGCACCGGTTTTTCTACCGCTGGAGTCGAAGCCATCGACTTGGATGTGGGGGTGATGACCCTATAAACGTCGTTGCTGTCACCAGGGAAGGGCCAGAGGTTGGGCAACTCGACCAATCAATGGAGTTGCTATTGGGGGAAACCTCGATGGTTTAACAAGGTATCGGACGGGTATCCTCACCGCGGTTTGAGATCGTCTGAGAAATTCCCTAAAATTTTCATCTATGTCTAGGGTTAGCGCGCACGTGACGGTACGCACCAAGCTGACATCAAGGTTGGCATCCTGCCACAAATGACACAAATGGGAGATATCGGGGGAAGTTATCGGTTGGCATGGTTAATTAGGAGATTTGCGGTAATATTATTTGGGAATATAGTGACCAAAACTTCCATCATATCCTGATTTCCATCGCACTCCCTCAACGGCACCTTCGGAGGAAACGCCCTCGTCCAAGCCCACCTCATTTGACGATGTAGACGCATGATTGAAGTTTAATTCCTGGGGTAGAAACCCATGTAGTTGATATATAGGGGTAAGCCCTGCTGTACCGATTATTTAACCCTTATCTAAACATCATTTTGTATTTGAAAAATCACTTCCGGATGGCTGATTAGGTAAGCGCACCCTAAATCAAAATTACCCCTATATAAATCAATTTAAGAACGACCTCCTGCACTCTACTTTGAAAACAAAGGTGGCTCTGAATCGGTACTGCACACGCACCAAAGCCAACCCCCATTGCTTGCCCTGAGATATCAAAAACTAGCAAACCCCATTTTAATCAATTTTTAAAAAAAGGTGGTGATGGTATCCCTCTCATTAAGGAAACTCCGATTTGGACTGAATGTTGATATTAAGATAAAGGAAGCCACTTCTAATGGAGGTATGGGCCCCACGAATCATACCTTGGTTGAAATTTCAGCGTATACGTTTAACCCCCAGAAATTGATGATTATATGTCAAGGATTACAGAAAAGATTAGAAAAGGCTAGAGATTTCGAACGTCAACGAACAAGTTTGATTAAGACGTTGGTGGTTGTGCTTTATCTCCTTCAAAATGGCTCGGAATCATTCTCAATATGGGTGAAGCTGAAACGGTATGATTTTGAAGGATTAACTCATGTTAGTGATAATACCATTTCTACAAAGGCAAAGACCATCATTGAATTGATTGATGATGATAGTCAATTGAAGAATTATCGCATTAATATCCATAGGTATCGAACTGATATGAGTACCCCAGGATTAAAGCGTACTAGTATCGATGTCGATGATGTTAGTACCATTGTGGTGGAGGATCCAAGAAAAGGGATTAAGAGTTTTGATTTACCTCGTCCGGGGAAGCATTTGGTTCAAAGTTTAGATACATTGGTGGAAGAGGTGGTATAAATGGATGGTAGGTATAATGATGGCATAATGGTGGCATCAATTAATATGGTAATGGGTTTTCAGGAAATAATATAATATAATATAATATAATATAAATAATAATAATAATAATAAATATCTCATCACCTCATGAAAATTAAGTCACGGTCTCATCTCTGGTGGTGACGATTGCGGGATTATCCCCCGTGTGGCTGATTACCACTTCAGTAGAGAATCGATGATAACATGGAAAAAGAAACGTGGGATTCCTAATGGTTAATACGTGACATTTATCATTGAATACTATGAATTATCTTTTTTTTTTTCGGTGTAAAAACTATTTAATAAAAATAATCTTCCACTTTCAACGAGGCTAGGTTACCAGTAATGTAGTGGTCACGGCTGGTTTGCCCCTATTTACATCATGCAGTATTGGGTTGTATAGTCGAATTATCTTATGATGAAGATAACAGGTGGTTATCATTGATATTCATAGTTATTGAATCGATTATTAAACCAACCTTTTAAAATTTGTCTCTTTTGTTTTGTTATTCCCACTGTTCCTCCATCATTTATTTCTTCTTCTGATGATATTCCGAATTATTCGTTATGAGCGAAGTACTTAAAAAGGAAATATACACTCCGATTATGTGCAGGTGGGATCCTGCAGCATAGCTAGTATAAAACCACCACGTTTGCCACCCTTTATTGCTCTTTATATTATTACTTTAATTGATAATGCAAATCTTCGTTAAGACCTTAACCGGTAAGACTATTACTTTGGAAGTGGAATCTTCTGACACTATCGACAATGTCAAGTCTAAGATTCAAGATAAGGAAGGGATTCCTCCTGATCAACAAAGATTGATTTTCGCTGGTAAACAATTGGAAGACGGTCGTACTTTGTCTGACTACAACATTCAAAAGGAATCTACCCTTCACTTGGTGCTCAGATTGAGAGGGGGTATGCAAATCTTTGTCAAGACCTTGACTGGTAAGACCATTACTTTGGAAGTTGAATCTTCTGACACCATTGATAACGTCAAGTCTAAGATTCAAGACAAGGAAGGGATTCCTCCTGACCAACAAAGATTGATTTTCGCTGGTAAGCAATTGGAAGATGGCCGTACTTTGTCTGACTACAACATTCAAAAGGAATCTACCCTTCACTTGGTGCTCAGATTGAGAGGGGGTATGCAAATCTTTGTCAAGACCTTGACCGGTAAGACTATCACCTTAGAAGTTGAATCGTCCGACACTATCGACAATGTCAAGTCTAAGATTCAAGATAAGGAAGGGATTCCTCCTGATCAACAAAGATTGATTTTCG